>JAJOZX010000932.1:540000-805000 GCA_023014485.1 Bathynomus jamesi
AACTGGGAGGACCATTGACCAAACTGAAATGTCATTAATGGAGGTAGAGCGAAGACGCCGGCAAGATGTTCTCACACGTCTTGTAAGTATAATCCAATCACTGGCAGAGAGAAACCTTGCTTTCAGGGGGTCTTCCTCTACATTGTACAATCGAGACAATGGCAACTTCTTGAAGGAGGTTGAGCTGCTTGCCAAATTTGATCCAGTGATGAAACAACACATCAGCAGAGTCGAAAGTGGCCAATATAGTCATTCAAGTTACCTAGGAAACATCATTCAAAATGAGCTCATTGGGTCCATTAGTGGGAAGATCTTGGATGCCATTGTTGCAGAAATGAAACAAGCTAAATATTACTCACTCATTTTAGACTGCACTCCAGACATAAGCCACCAAGAACAGATGTCAATTATCATCAGAACTGTTAAAATGGGTGAAGTACCAGAAAAAAAAGAATACTTCTTGGGCTTTCTTGAGGCTTCAGAAAGTACAGGCCTGGGTTTATCAGTTCTGATTCTGAAGAGACTAGATGAACTGAATATTCACTTTGATGACTGCAGAGGACAGTCATATGACAACGGAGCGAACATGAAGGGCAAGAACAAAGGTGTTCAGGCAAGGTTATTAGAGAAGAACTGTCGTGCACTCTATGTTCCATGTGGGGCTCACACTCTGAATCTTGTAGTGGCTGATGCAGCTAAAGCTTCCACAGATACCATCAGCTTTTTTGGCAACGTACAAAAATTGTAGAACCTTTTTGCAGCAGCTACACAGAGATGGATAATCCTAAAGAAGCACGTGAACATAACACTCAAGTCTTGGAGTGAAACCAGGTGGGAGAGCCGGCCTAAGAGCATTGAGGCTGTGCGATACCAGAGCCACAACATCAGAACGGCCCTGTTGGAAGTCAGAAACAATGACACAGATGCCATAGCCAGGACTGAAGCACAAGCACTTGCAGAGGAGGTAGGGTCTTATCGCTTTCAGATTTGCACAGCAGTATGGTATGACATTCTTCATGCAGTTAACCATGTGAGCAAACATCTGCAGTTTCCTACAATGCAGTTTGATGTGGCAGTCAACCTCCTCACAAAAACAAAAGACTCACTCACCAGCTACAGAAACACAGGTTTTGTTGCAGCACAAGTCGTAGCTAGGGACATATGTGAGGAAATGAATGTGGAAGCTGTGCTGAAGGAGAAGAGGCTCAGATCCATAAAAAAGCACTTCGCTTACGAAGCTCCTGACGAACCATTTACAGAAGCCTTAAAGAGGCTGGAAGTCAAATTTTTCAATGTGGTGGTGGATTATACCATCGGGTCAATAAATGAGAGATTCAAAACATTAGATGATGTGAGAGACATATTTGGGGTTCTCCTAAACTTCACCACAATGAACAAGGAAGACTTGTCCTGCAAGTGTGAAAAGCTCTCTAAGATACTGAGCTCTGGAGCTGACTCTGACATTGATGGAAGAGAACTGGCCCTCGAAATTAAGAACTTGCCGACTTTACCTTCACACAACATGAATTGCCTGCACTCTACCTGTGACGGAAGTAGGAACATTGCCAGGCGGAAAATTTCCAGGCGGAAAATTGCCAGCCGGAAAATTGCCAGTGGGGAAAATTGCCAGTGAGAATATTGCCAGCCGGAATATTGCCAGTGAGAAAAAAACTAAAATTCACAAAAAAGGATTTATTTATTAAAATATTATTATTTAAAATTTTAAAATGCTAAAACTTGTTAAGGAAAGGAAAGCCTCAAAAAGTATGAAGATTATAAGCAATAGATCGAAGAAATGTCAATTTATCTTCTTCATTATACTGACGGATGACTTTCTCCAATCTGTCATTGATATTTTTGTACTTTTTGGCAGTATGTCTCTCTTCCCCTCTTTCGAAGTGCAATTTCTTGGTCTGAGCTAAAGCCTTTTCGTTAAAGCTAACGAAAATATCACGACTTAACCTAACCAATCGTCAAGGGCGTACAGAGGACCAAACCTGGCATTCAATGAACCTAACTGGGTATTCAATAATTTTACCATAGGTTTCGATATATATATATATATATATATATATATATATATAATGACGTAATGATCTTGATGACGTCATTTAATTTTTTAAAATTAATTATTTAATTTATTAACACCCAGGTGCACAACCTGGGGACCTAATCAATATGTGTGTGAAGATTCATGTTTGTAACTGCTTCCATTTTGGAGTTATGGCTGGAACACACACACACACACACACACACACACACACACACACACACACACGTCCTTTTTCTCAATTACTTTATTTCTTACTTTCTAATTTTTTACATATTTTTGTCACTGGCAATTTTCCGCCTGGCAATATTCTCACTGGCAATTTTCCCCACTGGCAATTTTCCGCCTGGCAATTTTCCGCCTGGCAATATTCCGACTGGGAATTTTCCGTACACGAACTGGGAAAGTAGCGTCAGCCGAAAGGAGCTTCTCTAAGATGAAGCTAATCAAGAACTACCTCAGCTCATCAATGGGGCAGGATCGCCTCAGTGGCCTTGGCATCATAAGCATCAACCAGGACGTTGGCAGGGAGATTTCATATGATGATGTTATTGATGATTTCGGCCAGAAAAAATCAAGGAGGCAAAAATTTTGAAGATACAAACTGTTCTTTATAACTGTTAGCTATTACACGATTATATCGTAGAGTTAGTAATTGTTTGGTAGTTGATAATTGCATTATTTTTTTATACATAGTTCTGTGTCATTTATTATAAATAATGTATAAGCTAATTTTCAGGAATTTCATGAAGAGTATTTTTTTCTGTTTGTCTTCTGAAAGTAAATATTTGTTGTTTTGGACATAAATGTTTAATTAAAATTGTTTCATAATTGTTTTTTATTCACACAGCCATTTTTTGTATGCGTGCTGAGGTGATGTAGTAAGGCGTGAGTTGGTGGATGGAGGGGTGGGGCCTCAAATAGGTATACTGCTTAGGGCCCCCTAATCGCTAGAAACGGCTCTGTATATATACACCAGGGATCTTCAACCTTATTTCATGGATGTAGCCCCTTGAGTCCATTTAAGCTTTGACGTACCTCCACGTCCCCTCAAAAGAAATTAATAAAAACTATATATTTTCCCTTATATAACTTAAAGTGCCGAGTTTAAGCAATCAATGGCTGCAAATTTATTGGCCCATATTAACGTGCTTTGGATACATATAATAAATTAACATGCTTTGGGTACATATAATAAATGAATAATGAAAATCAATTATCCTAAAACAAAATCATTTAAGTAAAATTGTTACTAACAGTCATATTTGGCTAATTCATCTTTTATAAACCTTGCGAAGAAACCATTTTCTCTGATGAGGAGATTGGTACTACATTTTTTGAACCACTCTCCAAATCTTGGAATTGTGTTCGAAAGAGCAGACCTCATGTCTCGCGCTCCACATTCATCCTAGAACGTGATTTTGATTTAATGGTGGAAAGGGAGGAGAATCTCGTTTCACAAAGATATGGGCCTAACAGCTCACTGCTCTCAATCGTTGATGTCAAAACTGGCACGAATCAAGTTCTCCGATATATGAGCAAGTCATAGTGTTAAAGAGGTTGAAATTACGCCACTGCCTGCCGAATCTAAATCCGAATAAATTAACCACTGGATCAAGGCGTGGCGTATAGCGACATGGCATTAATTTGGCGATTTTCTGCAAAATCTAGCGACAATTTTGGGGACTTTTATCCATACTCGCAAGTAAACAGAATAAGCAATGTAGGCCAATAAAAAAAATTAAAAAGTCATATAAATATCGCGTACTCCCTAGTAGAAATCCCTTCTCGCCCCCCCCCCCCCCAGGTTGAAGATCCCTGATATATACAGTCGGTTGGAAAGGTCGTAACGCGGAACTTCATTTTCCTTATCGATATGTATTAGTAAGAAATGTGGATTTCTTTAGTCGATTATAGACGATATTGGCGTGTTCGAATGTACCCATCTACGAATATGTTCCATTTATGAATCAATGTTTCTAAACAAGACTTTTGAGAGTTGCCACATCGTCGACAGCAGAGACCAGGCAGGAATGTCATCAGTTAATTATATATATATATATATATATATATATATATATATATATATATATATATGTAATCGATGAAACTGCGTATATCATGAAATAAGCAAAAATATTGCTTATTTCATGAAATAGCAATTGCGCGCTACCAATTTCAAAAAATAGTCAGAGGAAAACTGAGAATTTAACTGTCAGTTGCAAACTATATTTAAAGCAAAATATACTGAAAGAAAAATATGCAGGCAAGTACCTAACCTATTTTGATGCGTTTTTGCACGTATGGCGTGGGAAAGTTTGTTAATTTTTATCAGAGAGACAAAAATTTATCATTTAGATGTTGCCCTGTTTTTGACAAGTCTCGGAATTGAGTTTTTTGCCATTTAATTAAAATTAAACTAAAATATCATCGCAAAATATCAAGCAGTTCATAACCTAACCTAACCTAACTGCAGAACCAGCTGTCTAACCAAAAAATGCTCCTGTCTAAAAGCTGGAAACCTTTGTAACAGCTCGTGCCACCCACGCCATACGTGCAAAATCGCATCAAAATAGGTTAGGTACTTGCCTGTATATTTTGCCTTGAGTATATTTTGCTTTAAATATGGTTTGCAACTGACAGTTGAATTCTCAGTTTTTTCCTCTGCCTATTTCATGAAACTGGCAGACTGAAATTGCGTATTTCATGAAATAAGCAATTTCACCGATTACGCGTAATAATTGAGGGGTCCCGCGTCTTAAGGTACCTAAGCGCAGCGCCAAAATTAAAATTCGCCAGAAATCGTCTCCAAAGTTCAGCAATATTCTCGCAATAGTATCTCTGTTATTAATTGAGATACAACGTTCATTTTTGGCTAAATTAGAGTTCTAAGTATGCTAATGAAGATGTTGATGAATTTTTGGAATAGATTTTCATATTTTATATTTTATATATATATATTTTTTTTTATTTTTTGATATTCTTATTATGCCGAACTTTGGGTGAACTTTTGGCTGGCGATAGAGGTGAAAAAAGTAGTTCGCTTCACAAGGTTTTCAACCATACTTCTAGTGTCGTAAGGTCATTATAACCCAAACCACGCGATAGAGGAAGGGTGAAAATAGTGATATCCATCAAAAACACGTTTTCACCTGTGGTGGCGTTTAGGTATCTTAAGACGCGCGACCCCTCATATATATATATATATATATATATATATATATATATATATATATATATATATACACTGAGTGGTTAGAAAAAAGCGTAATTTAATAATGAAGAGAAACACCAAAGAGATGAAAAATATTTTGAATTTTTAATTGACACCAACATTTCGGAATACACGCATTCTATCATCGGGGCTTAGTTACTTATTTAAAACACAGACGTTCAATCTTCGAAGAGTTATCAGAGTTGAAATTGGATTCAATTTTATAAATAAACGCACCCTTCAGTATTATTGAAAGTAAAAGAAAAAACCTCAAAGCCTATTAAAATATTAAATGTTTTAAATATAATACGGATTTTAGAGAGATTTGATACAGGATATGACATCTTTTCATGAAGTATTAAACATGAACGTGGAATCGACAGGGGCTTTCAAACTTCTTTTGAACAACAGTATATATATATATACATTCAACTGCAAAGAACACGCGAGTATGTAGAGGAATTACGGCATTTGGAAGAGTGGAGTCCATGGTGTAGTGGTTATCGCGTCTGACCGGCAATCGGAAGATCCCGGGTTCGTTTCCCAGGTGGTACTTCATTTTTTCATTTGTTGTTTTCTCTTTCTCGTCTTGCGCGGAATATCTCCTATACAAGCGTCGTTCTTTACGTTATTTATACTGCGTGTTCTTTGCAGTTGAATGTATATAATGTTACGGCAAGCGGGAGGTGCCCCCTTGGGGCATTGGTTTCTGCGAGTATGTAGAGGAATTACGGCATTTGGAAGAGTGGAGTCCATGGTGTAGTGGTTATCGCGTCTGACCGGCAATCGGAAGATCCCGGGTTCGTTTCCCAGGTGGTACTTCATTTTTTCATTTGTTGTTTTCTCTTTCTCGTCTTGCGCGGAATATCTCCTATACAAGCGTCGTTCTTTACGATATATATATATATATATATATTTGAAATATATAAATATTTGAAAGAATAGTTAGACAGAAAATCTATAACTTTTTGGAAACTCAGAAAAAATTCAGTGATAACCAACACAGGTTTCGGTCAGGTAGATCATGCCTATCACAACTAATGGAACACTGCAACAACATTATTGATTCACTAGAAAGCAATGAAAACTATGATGTACTATACACAGACTTTGCTAAAGCGTTCGACAAGTGTGACCACGGAATCATAATACATAAACTGAAATATATGGGAATAACAGGAAAAGTAACTGACATAGATGAGGACGTTACCAGAGACACCACAGTAACATCCTTTGCGGATGACACAAAGATCAGTAGAAAAATAAAAAACCCAGAAGACATAGGATCTCTACAAACCGACATAAACAGAATCTACAAGTGGACGGAGGACAACAATATAAAGTTTAACACCGAGAAATTTCAGCTATTACGGTACGGAAAAAGAGAACACCTAAAATCCATGGAATATTATACCCCAAATGGACAGGAAATTCAGAGAAATTCCAGAGCAAAAGATTTAGGGGTTGTAATGACAGATGATGCGAAATTTGAAACACAAAATAAGATAGCAGTAAACAGAGCAAAGAGAAGAACGGGGCAGGTATTGAGAACCTTTAAACGAAGGGATAGGAATGTAATGATTCCTCTACTGAAAACCCTGATAATACCCAAATTGGAATACTGCTCGGTCCTAACATCCCCAAATAAAAAAGAAGACATTAGACAGCTGGAAGGGATCCAGAGAAGATTCACAGCCAAGATCAATGGGTGCAAAGAACTAAATTACTGGGAAAGGTTACGCGAACTAGACCTATATTCACTGGAAAGGAGAAGAGAGGGATACACCATTATTTACACTTGGAAAATAATGGAGAAACTAGTCCCTAATCTTACTCTGAACCCTATAACTCCCCAAACAATGGTGGAAGGTAGAAACGGTAGACTGTGTCGTATTCCCAAATTGAAGGCGAGACAGGGAACATCCTTAACCCTGAAAGAAAATAGTTTTGTAGTGAGAGGACCAAAACTGTTTAATCAGTTGCCCAAAGACCTAAGAAACACGAAGGGAGTTGCAGTGGAAATCTTCTAAAGAAGACTAGACGCCTGGCTCAGAACAATTCCCGATGAGCCGGGCGTACCTGGCTATGTGAGGTGGAGAGCGCAAGAATCAAACTCACTACTTCACCAGGCCAACTCGAGGGAGGGGCGACAAGCTTGACCTTCGCGAAATAAGAGATCATCGCGCGAAACCTTTGTAAGGTTGTAAGGTAAGGTATATATATATATATATAATATATATTATATATATATATATATTATATATATATATATATATATATACATATATATATATATATTGTCTTTCAAAATTCAGGCCACCCTGTTATATAAATTAATTTTATTAATTTAAAAACTGTCAGGATATCGAAGAAAAACCTATCACAAATGGACAAACGCGCCATAGCAAGTGTTGCAAAGGGTTCTATCCATTCACTAAGTTTAATTATCTATTGTTTAGATCTGTGAAATGCACAGCTACACAACAACATTATATTAAGACTGACTGGACTCCTCGTGAAACTTTTGTTCCTGGACAGCACAGTGTGAAGTATCAACCATTGGTTGATCCAAGAAAGATCTATCTACCACCACTTCACATAAAGCTCAGTCTCATGAAAAATTTTGTAAAGGTCCTGAACAAAGACTGTGGCGGATTTCAGTGTTTGTGTAACAAATTCCCCAGTATTACTGATGCTAAACTGAAAGAAGAAATTTTCATTGGGCCTCAGATAAGAACTCTTCTAAATGATGATGCATTTCTGGAATACCTTGAACAAAATGAATTATGTGCTTGGAATTCCTTCAAGAGTGTGTGCCAGAATTTTCTTGGTAATCATAAGGCTGGTAACTATAAAATACTCATCCAAGAACTTCTAGATGCTTATAAAGACCCAGCAGCTCGTATGTCTCTAAAGAGTACTTTTTGCACAGTCATCGTGATTTTTTCCCTGAAAATCTTGGTGATGTGTCTGATGAGCACGGAGAAAGATTCCACCAGGATATATCAAAGATGGAAGGAAACTTTAAGGGACGATGGGATCCTCACGTGATGGCTGACTTTTGCTGGATGCTGAGAAGAGATAAACCAGGTGCTGAATTCAAACGAAAATCCAAAAAAACTAATTTCTGAACATCCAGTGTATAATTAATCATTGTGAAATATACATGTATTGAAATTTACGCATTCTAATTTGTTCCATTTTAAAGTAAATAGTAACTGAAATGCTTTGAAAATTCATAAGAATCTTTTACGTAATGAGCCAAATTTTGGACTATATGTGCAAAATTTCCTCTGTAGGGGGGGGTCAGAATTCCAAAAATTGTGACCTGATACAGCAAAAACATTGCCATATTCGTAATCAGCACCCAAAAATTGATCAAAAAAGGTACTGAAGTACTTGAAGCAGAAAAAAAAGTTTTGTTTTATTAACCAGTGTTATTAATAAGTTCTTCATTTTAGCAAACCCCACAGTCAGTTGAAGTAACCACGGCGTTTCTACAAACAGATTCCGACGTGTTTGCTCATGGTTATATAAACATGATGTAAGTTTGTATGAGTAATGTCCATAATGGTGTGTGCAACGTCTTGCTTTATGTTTCTACATCGTCTGGAAATGTAAGCATATTGTTTTTCTCAAACGAAGCCCTGCCTACAATGAACTTGAGCTCCGTCGCGCCATCTGTTGAAGCTCGCCAGAGTTTACCTTAATTTACCTTAATTTACCTTAAAGCGCTTCTGCCTCAAGGGTGCGCTGCTCCCTCGAAGTCCGCTCAGCGCCTCCTGAGGCGGGGCCACAACGGGGTCGCCACCCCTCTTTTCTCTCGCTCCTGCCATACGATTTGGTCCCCTATTGAATTTGTGGGGGCTGGTCTGGCAGAGGAATACCCTGACACTGTGGGTTGGTCGGGTATGTTGGCTAAAAACATGTCCAAGTGTTTTTTAAAAGTATCTACTGGGACTGCACTTATATCTCTAAGGTACTGAGGCAAGGAGTTAAACAGGCGAGAACCCTGCCTAGAGATACTATTATATTGAAGGGTTTGAATCCTTCTCAGACTGTTTGGTGGGAGGTGATATTTTTTACACATTCTCCAGTTCTTGTTAAGGTGGGCACAATTGGTTCAGTATTGGGGGCAACTAAAAGCCCTTCTAGAATTTTCCAGGTGTAGATTAGGATGTATCTCTCAAACCTTCTCTCTATGGAATAAAGGTTGAGGCCTCTGAGCCTATCCCAGTAGTTTAATTTGTTTTTACTCACCTGTTGCCCATCAGGTTGTTTAATATACGAGGTAAAGGTTCTTTGTAGGCCCTCAATTTTTTGCAATTCATTCTGTTTGTGGGGAAACCATAATTGAGAGCAGTAGTCAATGCGTGGAAGGACAAGTGATTTCCACAGGGTAAGCATGGTCATACTGTCCCTAGTTCTGAATGTCCTCAGTATATATCCTATTAGTTGTTTGCATGATGAGGTTACTTTGTCAATGTGCCTGTTGAATGTTGCATCTTCAGATAATATAATCCCTAGATCCCTGACATGATCAGTTTGTACAATATCTTTTCCTGTGGGTCCAGTGTAGTTGAATTGTTCTTTCAGGTATTTATTTGGTCCATACTTAATTAGTTCAAATTTGTCTTCATTGAAGGCCATATTGTTTGCATCTGCCCATGCATATATAGTTTGTAGATCTTTTTGTAGCTCTACACAGTCTTCTTTTTCTGTAATTGGTCTTAGTATTCTGGTATCATCTGCGAATGACAGGAGAGAGCTTCCTAGGTTACAGTTTATATTGTTTAGCATTATAATGAATAGAATTGGTCCTAGTACTGTGCCTTGCGGCACTCCACTAATCACTTCTTTTTCTATAGATCTTGCTCCATTTACAATTGTTATTTGTTTTCTGTCAGAGAGAAAGGCATGGATCCATTTTCCTATTTTTCCACAAATACCAAGTTCTTTTAGTTTATGGAATAATATACCATGGTCAACCTTGTCAAAAGCTTTTGCAAAGTCTAGATAGATGACATCAACATTGTGGTTTTCTCCCAAATATTGTAGGATTGTATTGCAATGGTCTATAAGTTCAGTAAGGCAGGATCTCTTGTGTCTGAAGCCATGTTGAAAGTCTTCTAAGAGATGTTCATTTTCTATAAAACTGACAATGTGCCTTTTCAGGACTTTCTCAAATATTTTAATAATATGGGAAGTCAAAGATATGGGTCTATAGTTCTTGGCTTCCTTTCTTTTGCCTCCTTTGTAGATTGGGGTAATATTTGCTTGTTTCATGATTGGTGGTATTCTACTGGTGTCTAGTGAGGATCTCCACAGGATTTTCAAAGGCAGAGATAAAGTATGTTTGCATTCCTTAAGAATCTTGGCTCCAATTCCATCTGGACCAGGGGCTGAACTCCCCGGTAGCTCTGTTATTGCCTGTTGTATATCTCTAGTGGTTATTTGTATATCTTCCAATAATGGTCTGTCTTGGTCATTTTCTTCTCTATCAAAAAATGCTGTAGTTTTTATTTTCTTTGCTACTACAGGGGTACTCCAGCTTAAAGCATATTGAGATTGTAGAATGTTTGCCATTTCCTGTGTATTAGATGTGAGAGTTAGTCCATCTTTAGCAAGCAATGGGCCAATGCTCGTTTTGATAACTGCTTTGCGTTTAGCATAGCTAAAGAAGAATTTGCTATTTTCCTTTATAGTGCCAATAGCTTTGTGTTCATTATCAATATTCTCTCTTATGGTTGACTCCTTTATTTTAAGTTCTAACATCAGTATCTGATTCCGGATGTTACTATGTCTTGTATCACTTAATTGCTTTGTCAGTTGTTTAGATAGCTTTGTTCTCTTTCTCATAAGTGTCCTTCTGTATCTGTGCTCTTTTGTCCGGTGCTTCTGTGCACTATCGTTTTTCTTTGGTGTGTGTTTGTATAATGCTGATGACAGCAGGTATTGTATTCTACTCCAGCATTCTTCTGGCTTTAGGTTTTCTAATTCATCTTCCCAGTTTATTTCTCCCAGACAGTTATTTATTGATGTCCAGTCTGACTTGTGCAGGTTTAGGTCAGAGTATGGCAAGTTCGTTTGGCATGGGTCTTGCTTACATTTGTGGAGGGACAAGTTTGTGAATATGTGCATGACATTGTGGTCGGAGTGTATAGTTGGTGTTATAACAATGTGGTCAATTGTAGTTGCATTATTTGTCAGCACTAAATCTAGGATATTATTTTTTCTAGTTGGGCAGTGGACATGTTGTACTAGGAGCAGTTTTTCCATAAACTCATTCAGGTGTTTTGATTTGGACCTTTTTGTCCCTGATTTCATACCACCATATTGGTTCCAGGTGCAATTTGGGAGATTAAAGTCTCCTGTAATGATTAAGTCTCTTGTTGAGTCTACAATAGCTGGGCATTGCCTGATTTTTTCCAGACTTCAGTGAGCTCTAGATGGGAGCTATCTGGGGGGCTATAGATATTCACTAGTATTATGTCTTCTTTATTTATGCTGAGCATGATGATTAGGAGTTCACAGGCTCCATTTGAGTATGCCATGAGCAGTTCACTTTGAATGTTTTCAGGGATGTACATCAGGACACCACCATTTAGACGGTCTTCTCTGTCACATCTATGGGTGGTGTACCCTTTGATTGCAATTTCACTACTCATGATCATGGGGTTCAGGTGTGTTTCTGTGAGGGCTATAACTGTGCTAGTAGTGTTTTCCACTAGGCTCTTTAGGTAAGGTACTTTGGTATGGTTTGAGTTTGGGTAAAGGCCCTGGATGTTTAAGTAAATTATTGATACATTTGTGGAGCCATTTGTTTCATCTCCCACATATAGGGCATTTGTAGGGTTCCTGCTGGGGTTCTCGTTTGCTTTTGTATGAGGAGCCCAAGTGAGCTTTGAATGTCTTGTATTTGTTTTATGAGGTGGTAAAACCCCAATGGGGTTTCATGGTTGCTTGCTGTACTATTTTCACCAGTGGGCTTACCTGGACCCGCTACATCAGCATAAGATCTGGGTGCAGGAATGGTATTTGGTCTGGGTTTTCTTGCATCCCTTGGGCCAAATAGTGCTGATGGATAGTAGGCTCACTATCCTGGTATTCTCTCCGTTGAGTTTGATGTGGTTGGAATCGGATTGTTCCCTTCAGGTGGGCCAGATTGCAGTTCTCTTTAAAACAACTTCTTTCCCACCATGAGCTCTGGCAAATTTGGGGATGAAAATAGGGACATCTTGCATTGGATCTACATCCAGAAATGCCATTCCCATCGTGTATAAATTTTTTGCAGAGTGGTGGGTGAGCAAATGGGCATTCTCTTCCCTTAAGTCCATATTTACACAAGCCCCTCCTGTAATACTTGCATACTGGCCTCTTGGTTTCACTTTTGGCTTTTTGGTGACTGTGTACAGTGGGGTTGTTCACTTTGTTGAAGGTTTAGTGTCCATTTCCTGTTCTTGTTTTCTCTCTTTTGGTGCCCTTTTTGCTTGCAGTTTCCCTCTCTCTAGGGTCTCATCCTGAGGGTTTCTCACTTTTTCAGCAAGCTCTGCATTTGCAATGCTAATTTCCTCCTCCTGTAACTCACCTGCCAGTTCTACTTCAAGCTCTTCAAATTGCCTGTCATAGTCATCGCAAATTTGACGAGCACATCTAAAGCATGAGAATTTTCTTTTTGAATTTTGAAGGATGAGTAGGAAATAAATAGGTAGTGCACTACAACTGTAGTGTATCCATAGTCTGCATTCATCACATTTTAATGCATGCAGGCTGCAGTCTAATGCACATTTTATGCATGGGTTTCTGTTTTTGTTTTCTTCCTCTGCCATGTTGACTTGCATACTGGTTTTAGTGTGGAGAATAGTCACCAGTGAGTCCATTTCTTTTGCAGATATTCGTAGATATTAAAATATCTTGCAAGGTTTAAGTTTATTGTTTGTTATTTATTTCTAAACATGTTTGAAGCTTACAACAGAGATGTTTGCCTCTGTATTTCTAAAGCTACTTCGCGTTATCCATCAAGACTTACCATACAACTCCATTTTGCCAATAAAGCATAAAGTTTGCTTTATAATGGCAGTTCTTTGCTATGTAAATATATGAAGGCATTACCATCCTATTTCTACGAATGTATAAATGTATAATAAGCAAGTGAGTGGGTCTATATGTATATATATATATATATATGTGTGTGTGTGTGTGTGTGTGTGTGTAGACATATGTATTTATGTATATCTGTGTGTGTGTGTGTGTGTGTGTGTGTGTGTGTGTGTGTGTTAATATTATTATTGTTGTGTTTCTCTTAATATTGTTTCATATTGTCTACTTTATTATATTATTTATACATATGCTTAAGAATGCATTAACTGTCGCACTATCATATAACCTTGGTTAACCTTGGTTTTGTTTCTGCCCGAATTGTTCATTCTGACGAAGGTCAAGCTTGTCACTCCACCTTCGATCTACAGTTTAACGTGGAATCCGAACCACGGCCCACCAACAGCAGCCCAGCATCTTAACCACTAGGTTGCCCAGGGTACCTATTTATCTACCAACCAATTTTTTTGTTGCGTGGAGGATGAACAGCTGGGTTTTGCTGCGCGCCGCCTGCTGTCACTGGATCTCGATCCCGGGGCTGATGGATTCGTAGTCAGCTACGCTACCCACTACAACACCACGTGTGTGTGTATATATCAGTGGCGACTGGCGTATAGGAGCGATGGAGCAATGGAGCGGTCGCTCCCCCTTGCTTGAAACGATAAATATTAATTTAACAGATAAAAAATATATTAATTTTAAGATATTCAACAATTATTTTTATATTTTATTAAAATATTTTTTTAATACAAATTTATGGCTTCTTTTGACATATAAGTACCATACGGAAGCACCATGTGATTGTTTATGTACCGTACTACAATTCTAAAAATTATACATTTTATGAAATCGCACCCCCATACATTTATACCACGAGTCGCCACTGGTATAATATATATATATATATATATATATATATATATATATATATGTGTGTGTGTGTGTGTGTGTGTGTGTGTGTGTGTTTAATATGTCACTCTCTGCATACCTTTTGTATGCCTTATAAATGTAGCAAAGAACAATAAAATTATTATTATTATTATTATTATTATTATTATTATTACTTTTAATGATCATTACGTGTCTTTTCTGAGATTCAATAAAATCGTCTGGCGTTAACCAAAAATAACTGTGGCCGTTAAAGAGTTAACAGACCTCCCATTTAATTTTCATTGGCACTGAAGATGTATAAAGTATTTATCCGAAACGTCTTGTGTGCTTATGGAGAAACTACATGTGATGTCAGTATATATATATATATATAATATATATATATAATATTTAGGAGAAATCCAATGACAAGGAGGAATGTAAATGCCATGAAAAGTCTTCTTTAATGCGCAACGTTTCGAGCAATACGCTCATCATCAGGCTAGATAATAACAATATGAAATTAGAATCAATAAATAAATGTGAACAAGACAAAATAATTTCTATAAAACCTATTCATTAAAAGCAAATTTTAAAAAGACTAAAAGAAGAGGGTTAAATTCAAAGTTATAAAAATTTACATATAAAATTACAAGAAATTTAAAAAGCTATTTTTAAATTATATATAGTAAATTTGAAATTAGTACACTGGAATAATTAACACTAATACAATGGAATAATTAACACTAACGAACCTTTCAATGCTGGTTCCGAGGCACGAGTAATTTAAAACAAAACAAAACAGGAAACAAACTATGGGTTGGGCGGTTGGAGAGTTATAAGTTGGGGAGGGGGGATTATAAAAAATTGGGGAGGGGGGAGGGGGAGGGGAGTTGGGGAGGGGGATTATAAAAATTTAGAGGGACAGCTGAGGAATCCACGTTTAGAGAAGGGGTCAATGTTTTAATATAAAGAGATTCCAAAATTCTAAGTGAGTTAGGACAAGAATTACAACCGAGAATTTTAAAATTATCTAAAGTGACATCAGTTTTACATTTAATACTATGTTCCCGAATACTAGAGGCTTCTTTTTTATTTAAAATTTTACCTGTTCGGCAACTTATTCCCATATGCGAATAAAATCTAGCCCTGAGGGAGCGCACGGTGCTGCCAATATAAGTACCAAGGAGACACCTTGGGCAGGTAAATAAATATACAACACTGCTACGCAACGAATCAGGAGTTCGATCCATTGTATTAGTGTTAATTATTCCAGTGTACTAATTTCAAATTTACTATATGTAATTTGAAAATAGCTTTTTAAATTTCTTGTAATTTTATATGTAAATTTTTATAACTTTGAATTTAACCCTCTTCTTTTAGTCTTTTTAAAATTTGCTTTTAATGAATAGGTTTTATAGAAATTATTTTGTCTTGTTCACATTTATTTATTGATTCTAATTTCATATTGTTATTATCTAGCCTGATGATGAGCGTATTGTTCGAAACGTTGCGCATTAAAGAAGACTTTTCATGGCATTTACATTCCTCCTTGTCATTGGATTTCTCCTAAATATTAAATTGAAGCTTTGTAGAAGCAACCCGCATGACTATATATATAATATATATATATATATATATATATATATATATATATATATATATATATATATATATATATATATATATATAATTTAGGGTGATTCAAATATGGGGGTAAAAAATTTGTTTTTCTATTTTAATGTGTTCAACCCTATAAATGATTCATTTCAGCATAAAAACAACTATCCTAAAATATTTTAGCAAATTTTTAATTTTTAGGGGTTGCTACCAGCAATTAAAAATTGACAGAACGACTCAAATTGTCAAATTTTTCCACACCACCCAGGGGGTACAGTACAAGGCGCATTGCTTTTTTTTAATGTGGAAAGCTCCCCCGTAGGTCCTACCATAACCACAAGCATGCATAATTAAACTAGCATGATATTTGAGACATTAGCTGTCCTTACTTCATCAATGTTTCTTTCTTTCTATCAGGGTAAACAGCCCTGTAGTTTTTCACTACTTGTAGCAAGAATTGTTTTTGATCTTCGTCATGTGTTAGTATTTTATTATATTCATCCATTAATTTTACTCCTCTTTCCGCTATATCATTCACGACTTTCCACTCTTTGATAGATTTCTTAGCGGAGTTATACTCTTCATCATTATGCCATTCTTTAGCATCTTTGAGTAAAAATTTTGAACTAAATTCTGTTATTGTAAAGAATCTTTGAGTATTTGATGACAAAATCTAATTTCTTCGTTGGAATAAGTGCAGGATCTAGAAAAGCCCGTTTTGCAGGAAGAGTTTCTGTTGTATTTTGCAAGGCCTTTACAATTTTGTTTTTCGTTTCAGTAGGCACTTCATCATCATAAAAGGCCAAGGCTACCAGTTCTTCTGATAGGTACCAGAGGTGACCTAACAGTTTTTTAATAGCAACAAATGCAATTGTGTCATTTATTTGTTTGTAGACTACAAGATTCTGTAATAATTCCAGAGCAAGACGAGGAGCGCAAGATGGCACAGGAGCTGTAAACCATGCCTTTACATATAACCGAGTAGCAAATAGACAGATGTCTTTTAGTCCTTTTTTGTCTTTTACTGAAATTTTGAACTGAGATTTGAACATAAAATTTTTAATGAATATGTAATTTTGGCCATCCACCTAGCCCGATGAAGTCCCGCTGGATGTTTAAATTTGATTCCACCTTTTGGTTCACCTCCCAAAAAAATAATTGTTAACTGCAATAGTTCTAGGTAATCGTCTCTTGGTTGGAATGTATCTAGTTGATTTGTTGCAAATATAATTATGTCATCTTTGATGTCATGAATATTTTCATAGATATCTGGATCTGATAATGCTGTCTCGTAGTCCTCCTTAATAATGCTTGACCATTTTTCTCTGAACTTCTTAAAAAGGACTATATCTGGGCCAGAAGATGGTGATAAAGACTTTGAAACAACAGCTTCCAGCATAATTTCAAATATATGGTGTCGACATGCCAGCCACAATAAATCGTTGTCGAATTTTTGTTCTAGAAGAATAGCTGCACCATTTCTAGGACCAGTATTGGCTGCCGTTGTATTGAAACACATGCATTTTATTTGTTCGCAGATGTCCCATTCAAGCGATGTCTGATTGTTTGCATTAAAAAGAGACGCATTTCTGTCACTCAATTTTGCAACATCAAGACTTCCTAATAATTTATCATCAAACAATTTTCTACGTTTGCCAACCTTACTTTTCCATGTTGAAGGTTGTGCAGCACAGAAACCAGATTCATCACTTTTACTCTCTTCTGATTCTGATGATGTAATGGTGAGTATGACAGCCTCTTCACTCTTCTTTCTTTTGATTTCTTCTTCTGCTTTCCTCTTTTCATAACGTTGTTGCTTTTCTGCTGCTCTTTGCTCTTTTTTAGCAACAGCCTTATCAATGGTACCCATTTTTCCATGACGTCCTTTCTCACGTTGCATTTTCAAGAATTTCTTATCATCTTCTATTTTTATAAGCTGCATAGCATTCTCATGAGCAATGTCAAATAAGTTTTCCAGTTTATCTTTCCATTTTTCTTCTTTATTATTTAAATTTTGTGATCTTTTCAATTTTTGCTTTGTTTTTCTTAAGCAGCTGTCATTCCTTCAGTATTCCTTGAATTTTATCTACTACATGTATTCTTTGTTTTGCTGGTATTCCTGCTTTTTTCGAAACTGCTAGCACATCATCTGCAGTAGAGCAGCATGATTCTCTAATGTCTTGCTTTTTAATATTTCTGTAGTGCATGAAGAGGGCCATCATTTCCTTCTCTGATGGTAATACGGATGTTTTTAGTACTGCAGAGGGCTGCCCAATTAGCCATACTTCAGTTTCTTTTCTTGTAGAACTTCTCCCAAATGAGCAACTGGGTGATGGTGAGTTAGGCCTAGCTTCCATAATCGATTAATTGGTATCAAAATTACGAGTTCCAAGCAACAATTAAAAGCAAGCTAGTATATAAACCATTAATTAACAATTCTGAAATATAAACAATTAAACATAAAATCATAAGTTGTAAAAACAAACAAATTGAAAAAGAGGGAAACTTTGACGCCTGGTAGCACAAAGTAAATTTTATTTAAAATTCACCAAATTTGGCATACACTACTTTTTTGTCATAGGGAACAAAAATACAGGTTGAACAATTAAAAAAAAAATTTGATTTTTTTGAATCACCCTATATATATATATATATATATATATATATATATATATATATATATATATAGGGTTTCAGGAGGAAAGGTCAATACTTCGGGAGGTGATAGTATCGGTCATTGTGAGAAAAAAAGTTCATATGAACATGTGTCTAATTCTGAATGGTTACGGAGATAGAGCTGTTTGAATCTACAAATACCAAAGCATTGTTAATGGTAATCAAGAAAGAGAAACCAATTACTGTTTCTAACATTTAATGTTTAAACATTGGTATTTTGAGTGGTATCAGAAACAGAAATGACAAATTTGTTACAGTTTATAATATGTTTTCGAAAATCCCACCGTCAACCTCAATGCACTTTGCAACTCGTGTGCGAAGATCGCGTGTTGTTCGTCTGAGTTGATCTTGACGTTCCTTTATGCGGGCAGCAGCATCCAAAATGCGCGCGAGCAATTCGTCTCGTGTATCCACCTTTCTTTTGTAAACTTGACTTTTCATCCACCCCCACAAACAATAATCTAACGGAGAGAGAGGTCTGGAGACCTTGGTGGCCATTGAATGGGACCACCGCGGGGGGAGGAAGAGCTGCGCGCGCATCAGATTCAAACAGCTCTATCTCAGTAACCATTCAGAATTAGACACATGTTCATATGAACTTTTTTTTTCACAATGACCGATACTACCACCTCCCGAAGTATTGACCTTTCCTCCTGAAACACCCTGTATATATATATATGGAATAAAGTATCTATTAGGCATCTGCTTCAACAGAGTGGTGGCGAATTCTCATCTTTCAAATTTCTTCGTCTGGTGGATAAGTGCCGTCTTCATCTCTCCGTCATTTCCGGCACCAATCATGTTCCATGAATACTAATTGAAGGAAACACGACACTCAATGATTTTGGATGAATAATTAGACCTCTCTCCTCATTCCCTTCAATTTGGCGCTCATTCAAAATCGTTCCTTCGAGATACGTATATATGCTAATGTGTATATGTGTGTATGTAGGCCTATATGTGTGTGTGTGTTCTTGGCTACCTTACGTCTTCACGACAATCTTTCGATTGCATATTGATCTTGTCGACGTTAAAGGTATCGCCATAGTTTCAGATTTTTTTGTTTTAATTGAAAATCATTAAATATTATGAAAAAAGGGGATATAATGAAGGTTAGGTCAAGTTAAGTTGTTAAGTTAAACTGGTTATTTAGATTAAGTTAAATGGCGCATTCTAACTGATAATCGTAAGGTTGCTAAAATGTGTGTGTGTGTGTGTGTGTGGTAACACGACAACTGTATAGACAGGTCGTAAAAATGATGATAAAAATTTTAAGTTACACCATATGCTGTGGAGTGTATACGATATTAGTGTTCGACCAATTTATCAGAATTCGACTATAATGTACAGAAAATGAAGTATGCAAACGGCTAATGAAGCAACGCTTGCGTAAGGTACATAAATCGAATATTAACTTATATTTTCATTTTAGACTAATTTTACGTGAGAAATTGTAATATAGTGCGGATAATGTAATATCAAGTGAAGAAACATTATCGAATTCCAATGTCCTGTTTGAGTTCCATGAAATTTTAATAATATAATGGACGTGAATACACAATTTTCTATTCCTGGTTAGTCGGTTGCTCCTTTAACGGCCTTCGTTCTTGCAGCGGGCTCATCACTGTATCCTATTCCCCATTTCTTAAACTAGCTTGCGACAGTCTTTGTCTGGGTTTTGTTAATTTTGCTATAAATGTATTTTTCAGCTTCTGATATATTAAAATTCACTTTTGCCAGAATGAAATTTTTTGCCAGTTGACTTCTTAAAGACTTACTGTAGAATGATACATTCTAACAATTCATTTATAACTTTGCTAATAAACATATGAATAAATAAATAAATTAATAAATTAATTAATAACTAAATTATGAATAAATAGAAATAAATAATTAATTAAATACGTAAATAAAAAAATAAATATATAAATAAATGAATCCTTCTTATCAAACTGAAACCGTAAGAATTCAAGAATCGAGAGACACGATAAATATTTGATATATTGACGTTCACAGCGAGTTCGAAACGTTCAGATAATATAAATTAACAAATATTAACATAATAATGGTGTTAATTTGGTAAGGGGAGGGGGGAGAATAAAGCCCCCTCGTGTTGATATTCTAAAGTAATCAATGATAATAGTGCAGCGCATGTAAATGATTCCAGTGAGAAGATAATAATGTGTTGAAATTTGTTTAACTGCGTTCGTAACAGCAGAGCTCACGTGACGGAGGGGACTTGCAGTTTTATGTGAGATCATAGCCATCTACGAGTCACTACATCATCTGGGCGTAGAGAACGGCCACTCATCTAACTGCTGAACAGACACTAAGTCGGTTAAATTCGCTGATCTAACTAGGAACTGTTTTGATACGTGGTCACAATGTAATCTTAATTTCCAGTAATAATGTTAAAATGTACATAATAATGGTGTTAATTTGGTAAGGGGAGGGGGGAGAATAAAGCCCCCTCGTTTTGAGGGCCATTAGCTACCTTCTGTATTATCATTAACCAGCACCATCGGGAATCGAACCCCCGACCTTAGCATCATTTCTCTTATAGGGAAATGGTGTTACCCACTGAGCTGCAGACGCTGGTTAAATAGTGGAAGATAGGATTTATATTTTTAACTTTATATATATACACACAGCCTATTAAAAAAATCCCAGGATACACCGACTATAAGGTGTATCTAGGCGGAGTCCATTGTATACAGGTATACGACTATGAAAAATCAATAGTGAAGATACTTTAAAAACAACAGTAAAGATATCTTTAAAAACAATAGTAAAGATACCTTTGAAAACAATAGTAAAGATAACTTCAAAAACAAGAGTAAAGATACCTTTAAAAAACAAAAGTAAAGATACCTTTAAAACAATAGTAAAGATACTTTAGAAAACAACAGTAAAGACACTTTTAATAAAACAATAGTAAAGATACCTTTAAAAAACAATAGTAAAGATATTTTAAAAAAAAACTCTTACAATTATTGCAATTGTGCTTAATTTTAGGTTTTTAAAGTTTCCTTTCAATTATTGACCATTTATTTCACTTAATTTTCATTCACTTTTTAATTGCTTTAATTACTTTTCAAGTTTACTTTTTTATTTACTTTTAATTCACTTTTGATTGTAATTATTTTTAGTTTCCATTTTTACTTCATTTTTCCATTTACCTTTTAATTTGTGTGTGTGTGTGTACATATCGGAATATATTCAATATTTTTAAGCTTGATGCACTCTTTCATTGTTCTAAATTATGAAGTTCTTTAGTTCATTTTTAGTATGAACTGATGAAATGACATGTTGCTCCAGAAACGAACACCAAACTATGTTTTCGCTTCGATCACTTTGGCTATTATCCATATATATATACTGTGTATATATTTTATATACATATATATGTGTGTATATATATATATATGATCTAGATGTGGCGGCTCGAGTGGCGAGCGTGTTTCTCTCAGCGTGCGAATGAATTTTGGGATTTTATGAATTTGGAGTTAGTTTACAGAGGGCACTTATAAGAATACAGAGTCATACTAATTAGTTTATTAAATGCTCGAATATACTGTAGTTTGGCTTAGTTACGAGTTCCACTAAGACTTATAGATTAAGAAAATTTCTATATAATGAAGTATTACTGTACTGTAAGTTAAAGTTGACTTTCCTTATTATGTGTATGAGGGTGGTCCAAATGCAGGCACGGGCCGCGTGTGGCCCGGCAAGTTAATATTTATGGCCCGCGAACTTTTCTAAAAAGGCGCTTTAAACTATACGTTTCTAATAAAAAATAGAGTAAAATTTTGAAACGTAACAGTTTAAAAGGTAAAAGTGTAATGTTTTAGACTTTCAACAACCGACACTGACGTTGATATTCAGTCACTGTTTCAAGCGAAACCACAGCCTCAGATTTTTCACTATTTTCTATTAATCCAAAAATTACAATACGCATCGTAATTTTTGAACTAATAGAAAACTTGTTCATAATATGTTTTGTTTTTAATATGTAACATAATAAACAACAAAACTATAAAAAGTTGTTTTTTTTTAATTAATAGAAAAGTCATTTAAAAGTATGTTATTTTGTACGTACTTAATAAACAACCTAACTATGAGAAGTACTACGGCTCGATGAAAAATTATTGCTTTTATCAGAGAAAGCCATATGAAATGTGTGGCCCATTTGGCATATTAAGTGCCCTCTATTTTCGAGAGGTTGGACCACCCTGATGTACAGTATATAATTAAATCGCATTACCAAAGTGTAAGTAAACTAAAAAGTTATGTTTAGAGCCATTCCGAGAGAAATTCTACCCAAAGACAGGATTCACATAGTGTGCCAAATAATGGAGACCTTCCCAGCTCTCTGGCTATCTCTGGTCTGAGGCTTGAGGTTTGAGGCCAGTCTTAAGTATATCTCAAGAAGAGCGTAATGATCAAAGATTATCCTGTGACTACAAAAACACATCAGAGGAAGGTGTTGTTTTGGATTCAGTAATTCAATTGACGTTTATTCTCAAATTCAAGGGCTTGTACATCATACTGCCATTCTCAAAGGAAGGGATGAATAAGGTATATACAGTACAGGGTGGGCCGTAAGTTTCCATACATAGGAAAAATTAAACGTTTGTTTTTATGTTTCAGATACCCTAAGAATATGCGTTTGACGAAAGAGCAACGAATTGAAATCATACTGATGGCTGGGTCGGGAAGCAGTCGCATGGTTGCAATGAACTTTAACAGACAACATGGAACGAACATCACACACGACACTGTGGCAAAACTTATTAACAAGTTTCAGAAAACTGGAAATGTTGCAGATCAACCGCGAAGTGGTCCAAGACGTACAGCCACCGATGAAGACACAACAGCTACGATACTTACAGCGCTTACACGGAGTCCCAGAAAAAGTACACGACGGTTGTCTGCAGAAAGTGGTGTCAGCAGATCGAGTATCAGGCGCATTTTGAAAGCAAACAAATGGCATCCATACAAATTGCATATGGCACAGCATTTGAGTGAAGACGACCCGGATAGACGGATGGAATTCTGTGAATGGGCATTAACCAAAGTGAACGAGGATGCAAACTTTTCAACTAAGATCTTGTTTACTGATGAAGCAAATTTTTACGTCAATGGAGAGGTTAATCGGCAAAACATACGTTATTGGAGTAATGCTAACCCTAACTGGCTGAGTCCGACGAAGATGCAAGGTGCCGGTAAAGTGATGGTGTGGGCCGGGATATGGGGTGACAGAATTATTGGACCAATTTTTGTCAGTGGAAATCTTAATGCCGAAAGGTATCTTAACATGTTGCAAGAAGAGATTTTCCCATCCCTGCTAAACGAGGAAGGTAACTTCCCAGTTTACTTCCAGCAAGATGGAGCTCCACCTCATTATGGTCTTCACGTGCGTCGGTATTTGGATCAGCAGTTTCCGGATGCTTGGATTGGTCGGCGTGGTCCTGTGGAGTGGCCTCCCAGATCCCCAGATCTCACCCCCCTTGATTTCTATCTTTGGGGGCACTTGAAGGCCATGGTGTATCAGGAAAAGATACGAGACATAAATCATCTAAAGGAACGTATCACCAACGCCATTACAAGCATAACGTCAACTGTGCTAATGCGTGTTCATCAACAGTGGGGAACACGTATTGAAATGTGTTTTCAAAACAATGGCAACCATGTAGAGCATATTATATAAATAAAAATGGTTGTCCATAAAAAAATGTTTATTTTTCCTATGTATGGAAACTTACGGCCCACCCTGTATATCTTAATCTAATGTACGGTTACTCTCAGAGATAGTAGCACATACATTATACAGCTTGCCTTATGTGAGATGCTTATTTCATGACCTAACAAGGGTCCATTCTACAATAGATATACAGTATATTAATTACCAGCAAGCAGGCCTTCTCATCCAGTCACTTATTTCGAAGCAGAAACTGAGTGGAACGGTCCCCAATAACCCCATGGTGTTCAACCCACCGATTCAACCACATAACCACATGTACTGCTGGGTCGATAGAGACAATTTGGTTCAAGAATTTTTTCTCAAGAAATTGAGTATTCGAACCTGAGACCTTTCTACTGCGAGTCTGATGTTGTGTTGGTGCTATGGCGAGCAAATTAAATGTTTGAACTTTTAAAAGATAAAGAAAACTGGGAGCTATTGAAGAATAGGGAACCCAGCCTTCTTTAGTTAGCTTTATGAGGCTAACTAACGAAAATATCATGACCTAACCTAACCAATCGTCAAGGGCGTACAGTTAACCTAGGTTAGGTTAGGTCGTGATATTTTCGTTAGTTAGCCTTGTAAGCCTAACTAAAGAAGGCTGGGGTCCCTATTCTTCAATAGCTCCGAAAATTGTTTTCGTTAAAATATGTAAAAGTTTAATTAATATAACAATAGAGAGAGAGAGAGAGAGTTACAAGGAGTTACAAGGCCAAGATGAAGCCTCAAAGCCCTTTCGTCCTACTCGGGAGATTCCTGTTATTAAACTAGTGTAGTTTTTAATTATTTTAGCAGTAGTAGAAAACTGGATAGAAAAATATAAAGCTCTCTCCCCACCCTCCATCCACTCTCCGCCAGAAGCAGGTACGGGAAAAGGTTGAAAAAACTATCTTGACCGTGGAAAAGTAGCCAAGGAAATTTTACAGGAAAAAGAAGAATGTATAAACTAGCTCCACAATTACGTTGTGTACACATATAAATTGTACACTAGATAACACCGTTCGAAAAACTAACCTAATAATATATTTTTGCTGATCGTATATCAATTACCTGGTATCGTCACAAAATCCTCGAACATATGGTTTTGGTTTTACATAAAATAGTTACAGCTCTATTTACCGAGGTATCGTACTAACAAAGACCTCATCACCCACTCCAGGCTAACCCCAAAAGAACTAAGAGAAAAGAGGTAACGGTCAAACTCTCCATGTCTACACCTATGTACGCGCCAAGCATCTACAGGAAAGGGGTTGAAACATGAATTGAGAACGGAAAGTAGATTTTCCACACCATGCCTTCACCCGTCACGTGCACCCATCACCCAAAGAGAAAGAAGATAAGAAATAGTGAAGGCAAAAACGCAACTCTACCTCACTTAATCCATGCCATGCTTTTTTTTTCTCTTTAGGTTTTTTGTTGGTTCGGAAATTATGTATTTCTACAAAATATTTATCTACTCTATTCTTAGACATGGTAACAAGGCAGGCAACTGTGTGAGTGTGTTTTCTGTAATTGAATGTCTGTCATGTGTACGTGTCTGCCAACTCTTTGAGTGTCGCCGTGAAAGGTGTTCATGCGGCAAGTGATATATTGAGTTGCTCGTACTTCGCGATGTTGCGCCACCACGAGAGTAAAGAAAATCTCTTTCCAGAGAAGACTATCAGTGGGAGGTCCCTGTATTTATCCCCGTGTACTTGTCCCTTATGGAGAATGAAAGTGTTACTACTTCGAATTCAAGAGTCTTCCACTTAGAGGTGTTTATGATGCAAGTGATAAAAAAAACTTAAAAATGGGTTGCTCTATGGTTGACCATGTGACAATGCAACCAGAGACGTCTCTCTAAAGTACAGTAGCGGTAGGACTAAGTGTAGGAGTAAATGCATAAACAATCTCCTTCGGGGTTACTCATAAAACTATTTTCAAAATACTTATTTGATCGATTCTGAAATTATATTATACTCATGTATGTGAGGACAGTCTTAAACCTTGAGTGTATTCAGAACTTCGTCTAACTTATTTTTAAACATATTTACACTTTGGCTTGAAACAACCTCCGAGGGAAGTTGGTTCCAGATATTATCTATTTTATAAAAGAAATTAGCGCAGATGGAGGTACTAAATGTTTTTAGTCCTAATTTAAAACCATTATTTCTTGTCGGATTGGAATTAAATGAGAATAATGAGAATAATTTCCCTGTCTATTCCATTGAGCATCTTAAAAACTTTAATAAACTGACTACGCGCGCGAAGAGAGAGAGAGAGAGAGAGAGAGAGAGAGAGAGAGAGAGCTAAGCAACTTACGGTAACGCTTGGGAAAACAATTCCTAATTTCCAATTGAAAAGTTAAAATCAAAAGAATTTTTTCTTTCAAGTCAAAAATGAATGAAAATTCAATTTTTGCTTTTACCTTTGATGGTTCGAAGTCACAAAAAACACCAGTAAATAGTGAAAATTTTACATTTTGTGGGACTTTTACATTATAGTTAGTTGTGATTTATTATTCTGAGTAATCTATGGAAGGAATTTGAGTTTTGTGTAAAGGAATGTTGCATCAAAGAATAAAAGGATGTGAAGAAACGATATTGTCCACATTAATATATATATATATACTGTATATTTTTTTTTTTCCTCGAGTATACTACGAGATAGTAGTAGTTGTATTAAAAGTAGTAGTAGTAGTAGTAGTAGTAGTAGTTGTAGTAAAAGTAGTAGTAGTAGTACAGTAGTTTCAACTTTATCTTAGCCTAAGTCTTTTGTGAAGCAATAAATCTTAAAATTTGTATTGCGTTTCGCTCCTTTTCATTAATGAAAATATTGTACCTCCATCTTTCGTATTCGTCAGACGTTATTTTACATGTAAGAGTAATAATTAGTGCATGGTTAATTAATCATTTTTAGGAAAAAATGATGAAATTTTCTAATTAATCAATGATTAACTGCTTAAAAATTATTAAAAATTAAATACTTCTGAAAAGAGTAAGAAAGAGCTTCATTGTTTCTGTTGCGTGAGATAAGACCGAAGAAAACATTTTGCTCGAACATTTAGCTTGCTTTAGTTCAAGAAATCAGGCATGGGCGGATTAGACAGTTTATACACGCAAAAAGGTGCCAAATTGAAATGATACATTACAAAATTTAAGGTAAAATAATGCTGAAATTAAGCACACCGGACAAAAAATTAGTCACCCCTAATAGCACCGATAGTAGGAAGTTCAAGGTCACACAGAGGGCGCTGATGTAGCATGGTAAGTGACAAGTAGCGGTGACGTAGCACACAGGATCAGATCTGTTTCGTGAGGTGGTGAAGAACAAAGTGTGTTGGATATAGTCTGCAAAATGGGTCGTGAGGCAGACGTTACTCAGTGGCTAAAAGGAGCCATCGTGTTTGGCAGAGCCCACGGACACAAAATGTCTGAAGTAGCCCAATTTGTTGGTGTGTCAACGCGTACTGTCCAGCGAGTTTACAAAGAGTGGTGTAGTTCGCAATCAACTGAAAATCGACGGCGTAACTGTGGCCGGAAAACAATTCTCGACAATAGTGACCGCCGCCATGTTTCTCGTCTCGTAACTGCAAATCGTTTTCAAACCAGAGAACAATTGCTCCAAGAAACCAATGAGGTTCTCCAGCGACCAATTTCCGAACGGACATTGCGACGAGAACTGCATGCGATGTACATCTGGAGCAGGGTACCACGGAAGAGGCCGCTGTTAACAGCAAGTCACAAATTGGCACGTTATAAATGGGCTCAGAGGCAAAAACTGGACTGCGGCAGATTGGAAACGTGTAATTTGGTCCGATGAGTCCCGTTTTGTTTTGTTCTCCAATGATGGGAGGCGATGAGTACATCGCAGGTCCAATGAAGCCTTAATCCTGAATGCGTCGAAGTGTTGTTCAGGCTGGAAACAGAAAGTGAAGCGCAGGAATAGACACCCACGGACTCTGGCGGAACTTCGGGACCGGCTGATGAACGAGTGGCAGCAAATCGATGTTCAGTACATGCACAACCTCGTAGAGTCTCTGCCTCGCCGGATTCGTGCGGTTATCAAGGCCAGAGGCGCCGTCACACGTTATTAGGTACATTCTGAGAGGGGTGACTAATTTTTTTGTCCGGTGTGCTTATGAGGAAAATTAATCATTTCCCATCATTTTCTGAAAATATATTTTGATTAATTAATGATTAACTGATTAACTGATTAATCTGAACCATGACCTAGTAATAATAGCATTTAGTCTGTTAATTCAACAGAGTAGTGAACTATTAACTCACGAGATAGTTAATTACATTCAAAGGATATTCATAACGAAATGTTGTGATAACACATCAACGCGTATTTGCAGTCTGTAAGAATTACTTAAGCGTTAATGAAGTCATTAATATGTATCCATGACGAGGCTTTTCAACTCAGTTGAAAACACTTTAAAGGGTCTGGCAAAACAAACGTTTTGTTTATGCATAAAGCTCAGTCTTGAAATTTGATTACGTTTAGCCAAAACATGTTTTCCACTATTATAATCAACCTTGTATTATTATATTAGTAATATTTGTGGGTTATTTAACTTCATTCGTAACGGCAAAGGTCATCTACAGGTCGCTACATCATCCGAACGCAAAAGACGGTAACCCATCCAACTACTGAGCAGACGTAACGTCGCTTAACCTTGCTAATTTGTGTTTTGCAGATCTGGTGATATTCTTGCAATATAATCGCACTGAATCCTTTGTTCCGTGTTCATTTCAAGCATCAGGTGATTTTTACAATAAAGAATTGCGTGCAATACGGAACTCTACGTGTACACAGAGTGATCAAAAAGTCACTGTACACATTTGGTATAGAACCATACCAAAGGTGTTAACTTACTTTTGGTTCATCCTGTATGCAACGCGAATAAGTACTTTTAGATATTTAAATATAATGGTCTGATATTCAAGATGGAAGGAAAGATAATAGCCACGATACGATTTTCCATGCCGGAATTACAGATTCTATTCCTGATAGAACCGTCACAGATTCCAACTATATTTGCCATCTAAAACTTGAACTCATAATTACACTACTAATACGAAACAACAACAAGGTCATCCTTGGTCAGTGCACGAGTTAAAGTGATTATTCCTCGTACTGAGTATCTCGTACAGTAATTGCATTTCAAAGGAATTATACTCGTGTCAATCTTTTTATGAGAGAGAGAGAGAGAGAGAGAGAGAGAGAGAGAGAGAGAGAGAGAAGGAGGGGGGGGAGAGAAAATTACATAATTAAAGTTTTAATAAAATTACTTAATCACGAATTTTATAAAGTTATTAAAAAAAAATATACGTCTGCGTGACCTTTCTTTATTATATACTGACGGATTGAAGCAATTACTTCTTCGGTTCAAGCAAAAAACTAATTAATTTTGCATTCTGTTTTAATGAAAGGCGTGCGCAAAACTGTTGATATAAAATTCAAAAAAAGTTCAAATTTTTTAGAATAAAAGCGTTATCATATAATTTCATTGATATTTTGATAAATTTTGTATTAAGTAATTTTCTTATTATTAATTCTTTTCCTCGGGTCTAATCTAATAAAAGATTTCCCATTTCTGGCACGGTGACATAGCACGCATGCATGAGTGCCACCTGAAAGCTTTTCCTTTCGAATATATATATATATATATATATATATATATATATATATATATGGGTCTGTATCGAAGGAGTGACATTTCAAAGGAGTGACATAACAAAGGAGTGACATAAATACCGTAACGAAGGAGTGACAGAATTGTTAAAATTAAGATTTTATTTCAAAAACTAGAAACCTAACCTAACTTAACCTAGCCTAACCTAACCTAACAGTTGCAAGCCTCTCTTCCCTCTGGATTTGTTCTTTCTTCTTCTTTGTTGGTATTTTCGTGTCACTCCTTTGAATTTTATCTCCGATTTGTCACTCCTTTGTTATGTCACTCCTTCGTTATGTCACTCCTTTGAATAGGACCGATATATATATATATATTATATATATATATATATTATATAGTCATGCGGGTTGCTTCTACAAAGCTTCAATTTAATATTTAGGAGAAATCCAATGACAAGGAGGAATGTAAATGCCATGAAAAGTCTTCTTTAATGCGCAACGTTTCGAGCAATACGCTCATCATCAGGCTAGATAATAACAATATGAAATTAGAATCAATAAATAAATGTGAACAAGACAAAATAATTTCTATAAAACCTATTCATTAAAAGCAAATTTTAAAAAGACTAAAAGAAGAGGGTTAAATTCAAAGTTATATAAATTTACATATAAAATTACAAGAAATTTAAAAAGCTATTTTTAAATTACATATAGTAAATTTGAAATTAGTACACTGGAATAATTAACACTAATACAATGGAATAATTAACACTACGAACCTTTCAATGCTGGTTCCGAGGCACGAGTAATTTAAAACAAAACAAAACAGGAAACAGACTATGGGTTGGGCGGTTGGAGAGTTATAAGTTGGGGAGGGGGGATTATAAAAAATTGGGGAGGGGGGAGGGGAGTTGGGGAGGGGGGAGGGGAGTTGGGGAGGGGGGATTATAAAAAATTTAGAGGACAGCTGAGGAATCCACGTTTATAGAAGGGGTCAATGTTTTAATATAAAGAGATTCCAAAATTCTAAGTGAGTTAGGACAAGAATTACAACCGAGAATTTTAAAATTATCTAAAGTGACATCAGTTTTACATTTAATACTATGTTCCCGAATACTAGAGGCTTCTTTTTTATTTAAAATTTTACCTGTTCGGCAACTTATTCCCATATGCGAATAAAATCTAGCCCTGAGGGAGCGCACGGTGCTGCCAATATAAGTACCAAGGAGACACCTTGGGCAGGTAAATAAATATACAACACCGCTACGCAACGAATCAGGAGTTCGATCCTTCGCTGAGAAAAAGCTACCTAAAGACATTTTGTTAATAAATATAATGCGAAAATCAGTATGATAAAAAATTTTCTTAACAACTTTGTAAATTTAAGTTTAAATTCTTTATTCATGGGACCCATTTCAGGTACCAAGAAATATTTTATATCTTTAGGCACTGAAATACAGGGAAGTTGAGGGCTATAAACATTATTTAAGAAAGATCTTATTAGTTTATCTACATATTGAACAGGAAAACTATTATTGGTAAAATATGATCTTAAATTATTAAATTCATCGTTAAGTAAGGTAAAACTAGAGGTCAAATTATATCCTCTGAACAAGAGAGTTTTAATACACGACATCTTATAGTTAAAATCAGTAAAACTAAAGAAATTCATGCCCAAACCAGTAAAAGTGGGTTTCCTGTAAACTGATGTAGTAATAGAATCACCTTTTTTCGAAATTAAAAGATCTAAAAGGGAAGGGAGCCATTTTTCTCAGTTTCCATTGTATAAGTTATATTGGGGTGCAGAGAATTTAAGAAGTTAAAAAATTGTTGCGCTTCTACAGCATTATCAAAAACAGCTATCGAGTCATCAACGAAGCGTCGATAGAAAATTGGTTTACAATGGGTGGGAGATTGTCTAAAAATTACACTTTCTAAATGAGTCATAAAAAAATCAGCTGATAAAGGTCCGACGGGTGATCCCATCCCAACACCATCAATTTGTTGGTAAACCTTATTATTGAAAGTAAAATAACATTGCTTAAAAAACCAATTCTAAAAGTTCCTTAAAATAAGACCATGAAAAACCATGAAAACTATCAACAGAGCTAAAAACCCTATCTAAAATAATGGCAATAGTTTCTGATACAGGTACATTCGTGAAAAGCGACTTTACATCAAAACTGACAAAAAACTTTTTTGAATCGAAATTCTCACTAAGAAGATCTTTTTGAAATTCATAAGAGTTATTTATAGTATAAGCATTTTTCGCAAAAGGTGACAGGAGACCAACAACAAATTTTGCCAATTGAAAGGTAGGTAAGTTATACGAAGCTAAAATAGGACGGAGAGGTGTTCCAACTTTATGGATTTTAGGCAAACAGTATAATTGAGCAAGATCAGAACCAGATACGAACAACTGAGAGTAAGTATCGTTTTTTATTATCTTTAAAGACTTTAATCGTGACAAAATCTATTAACTTGGTCTTCCAACCTTAAAATGACTTTATTAAATCTGATTACATAAATAAAACTAATGAAATCCTAAGTGATGTTAGCAAATTCAAACAAATTCTTGAACCCGTTAATAAAGTCATTTTAAGGTTGGAAGACCAAGTTAATAGATTTTTGTCACGATTAAAGTCTTTAAAGATAATAAAAACGATACTTACTCTCAGTTGTTCGTATCTGGTTCTGATCTTGCTCAATTATACTGTTTGCCTAAAATCCATAAAGTTGGAACACCTCTCCGTCCTGTTTTAAAGATCTTCTTAGTGAGAATTTCGATTCAAAAAAGTTTTTTGTCAGTTTTGATGTAAAGTCGCGTTTCACGAATGTACCTGTATCAGAAACTATTGCCATTATTTTAGATAGGGTTTTTAGCTCTGTTGATAGTTTTCATGGTTTTTCATGGTCTTATTTTAAGGAACTTTTAGAATTGGTTTTTAAGCAATGTTATTTTACTTTCAATAATAAGGTTTACCAACAAACTGATGGTGTTGGGATGGGATCACCCGTCGGACCTTTATCAGCTGATTTTTTTATGACTCATTTAGAAAGTGTAATTTTTAGACAATCTCCCACCCATTGTAAACCAATTTTCTATCGACGCTTCGTTGATGACTCGATAGCTGTTTTTGATAATGCTGTACAAGCGCAACAATTTTTTAACTTCTTAAATTCTCTGCACCCCAATATAACTTATACAATGGAAACTGAGAAAAATGGCTCCCTTCCCTTTTTAGATCTTTTAATTTCGAAAAAAGGTGATTCTATTACTACATCAGTTTACAGGAAACCCACTTTTACTGGTTTGGGCATGAATTTCTTTAGTTTTACTGATTTTAACTATAAGATGTCGTGTATTAAAACTCTCTTGTTCAGAAGATATAATTTGACCTCTAGTTTTTTATCTTACTTAACGATGAATTTAATAATTTAAGATCATATTTTACCAATAATAGTTTTCCTGTTCAATATGTAGATAAACTAATAAGATCTTTCTTAAATAATGTTTATAGCCCTCAACTTCCCTGTATTTCAGTGCCTAAAGATATAAAATATTTCTTGGTACCTGAAATGGGTCCCATGAATAAAGAATTCAAACTTAAATTTACAAAGTTGTTAAGAAAATTTTTTTATCATACTGATTTTCGCATTACATTTATTAACAAAATGTCTTTAGGTAGCTTTTTCTCAGCGAAGGATCGAACTCCTGATTCGTTGCGTAGCGGTGTTGTATATTTATTTACCTGCTCAAGGTGTCTCCTTGGTACTTATATTGGCAGCACCGTGCGCTCCCTCAGGGCTAGATTTTATTCGCATATGGGAATAAGTTGCCGAACAGGTAAAATTTTAAATAAAAAAGAAGCCTCTAGTATTCGGGAACAAAGTATTAAATGTAAAACTGATGTCACTTTAGATAATTTTAAAATTCTCGGTTGTAATTCTTGTCCTAACTCACTTAGAATTTTGGAATCTCTTTATATTAAAACATTGACCCCTTCTCTAAACGTGGATTCCTCAGCTGTCCCTCTAAATTTTTTATAATCCCCCTCCCCAACTCCTCTCCCCCCTCCCCAATTTTTTATAATCCCCCCTCCCCAACTTATAACTCTCCAACCGCCCAACCCATAGTCTGTTTCCTGCTTTGTTTTGTTTTAAATTACTCGTGCCTCGGAACCAGCATTGAAAGGTTCGTAGTGTTAATTATTCCATTGTATTAGTGTTAATTATTCCAGTGTACTAATTTCAAATTTACTATATGTAATTTAAAAATAGCTTTTTAAATTTCTTGTAATTTTATATGTAAATTTTTATAACTTTGAATTTAACCCTCTTCTTTTAGTCTTTTTAAAATTTGCTTTTAATGAATAGGTTTTATAGAAATTATTTTGTCTTGTTCACATTTATTTATTGATTCTAATTTCATATTGTTATTATCTAGCCTGATGATGAGCGTATTGCTCGAAACGTTGCGCATTAAAGAAGACTTTTCATGGCATTTACATTCCTCCTTGTCATTGGATTTCTCCTAAATATTATATATATATATATATATATATATATATACCCTTTAGTAGGGGGTATAAAGGTTATGCACATTTCTTCTGGATGTAGTAAACTTTATACTTGGGGTGTGACAGCCCTCCGGTCCCGAGTCGTGGGATTCTAGAGGAACTGGCTGCCAGTTCCTTTAGGTTCTCTCTCTCTTTCGGGAGGGCGGGTGAAGTATTTTGCACAATCCCGTCCCGAGGGTTACTAGGACCCCATCCCATCCCTACTCTGTCCTTTTAGCTTACGTTAAGGTTGTTCTCCTCTGACTGAAAAAAAAAAAAAAAAAAAAAAAAATCTTTTAGTATTAAGTCTTTTTCTCTTCTTTTACTATTAGGACCCTACTGCTACCTCATGCGTGGGAAGAGAGGCTTTGGAACCTCTATAAATAACACCATTTAACGCTCGTAGGTTGTGAGAGACTGGGATGGAGGGGTCCCAGGCGTATGGGCGCGATGAATGGAGTGTGGCTAGTGCCCCGTTAAGCCCATTCCTAACGCGTAATGGCCTGACCAGCCCCCTGCGACCGTTCTTTGGTGACCAATTGATGGTGCTTGGCTGTACTGCTCTGAGGTGAGAGAGCTTTACTGCCCAGCTGGCTGCCAGGCCAGCGTAAAGTCTCGGGCGTAGCCTCTGGTCTGGTGGGATATCCCTTGAACACTGGATTCTAAGAGTCTGGCCGCTTGTGAGTGACTAGTAAGACTTAGTAAGGGGCTGCATCTCGCTGTCGCTCCTGGCGGAAAATCCGTGACGCCTGCGTCGCGAGTGTTTGTCAGTTGGTAGCTGCGACACGTTTGGGACTGTCCAACCCTGGGGAGACCTTTGGTCGGTGCGGCAGCAGGAGAGGTGTAGTCTTCTGGAAGGGATGAACGTCACTTGCAAATAGGTGGATGCGTCTACGCGCGGGAAGATTTCACCCCCCTCCTTTTTTATATACTGGTCAGAACGTTTTTTATAGTTTTTCATTGCTAGAACGCTTTATCTTATTCAGAGTATTCAGAATTCGAAAAAAGATAAAAAAAAAAGTTACAATGACTGGACCGCAGAAATTGAAGGCTGAATGTGCGAAGTGTGAAGTGAACCAGTGGGTGACGAACTTCAAAGAAGCTTGCTTCGAGAAGATCAACCACTCCAGCATGTGCCGCTTTTGTGAACACAAGCAGTTTTACTTGAAGCTGGAGGAGAGGGTCCGGCGGCTCGAGTCGTCCAGATCGGCTGTTGGAGGTGCGGCGGTCACTGACGAGGCTGCGCCGCCCTCCAACCCGGAGCTCATTCAGAATAGGATAGCTGCCATGGAAAGGGGGTCCATCGATGGAATGTACAGAGCTCGGGACCACGGAGAAAGGGTAGAGGTGAAACCGGGGGCCAGGGTTCTAAATCAGTGTCAGGAATCGCCAGCGACCCACGTGGAATGCATGGAACCGCGGCGTAAGGTGGAGGGCGTAAAGAAGGGGCCGATAGAGAAGGGTGGGAAGGGGCAGATAAAGAAAAAGGGTGGGAAGGGGCCTATTGATGACCCAAAGAAGCGGAAGGATGTAGCTGCCGGTCGGGGTGGGTCGAGTGGTGTAAGTGGTGTAACTGCGGCCGAGTTTATGGGTGGCGACGGGTTTCGAAAGGTCTCGGGCAAGAAGGCTGCGAAGCCGAAGCCCGAGACCCTAGTTGCCCCTGTCAGGACCTCCAACCGCTTTAGTCTCCTGTGCGCGAAGGAGGAAGACACCGTTTTAATTGGGGACTCTCAGATTAGGGGCCAGGAGAAGTACTTTGCTTCTGCAAACCGAGACAGGAGGAAGGTAAGGTGCTTACCCGGTCGGGGAACGGCGCACATAAGGAAGGAATTAGATAAGGTGCGCGTGGCTAGTCGGAGGACTGCGATCGTTGTCCATGCTGGTGGCAACGACTTGTTCCTCAAAGGCGGTAGGGTAGGTTCAACAGAAGGGATCATCACCGAGATCATGTCTCTTGCGGATGATCTGAAACTTAAGACAGACAGGGGAATGTTGATGGGTATTTTCGCGGATGAATGCCAGTGACCACGCGCTCAGTAAGGTCATTGGCATCAACGAGAGGGTGCAAGACTTGTGCGTCCCACTGGGCGTGAGGTTTGTTGACCAGTTCGACGCGTTTTCGGGTAGGTGGGATCTGTATCAGAGGGATGGTGTCCACCTCAATGTCAGGGGTAAAGGTGTGCTAGGCACGCTGCTTGACCGACACCTATACCGTATGGTGAGGTCGAGTCCGGGGGGAGATGATGGGCCCCCACCGGGGAGGGATGATGATGAGCCGGTGGCGGACGCACCTTCAACTGAAGGGTGCGTCCAGGTACAGGTGGGTGACTCTCCTTCCACGTTGAAGGGGGCTCAGGCTCCTGCGGAGATTGTCCCCTCGTTAGTGAGGGGCTCTTCAACTCCTGACAGCCCTGGCTGTTTGGGAAACGGGTCGTGCTAGGGGGCGGTCAGAATAGGGCAGGCTCCCTCCTTGCAATGCTTTTTAATGCTAGGTCAATCAGGAACAAGTTTGGCGAGCTACGGGCGCTCTTAGCATCAGAATACCAGGATATCGTTGCTATCACCGAGTCCTGGATTCATACTGATCGTAGGGACTACGTTGGGGAGTTCGAAATTCCCGGGTATAGAATGTTTCGCAAAGACCGCACCCGTGGGGAGGGGGGTGGGGTACTAATATACGTCAGAGACACGTTGAGTCCGGTTGACTGCCAGTTCCGGTTGGAACGGGAGCTGCTTGGCGTCGATCTGAACGTGGGAGGGACGAACTATAGGTTAATCTTGGTGTACAGACCTCCGCATCTCCTCCTCGAGGAGGATACAGCCCTGTACACCGAACTCAGTAGCCTGCTAGGGGATAGGGTGTGTGTAGTTTTAGGAGACTTCAACTGTCGCGGCATAAAGTGGGAAAACAGGACTGCGATGCTGAAGGGAGGAGGCTAGTTGACTTTGCTGATGAGAACTTCCTCACTCAGTGGGTCAACGAGCCTACACGAGGCGAAAGCGTTCTAGACTTAGTATTCACGACCGAAGACAACCTCGTCACTGGCCTCACCGTTGACGAATCATTGGGCGGGAGTGATCACGGTCTATTAGGTTCCGTGTGTGCGTCCCTCGGGTGAAGCGTAGTAACTCGAGAGGCAGTAAGCTCGATCTCCGGCGGGCGAACTTTGTTAGCCTCAGGGATAGCGTAGGAGAGATGGGGTTAGAGGTGGCGGCGATGTTGAGGGAGTGTGGAGTGCATTCCGGGACGAGTTTATGGTGCTGCAGTCTGCTGCCATACCCTCAAAACCGGTCACCCCTGCTTCAACGCAGCCTAAGTGGTTCAATCGTGACATCGCTTCGGCTATCCGAAATAGGAAAGTAGCGTATAGGAGGGCGAAGGCCAATCGTTCCCATGAGAACACTGAAGCGTATGTCCGCCTGTGTAGGGAAGTGAAGGCGAAGGTTAGGCTAGCGAAACGTAACGAAGAACTACGGGTGGCAAGCCTCTGCAAGGGGAACCCTAAGGAGTTCTTCAGTTATGTTAATAGTAGAAAGCCCATTAGAAGCATGATAGGTCCTAAAGGACCGAAGCGGCGTTCTGCGGACCTCCGACGCGGACATCGCTAATGTGCTTAATGAGTACTTTGCGGGAGTGTTCACCAGGGAGGACCCGCGTCATCCCCGAGCCAGGCGTGAGGCACGAAGGTGCTGGCCTGGATAGTGTTCGATGTACCGCGACAGTCGTTGCCGATAGAATAGACAAACTGAGCGCGTTTAAGGCTCCTGGGCCAGACCAGTTTCTCCCCAGAGTGTTGCGAGGTGCGCGACCAGGTGGCTCCCCACCTGGCTACAGTCTTCAACAAATCGTTGGAGACGGGCCAGGTGCCTGGTGACTGGAGGGAAGCCAACGTGACCCCTATCTTTAAGAAAGGGGATCACGAAAGTCCAGGGAACTATCGTCCCATTAGTCTCACTTCAGTTGTAGGTAAATTATTAGAGGGATAATAGCGGATAGGATCGTTGACCATTTGGATTCCTACAAGCTGCTTGGGGACTCCCAACATGGGTTTAGACGGCATAGGTCGTGTCTCACCAACTTGCTCGAGTTTTTCCACGTCATGTTGAGTGAGTATGATAAGAGTAGGGCGATTGATATACTTTATCTCGACTTTCAGAAAGCCTTTGATAAGGTACCTCACCGCCGGCTAATGGCGAAAGTGCGCGCGCTGGGTATCGGTGGGGAAATAGGTAGGTGGATTGAAAACTGGCTGAGAATAGGCGGCAGAGGGTTGTAATTAAAGGGGCTAGTTCGGGTTGGGCCTCGGTCACTAGTGGGGTTCCTCAGGGTTCCGTTTTGGGGCCACTGTTGTTTATCATTTACATAAATGATATCGACGGTGGCATCGTCAGTCGGATCGCCAAATTCGCTGATGACACCAAGCTTGGGGCCAATGTTGGGACGCCCGAAGCGATCGAGAACTGCGTGCGGACCTAGGTAGGATAGGAGAGTGGTCCGAAAAATGGCAAATGCCGTTTAACTTGGGTAAATGCAAAGTGATGCACATTGGCTACGCCAATCCCAAGTCGGACTACTCGATGTTGGGAGTAATATCGAGGTGACTGATTTAGAAAAGGACTTGGGTGTGCTAATTAGCAGCGACCTTAAGTTTACGAAACAGTGCGTAGAGGTGGAAAAGAAAGCCCAGAAACTATTGGGTTATATCAGGAGGCAATTTCAGTTTCGGAACAAGGAGATTGTGCTCTCTCTGTACAATTCCCTTGTTCGGCCGCACCTGGAGTATGCTGTGCAGTTCTGGTCGCCCACCCTCAGGAAAGATATTGAGAGGCTGGAGCGAGTGCAGGCGAGGGCCACAAAGTTAATCCCTTCCGTTAGGCATATGGGCTACAATCGACGGTTACGCGCCCTGAACTTGTTTTCGCTGAAACTCGGAGGCTGCGCGGTCAACTGATCGAGGTTTTCAAGCTCTTACGCGGGTTCAACGATGTCGATTTTAGAAGCATGTTTAGTTTAAATGATAACCCAACTCGCAACAATGGTTGGAAGTTGGATTTGAAACGGTTTAGGACTAGTGTGTGTGGGAATTACTTTACGTATAAGATCTGTGACACGTGGAACAGGTTACCTTCAGAAATTGTGAACAGTTCCTCTGTGGATCAGTTCAAGAAAAGGTTAGACCAAATCTTGCACACTATTTGAGTGTGTACAAAATTTTCCTGGCACCCGTTGCCATTGGTACCTCCTCGGTATGGGCCGCAAGGCCTTTTGAGGTACTTCTTTTCCTTGTAACTCCTTGTAACTCTCTCTCTCTCTCTCTCTCTCTCTATTCGTTCAGCGTTCATTCTATAAGGAATATTTGATATATATTCACAGAAATACAGTGCGTTCAAAAAGTCTCTCCGCAGTCAACCAACACTTTAAAAAAAGTGTTTGACAACAAGTGTAGACGAGTTGCTCTGTGCCTGCAAAATGGTGGAAAACACTTTGAACACATGCTGTATAAAATAAAATGGTTATGTAATAAAATCACTAAATCATGGTTGAATGAAAACATTGTAGTTTTCAATTTCCTATGCGTTTAACATAGCACTGCGGAAAGACTTTTCGAACGCACTGTAGATTGGATATAATTATACTTTATAATAACTCTAGTATAAGCGTTTATTTAAACGAGAAATCTTAATAAATACGACTGTATGGCCTTGAATTAAACCATTTTCATATAAATCACCATTATTATTACCCATAAAATAACTTGGAAAGACTTATTTGTCGAGTATTTTAAGCAGAAACTACAATAATTTTTTTTCAGGATTTCCAGCCAGATTATTTCATTCGACACGAACCCAAGACTGGATTCTGGACGAACAGTTGGTTCCATTCACAAATGGATTGTAGAAAGGCGATTAGTGAACTATTTCATTTGTAGAAAGAGGTATCATCATCATTCTGTCATTCGTGCAATATTTCATTTTGAGGTACGAAGGTCATCTTATAGCAATAAGTTTAGAATCGGTATATTGCGGTGTTAGTATAATAGGTTAATATAATATCTTAAACGTTAATAATAATCACAGGTTTTGGGTTTCCAAAAGCGTATTAATAAGGTTTTGAGGATCATACTCGCACACTCACACTGAAACACCCATACCGACACACCGACATGCTCAAACACCCACACATTGTGTGTATATATATATATATATAATGTATATATATATATATATATATATATATATATATAATATATATGTATATATATATATATATATATATATATATGTTACACACAGACCGTGCATAGAACAAAGAACTTTAGGATAATCAAAATCACCACAGTCCGAATAATTAATGGTAAATGGCAAATACTAAAGGTTTTTTTTTGATGTTCCATGCACGGTCTGTGTATAACATAAAAGTTTCTTAGGGGACCATTCTGAGTTGTAGCATATATACAGTATACTACCGATCATAAATCTGAGTCCATTTTTTTTCATGCATCATGAAAATCTATATAGCTGAGACAGATGGAACAAACCAATTCTGAACATAAGATAGATTACGAGCAGTATTGATAAACTTTTGAGGGAAAACCTTTAATGTCCAACGAAACTAGCTTCTCTGAAAAACACACATATGGCCTGTTCAAGTATATCTTGTTTAGCTTATAGTTTCAGCAACTATGTAAGTTTGGTAGGATCCTGTATAGAATTTATTACTCCTACTTTCTTGTTTCAATAACTCAGTTCATTTATGGTCTTATGTTTTTCAGATATTCTTGGAAAACGCCTGGTGAAGTGAACAGAGAACTTAACATTTGAATTAAGCGTTCAAATACTTACTCCTTATAAACAGGTTAAATTACAACGCAGTTCAAAATATCCAAAGATGCAGTTCAAATGCCTTTATAGGTGGGGGGGGGGGGAGGAAAAAGGCAGTTTGACTACTTCTAGCAGGCAAGGTGGACCCAGAAAAAACTACTGCAGGGGAGGATCGCATTATTCCAAAACTCTCTTCAGCAAATCGCTATAAGACAGCTACAGAAATATATACAACCATTCATAAGGACCATGGACTTCTTGTGAGCCCGTCCATTGTGAAATAAAGCTTTCGAAAACATGGGCTTCAAGGGAAAGGAATCTCAGAATTATTATGATGAATGAATTAATATTTTCTGGAGTGTTGAAACCAAAGATGTACCGTTTGGAAATGAAAGGCGTAGGTTTGTGAGACGACGTGGAAATGGAAAGATTTAATCTAACTGTATCAGTATGACTATGAAACATGATGGTGTTTTTATCATGGTATGAAGTTGCTTCATTTCAGCTTGGTTGGGTGGTCTGGTAAACTCGATGAAAATATGAGTAAGACGCATTAAACCAGAATTTTGTTTCAGCATACATTGCCGAATGAAGCTCGTTTAACGGAGAGGAGATTTACTGTATGTTACAACAAGACACCGACCCAAAGTCTACTGTAATAAGGCTTACGTGGAGAGGCTGGACAGACTGAAAGGATCTAAGGGATGAAGTTTCCATCACAAAGTCTTGATCTAAACCTCAATGATCACTTGTGTAAACAACTTAAAAAAGATAAAGCCAACAACCCAACAGAACCTCTGATCTCTTTTCCCATCAAAATAATAAGAAATTCCTACGGAAAGGCTACACACAGTTTCTCTTTGATTCGATGCCTTCGATACACGTAGCCATCATCTGTGCTCGAAGATGCCACACTAAACATTCAATACCGGCTTAACTTTGTAAATTATTAGTCATTTGCTATAATTTATTTCGTACGGTATCGTTTTTTGTAATCTAAACGAGAAATGCAGACTTAGGATCGGTACTGCATATGTCCTACCGATAGATTAGAACAAAAGACCTCTCACCTGCCTAAGGATGAAATAAAAAATTTGCGTAGAATCCCTAATAACGCCAAACGAAAAATGCATACGGTTTATACATTTCACTCTTTCTACCTGACTTAAGTTTTAGAAACCATATGTACAGCGTGAGCGAAAAGTCCCTGTGCACCTATCCACTTCCAACACAGTGCAGGTACAGGTTCACTAGTTCTTGCAGGTGCAGAGGGACTTTTCGCTCACCCTGTATTAGATAATAAAAGTTATGCAAAACACTTTACATAACTTTTAATATTAAAACTAGTGAATAATGATAAAATTTATCATTTTTAAATAACATTTTATTCTGTATCATACTTTTTTAGTTTCAGCTCTTTCTCTTCTCTGCTTTCAGTCTTTCTTGACTTCCTTCTTCTCCAGAAAGACAATTTCCAGATAAGAAAACTTAAAGAAATTAATCTTTGCTTTCTCGTTCATGCAAATTGGATGACACAGCCTTTGTGTTACACCTTATTTAAGGAGCTATGTCGTCTGATGAGGACAATCATGTTTTGGTCAGTTGGTACCAATTAACAAATAAATAAGTTATTGGTTAATATATTTCACTTCTCTAACTTTTCGGTTGATGGTAACACGTCGAGTCAAAGAACTACGAACAACGGACTCTTCACTCTTCCCCTTTCTATGATAACACTAGGCAACAAAGATTTTGTTACAGAAGACCAAATAGGTGCTCCTAGCTAATTTCGTTATGCTGATTTCAAATCTATAATTAGATTTTTTCTATCACGTCTAGATTTTATGTAAAATGCAAATCACTTTTAGTAAAATTTTCTACCACGTCCAGATTTTGGTTTTAATCGGCTTAATGCCAGTAATATGAAACTTGCTTTCCAAGGTTAAAGCAATTTTTTTTTGCCAACTATATACAAATTCGAACAATTTTGATAAAAAATTTATCCCGAGTTGGCAACACTGAGTCAAGAGCATAGTAACGGGCAACGGCCCAACGGTCAGTCGCTACGTGACAGTCAAGCAGAACGGTTGTTGAAGCTCTCTGCTGATGAGCAAGTGAAGGTTGTGGTGACTTGTGTGTTTTTATAGCATTTGTTTTGTACTACGGTGTGTATTTCTTTTTATTTTGCACATCGTAATAATTACTTTCTACGTTTTTTCAGATATTGTATGGTAATTCAAAATGGCATCAAATAGACGTGCTTGTGTAAATCACCCAGACAACTTCTGCTTTGTCTGTGGACAATATACACCTAAGCCACAACGTAGAAACATAACAACAAAGATTAAACTTGCCTACAAGTGTTATTTTGACTGTAAGTTAGGAGACCAACAGAGGGACTGGGCACCACATATTTGCTGTGCACAGTGCAATGCAATGTTAATAGCTTGGATGAATGGTAAAAGAAAAGCTATGCCGTTCTCAGTCCCCATGGTTTGGCGTGAGCCGAAAAATCACTTCAATGATTGTTATTTTGTTTGACAAAGATTGCTGGTTTCACAAAGAAAAACAAATCAAAGATCACGTACCCAAACTGCGAATCAGCAATGAAACCAGTACCACATGATGAAACAAATCCACCACCAGTTCCACCAGCAACGATAACAGACAGCAGTTCATCTGAAGATTCTGCTAGTGATATAGAAACAGGAAAGATGGCATATATGTTCCAGATGCAAATATTTCCCCACATTTGTTAAGTCAAGCGGAGTTAAATGACTTAGTGCGCGATTTGAAATTACCAAAAGAAAAGGCAGAGTTGCTTGGTTCAAGACTTCAAGAATTTAATCTTCTCCAACCAAACACCAAAGTTTCCCATTTCCGCCATCGCCATTTGCAGTTTTCATCATTTTACTTACAGGAAGAAAACGTTTGTTTCTGCCACGATATCAGTGGTCTGATGCAAGGGATTGGCTGTCGCTATGATCCAAAAGAATGGAGACTGTTCATTGACTCTAGTAAAGCTAGCCTTAAAGCTGTATTACTGCACAACGGCAATGAAAACCTTCAATACCTGTAGCACATGCCACTGGCCTTAATGAGACTTATGAATCGATGAAACTGCTGCTAAGACTCATCAAATATAAGGACCACACATGGAATATTTGTGGCGACCTTAAAGTTGTATCATTACTTCTTGGGTTACAGTTGGGCTACACAAAGCATATGTGCTTTTTGTGTCTATGGAACAGCAGAGATGACAAGAACCACTACAAAAAACATGATTGGCCATCTAGAACTGAACATGTTGTTGGTAAATACAATGTGAAACACCCAGCACTTATTGACCCTCAGAAAGTACATCTTCCACCACTTCACATTAAACTTGGCCTTATGAAAAATTTCGTGAAGGGTATGGATCATCAAGGTAGTGGTTTCCAATATTTAAAGGATAAATTCAAAGGAATATTGACAGATGCTAAGCTAGAAGCTGGAGTTTTCACTGGACCACAGATCCGCAGTGTCATCCACGACTCATCGTTTCCATCTAACCTAAATGAGAATGAACTAGGAGCATGGACATCTTTCGTTGAAGTTGTCAAAAATTTTCTTGGAAACCACAAAGCTGAAAACCACCGTAAACTCGTAGAAAACATGCTTAAATCTTATGAAATAATGGGATGCAGAATGTCTTTGAAAATTCATTTTTTACATTCTCATCTTGACTTCTTCCCGGCCAACCTTGGGGCTGTAAGTGACGAGCATGGTGAGCGCTTCCACCAACAGATCTCAGTTATGGAAAACAGATACCAAGGTAATTTCAACCCAAATATGATGGGAGATTATTGTTGGTTCCTGCAGAAGGAGAGCTCGTCATCCTACAAGCGACAAAGGAAGAGGACACACCAAAGTTTCACTTAAGAACAGGAATTTGCCTTTCAGTAGTAACAACAAAATACTAACGCGCTTTGGGTGGATGGTTGGGTGCAGGGGTGGTAACTCCGCCAGCGGAATTCCGCTGTCTGTCTTAAGCCAGAATAAAGGAGGAAAGACATCCCTGTTCACTAATTATTTAAGTATGCTTAACATAAAACGTGGCACGGAAAAGTAGCTTAGACGGCTTTCGATAGAAGCGGGTGAGAAAAAAAATGAAAAATAGGGGTTTTCGGTTACACAAAATCTGGACGTGATAGAGAAATTTTGATATCAGATCTGAAATCAGCATCAGCGCTTTAGTAGGAATCAGTAGTTCACGTGTCTGTAACAAAAAAAAAGTTGAAATTTGTTGCTAGTGTAATCAGTGAGCAGGGCCTAAAACTGGCACAGCGCTCATCCCAACTAATCCTGCCCCATTATTTTAATAAATCCTGTATTATTATTATTATCAGCATCATCAGATTCGAACCCCCGACCTCACTGTCTTCACTTTTCTTACAGGGGAAACGATGTTACCCACTGAGCTACGAACGGTGGCTTCCTTTCTTATAATTTAATCATAAAGTTGTTTGGGTGTTCAGGGCTGATATTAGTGGTGCACCGATTAATCGGTATCGGCACCTGGCATGCCGATTAATCGACCATGCAAGGTATTTTCCTAATATCGGCATGCCAGGTGCCGATACCGATTAATCGGTGCATCACTAGCTGATATCATTCAGGAAATGAAATAAGGTTGTTCTATTTAAATTAATAGGTTGTAATTTTACATATTTTGTGTCTCAGTACCTTATTCCTTTGAACGTATTCATACCGTTGAAAGAGAAACGTTAGTTTTAAACAATTGTAAGGATTGCTCATCCTTTACGAACGAGATATAATGTCATGCATAACCATAATATTGAAAAAAACTGAACGAATGTCAATGAAATGCTGAGAATAGCTGTGACTATGAATCTATATATTATCTTTATTGACGGATTTCCCATTTTTCACGATCAGCATTCCTCTTTACCCTTCCTATGAATAATAACATCCATATACATCATGATTTGGGTTCAAACGCCTGTTGTACAGTCTTAAAAAACACTTTGTTTTGAGATTTTCTTTTTTCCTTTATCTGTCTTTGTAGATGGCATTTAGGGCGTAGGTGAATACGGTAAAAGAGCAGATCATTTTAGAGTAATTGCACAGGCCTGCGATGGTTTTGTTGTCCGAAATATTTTATCACTTATATAGTAATTTTTGCACGCTGGTTCCCAAAATAATATTCATTTTTCGCCATCACGTAAAGATTTTTCACAAAATGTCATATTTCATATTACATATGTAAGTAATTTTCGCTAAATTTTGATTAAAAACTACTGCCTATAAATGCTTATAAATGCTTGGTTTCACCAAGACATCAAAGAAATGGAGAAGAGATATTAGGGAAGGTGGGACATCAGCATGACGGCTTATTACTGCTGGATGTTGAAACGGGATACTCCAGAATTATTGCATAAAAGAAAAGGAACAGCGCGTACATTCGAGACTAAAAGGCATAAATCTCCCAAGAAAACTCAGGACAAACAAAGATGAATATGTAATTGACGTTAATAGTCTTCTTTCTTTTTAAAGTTGTTTGCATTTGTAATTAGTATAACAAAGCGAAATAGGTACCTAATGTAAATTGAAATAAGTAATATTTATATATGTTGTTTTTTCCCTTCCAGTTTGCAGAAAATCCTTACGTGATAGAAAAAAAATGGACACCTCATTCGAAATCAGCGTAGTTGAATTATATAAAATCAGTTATTAGTAAGAAAACAACTCTTACAAAACAGAAACTTTTCCCTTCACATTCAAAACTAAAATTTCAATTTAGAAAGGAATATTGAAAGATAAAATGAATATTTACGTAAGAAATTGTGAAGTAAATATACGATATTGATGTAAATAAACTTATTTTTAATATAACTAGTTGTAGAAATGAAATGCTAAAGTTCATTCGTAAAAAGATAAAAATATGCATTTGTAGTATTGATTAAAGATAGTATCATCTTAAGCATCTGACATGATTATTATTACTTAAGAAAACAAATAAATGTAATTTGCCGCTACTGTAGTGATCTAAAATAACAAAGAACGTCAAACTTTAGAAAAATGTATTTAGTCCGTATCTATGACGTGTATAATACTGTTTAATCAGCACTGTCTGAATCAGAATCAATGTCATCAGTAACTCCTTGAATATTTTCACATAGTTCACCAGCCATGCAGATGCATGCTTCCGTACATGCAAGATTATTGGCTTGGTAATGACACCAATCAATGCGTTTGCAGGCTGACTTTTTACATTTCCAGAATGTTAGTTCCACAAGTTTGCCATCAAAAGGGGGATAAGCTGTCCGTCATCAATGTTCAATCCGTGATCCTCAGGAGATGGCATGTTCTGCTGTGCCTCCAATGATCTTTTCCAGGTCAACGACTGAGAGTTGACCCTTTTCAGATGACGTTTTAAACTGTTAGATGTATGGGGAGAGCTTCATTCATTTCTCTTTTGGCAGAATATCCAGTAACGTGTGCTGTCGACTGAGGTGTCTACTTTCTTGGCATTGTTCAATGCACAAATAAGCTACTTGCAGTTCATCACAATATCTGCGGCCAATTCAATATTTTCTCGGAGTTGGGACAAAGTTTTTTGGTAGTCTGCTGACGCTCTTACCATTTTTAGGCACTTCTTTCTAGTACCACAGAATGAACTTGTGCTATTACACCTAGTGAAAGTGTGCAATCCTGGAATAGCAGAACACATACTTAGTCCAAGACTACTTGCAATATCATGGATAGTAATGTATCTAAGTTTATCTTTTGTTCCAGAGCGAAACCAGAACTCAGGACAAAGGAATTTGTTGTGTAGATATATGCTCAATACTGCTACATCGGTGTCTGAGGACTGGATTATAACCTTTGGATAATCGTCAGAGGCATTAAGAGCGTGAAACATCATCCGAGTGTCGGCTTCTTCATGGTCACATCGAAGTTGCTCAGCAGGACGAACAGAGTCGTTCAATAGAATTACTGCATCCATTCCATTCTTGAATCCACCGGCCAGGATTACCTTCTTATCAGGTGTCAAACTACTAGAACCCTTTTCACAAAACGTTTCACTTAGAAAGGTTGACTTTTTTCTGGGTTGCTAATATATTTGTCCCACTGCTTTGGTACAAATGTGTTATCTCCACATATTTTCAGCCCTAATGAAGTAGAGCATCCTCGTCGTGTACGTTCTCCAGCTTTGATGGGATCTTCTTTGTAGTAGCGGTCGAAGATAACGTCGATTCTGTTGCAGTCCCATTGGTGAATTGGTTGTGCAAGACGTTCCCAATACTTATCAGCTCGTGGTTCAAATATGCTGGTTCCTCCACTTTTTACCATTTGTACAGTTGACATCGCATCCACTCTACAGGGTGGTCCGAAAGCCCCTATCTATTTTGCTGAAATAATAGTATTTTAGGATAAAACTATAGTAACATAATTAGATGCATATTTATTTATCAAGCTTAGGTCTAAGATTCGACGTGAGCACCATCAGTGTCTCTGCAAATCTCAACTCTGTCCACTGCATTGTGGAACACATTCTCAAGCATCTCTGGGGTTGTTACTATCGCGGCGGCGATACGGGTTCGCAGATCCTGCAGGTCTATAATTTTTGTTTTTTAAACCTCAGATTTTATAAAGCCCCACAAAAAGAAGTCTAATGGTGTTAAATCCGGAGGATGTGCTGCCCACGGCCTGTTTCCACCACGTCCAATCCAGCGATTTGGTAAGAGCTCATCAAGGTAGGCCCGAACGATGTTTGCTAGTGACATGGAGCTCCATCTTGTTGAAAGACAACAGTGTCGAGAATGCCATATGAACGAAGCTGGGTTTCAAGAAACTGCTGAAGCATGTCAATATAAATTGGCCCTGTTACCGTAACTTCTGCAAAGAAAAAAGGTAAGTAAATCTTCGATTTTGTCATACCCAACCAGACATTAACTTTGGAAGACTCTCTTTCCCATTCGTAGAACTCGGTTGGATTTTCACTAGAGCAGATATGGCAATTATGTCGATTAACCTTTCCGCATGTGTGGAATACCGCCTCATCGCTGAAGAGAATGTGGTTTAATAAGTTTTCGGTATGAGTTCTTTCAATCAATTCTGTGCACATGGCGGCTCGTCTTGGATATTCATCTTCGTGTAACCCATGTAGTACTTGAATATGGTAACTTTTCTTTTTTAATGTTGATTTTAAAATCCTTAAAACAGTCGTTTTTGATATACTCAGTCCACGTGATGCTGTGTGAGTTGACATTCTAGGATTTGCTTGAAAGGTATCTGTTACCAATTCGACATTTTCTTGAGAGGTAACTGGACGTCCAGATCTTGCCTCATCATGAACAGAGCCTGTCTTTTAAATTTATTGACCAGCTCGTGAATTACTTTGTCTGTAGGTCTTGTTTTGTGAAATCTTCCTTCGAATTTTTCTCGAATTTCTTTGCACTTCTTCCCTTGGATACGTAGTGTTCCGGATTAAAGTACACGTTTTTGTACAACCATTATCATCTATGGCCTATAGAAAATTGAAAAGAAATATTATTATTTCAGCAAAATAGACAGGGACTTTAGGACCACACTGTATATGAAACTGGTATTGGAGCTTCTGGTTTTGTGTATCTGAACTGGACTTCTACCTTTCCAGGTTCTGAAGGAAGAACCCTTTTCACGGTTTTCCTTAGTGATCCATCAGAATACGCCAATGAAAAGGATGCATCAAATAGTTCATAGGTTAATATCTCCTTTATGTTGATGTCTTTGGATTTGGTAGCTACGATCAATCTAACAAACAACTCCCTGTCAGCATGTAGCGATTTCATTTTCTCATTTGTAACTGCCTTTGTTGTACTCATTTTTTGTGAATGCAAAAGTTTTGAGTTTGATATGGTGTAGAGTTTCCCAAAACCCTTTCGTACATGTGTTGAATCTCTCTTCGATGAAGGTCTCCATGTGGCTTCTACCAATATCAAGTGAGTTTACAATCTTTTGTGCTGTGTTGTCAGATACAACAACACCAGATATTAATTTTAGGTGTGATAAATACTCTTCGTCATCACAATATGGGAATAAGAATAGGTTTATCATAATGAAAACACCTCCAGAAGCCCATTCACATCGATTAATCTTTTTTCCTTCTTTCAGATCCTGACTTCTTGTGTGAACCAACCCTTTCGTTGTCCACCAGACCGCATGTTTTCTCTGTGGCTGATGTGATGGTTACCCTTTCGTAACTCGTTATAAACCACTTCTCTAAAGCACCAGGACGTTCAGTAATGACTATTATGCCTCCTTCAATGAAGATTTATCGGCCGTTTAAGGCCATGTCTGTCCAAACCTGACTGAAGAAAAGCGATGATCTACTAACACCATGATTGTCAATGCATAGCTTGGTAAGACTGTCTAAATCTTGTCTTGGTCTTGTGTACACTTCATCTTCTCTGTGTTTTGTAGCCTCAATAAATTTTGATAGTCCAGTTTCAGATGAACTGCTTACAGTTTCATTGGTGTCTGCTTACCATATTAAACATTTATTCCACTCTATTCTCTTTGTTCGTTTCTCAGGTAAGAGATAAAAAGTGGCCTCCTCATCACATTCCTCAGTGTCTATTTTTATGTGAGATATTTAAATATATTAATTTATATGTTTAAATAAAGTTTGTATATTCAATAAAAACTCATTATTTATGTACGAGTATATTGCTGGACTACCCATACAAATGACAAATATGATGGAGATGGGTGAACTTTTAAAGGAGTTATGAGGTATTAATTAAACCCCTACCCTCAAATACAAAGCTCTCACTTGACACCGTAGAATGTAATACAAATCCTCTTGTACAAAATTATCTATACTACAATTCTTTAGTACAACATGGCTGAAATAGTTTCTAAGACACCTAGGAAGCATGTCCAAGTGTCAAACCTTTTGAATATTGGGTGTACTACGTCAACATTTTTTTCATGGATCTCCTCCTGGACTGTATATAGATAGGGTTGCCAAAATAATTTCATGAAAATGGCAAAAATAAGTAATTGAAAATTCATGAGTAACTGAACATATGCAAATTTCAAATGAAACCAACCATTTGCGATTAATTACCTTCGTACAGAGACTGTAGACGTTCATTTTAAAGTTACTTGGTTGTTTGGGTGGTTGTGTCAGGGAACTGGGCGTTGAACAGAGGGAGAAGAAAATCCTCCGGGATGCGGCGAAAGAAAAACAAACAACATTGGGGTTCCTTGAGCCATGCAGAAAAGATTGATTGGGAACCACTAGGGTAGAGAGTGTACATCAGAGAGCAAAGAAATTTATCTCTAGTAAAATTACAGTATGTAAACAAGTTGATCGAAAGTGGTATCCATTCTGATAACAGTTACTATCCTGTAAAAGGGATCAATATGGAATAAATAGGTTCAGCTATAAAACTAAAATCTAATGACGTAAGAAATAAGGAAACCTCTCTTTCTAACTTGGTGAAGTTACATCAGATTAACAGACTGGAAGCAAAATTATTAGTTTGCTAACTTTTAAAACATTTCCAGATTATCTGCTGACAAAACGTATAATCTGAAAAATAAGATTACGAAGTTTTAACTTTTGTTAAATAAATTCAATTATAACTTTGATTTCTTATTAACTCGTTCTAATTTGCCTCTTAAGAAATACAATTCAGGCACTAAATTTTCTTTTCTGCTATTCGTCAAAATATTTAATGGGTAAACTTCACAGATAGCAAAATACCATGACGAAAAATCTATAACTGCCTCACAGATCATTTGATCTGTTTGTATTTACTCTTGATAAACTCTGTATGTCCTGAAGATTAGCGTATGTTCTCAACTCCTTTTGATTTCACGTCGTCCAAAAAACACTGATTCTGTATTTTAAGAAAGTTTCTAGGATTGAAGACGATCTTTAAGTTAGTTATCGTCCAAAGCTCAGTGGGTAACACCGTTTCCCGATAAGTCAAGTCAAAATACTGAGGTCGGGGATTCGAATGTCACTAGTGTTGGTTAACAATAATCCTAGAGTTGGCGCGATAATCCACATCAGTTGGCCCGATAGCTGTGCCAGTTTCTTGGCCCTCCTAACTTTATTATAATTTTCACGTTAATCATTTTCAGTGATTACGTAGCTAAACTGTTAAGATTTGTCAATAAGTTAATGAGTTGAGATTTGTTAATAAGTTAAGTTGACTAGTTAATTAGTTAGCTAGTAATTACCGCTAATACATGTTAATACCCAAGTCTGAGAACGACACAATGAACCATTACCAAACTTTCGTTTACTCTTTAAGCATAAATTTAAAATTTAAACATTTTCTAAAGAAAATAGACTGCATCATTAGATGAAAAATATGAATCCTTAATTCAAATCTACTCGTGACTGTTTGTTAACCTAAAGAAATTCATACAATTTCATCGAAGAAAAGTGAGACACACAAACTGTTATAAACAAGTTAGAGAAATTTGTCTGAATCCTTGATTGATTGTTTGGATATCAGAACTTCCGAAATTTGCTTCAAAACTTATATATAAAGTTCACGATAAAACCCTATATTTCTCATATTGTACTAATCGCCTTTACTTATCTTAATCCCATACATCAATCGTAATCATTAGTTATAAAGTAAATAAAGTTCTAAATATGCATTCTCTTTATTTATTACCAAAGAATAAATAGTTTAGTCTTTTCATACGATATATATATATATATATATCGTCGTCCCACTGGATGCGCAGAATCATGGAGCAAACTGAGCGATAAGGAAGGATCGAGAATCAAAAATTGGTTTTGACAGTTATATTCTATTGGAAATTTATGGGTGTAGATAGGGCTTGGGAGGGCAGTAAATCTAGATTAATTTGGGATGAACAAAAAACCTTTAAATTATATCAGTGATAAGAGAATAAACAAATTCTAAAGCAATCAAAGAATGAAAAATGGATATGGGAAAAAAAAAAAGGGTTCGGATCCCGATGAGGGTAACTTTGCTTCATATATATATATATATATATATATATATATATACGTATATATATATAAACTTGGTTATCCTTGGGTTGTTTTCCGCCCCAATTGTTCATTCTGACGGAGGTCAAGCTTGTTGTTCCGCCTTAGACCTACAGCTTAATGTGGAATCCGAACCACGCTCTACCACGGGTAATTAGAAATTAGAAAGTCCTCGCCCGGACTCGATCTAACGACCTCCCGATCAGCAGCCTAGCGTCTTAACCACTAGACTACCCAGGGTACCCACTTGTCTACTAACCAATTTTACTATATGGAAGGATGAACAGCTGGATTTGGTGCGCGCCAACTGCCGTCACCAGGAATCGAACCCGGGGCCGGTGGATTCATAGTCATAGTATTTTGGAATAATCTGGATGAGTATATATATATATATATATATATATATATATATATATATATATATATATATATACAGGATGGCGCAAAAGTCGCGCATCAAAGGAATTTTCAGTGTTGATTATAATATATTTTTTTTTTAGGTAGGGAATGGCTGCGAAATTAACAATAGTCGAGAGGGTGAGCTTGGTGAGCTCACCCTCTCGTCTATTGTTAATTTCGCAGCCATTCCCTACCTAAAAGAAAAAAAATAATATATTATAATCAACACTGAAAATTCCTATGATGCACGACTTTTGCGCCACCCTGTATATATATATATATATATTATATATATATATATATATATATATATATATACTCATCCAGACTACTCCCAAAATTAAAAAGTAGGAATTCCTAAATCTTCATTCATATATATAATGTTATAATGTTTCAGACCAACAAAGACCCAAGGATTCACTCATGGCTGGTCTACCTAACTGTGTTCGTAATTGTGTATTGTGCATGTCCTCCGTGGTGGCGGAGGGGACCTACAATTTTACGTGGGTTCCGAACCACAAAGCCTTAATTTTACTACCTTAAACTATACCCACTCTATCAACATATGCGTCTAATCGATTTTTAAACATGCTTATAGACGTGCTACTAATTACTTCTACTGGCAAACTATTCCACCTATTTACTATTCTATGCGTAAAAAAGTTTTTGGCAACTGCTGTCTCGAACCTTCTACTTGTCAACTTACACCCGTTATTTCTAGTCCTATTATATTGAGATATTTCGAAAAAGCTATCTCTATGTACGTTATCGAACCCATTCATAATTTTGAAAACCTGGATTAGATCACCTGGATTAGATCACCCCTTAGCCTCCTAGTCTCGAGTGTGGTCAATTTTAACTCCTTAAGCCTATCCTCGTACGACTTTGACCGAAGCGACGGAATCATCTTAGTTGCTCGTCTTTGAACTCTTTCGAGTTTGTCTATATCTTTTCGCATATACGGATTCCAAAATTGGATCGCGTACTCCAAATGGGATCTAACTAATGATTTATAAAGAGGAACTATAATATCGCGCGATTTGTACTCAAAATTCCGAGCCATAAAACCTAACACTTTCGCTTTATTGACCGCTGCTGTACTTTGTTTCGCTACTTTTAAATCACCAGTGACTATAACTCCTAAATCTTTTTCCTGCTCTACGCTTGTTAACTCCTTCCCTGGCATACTATACGCAGAAATACCGTTACGCGAACCTATATGTAAAATTTTGCACTTATCGACGTTAAATCTCATTTGCCATGTGACTGACCAATCAACGATTTTATTCAGATCTTCCTGGATTTTACCTCTATCTTCGTCATTAATCGCCCTACCACCCAGCTTCGTGTCATCCGCAAAAATTGAAACTATACTGACTAGGCCGACATCTAAATCGTTAATATATATAAGAAAAAAGCAAGGGGCCCAATACAGAACCCTGAGGAACGCCACTCGCTACATTAGCCCAACACGACTCCGCTCCATCAACGACCACCCTTGTTTCCTACCTCGCAACCACTCTTCTATCCAATTTATTACTACACCCCTGACTCCATGAGCCTTAGTTTTTTTCAATGAGTCTTTTGTGCGGTACGGTGTCAAACGCTTTTTGAAAATCTAAATACTCTACATCAACCGCCCGAGGACTATCGTAAACGTCAACCACGCTTTGAAAAAATTCTAAAAGATTAGTTAAGCAAGATTTGTTTCGCCTAAAACGTGCTGCGTATTTCTAACTAAGTTATGCAATTCTAAGTGTTCGACTATACGATCCCTAATTATTGATTCCAGTAGCTTACCTACAACAGACGTTAAACTGATTGGCCTATAATTTCCCGCCGCACCTTTATCGCCTTTCTTAAAGATAGGTGTTACCTTTGCTAACTTGAAATTATCTGGTACGCACCCTTCAGAAATAGACGCATTAAAAATCGTTGTTAGCGACACAACACTGCTATCTTTTAATTCTTTTAGTTGTATGGGATATATGGAATCCGGCCCGGTGATTTACGCATTTTCATTTTATCAATATAACGCATTACCTCCCTTTCACTAACCACAATATTATCCAAAATATTACCATTATCGAAAGGTATTATGTCTATGACCGTAGGGATATTCGTTACATCTTCTATAGTAAAAACTGACGTAAAAAATTCGTTTAGCAAGGTAGCCATTTCCTTGTTTTTAGAAACTAGCTCTCCGTTAACATTTTTCAACGGCCCCAAGACACTTTTTACTGGATTTCTATTATTGACGTATTGAAAGAATCCTGGGGTTTTCTTTACCGTCAAGAGCTATGGAGATTTCAAATTCGCGCTTGGACTTTTTTATTACACATACTCATCCAGATTATTCCAAAATTAAAAACTAAAAATTTAAAAATTTTGTTTCCGAAACAGATTACGATTTCCATAAAGTTTAACAAAATCTTCAAGCGCAGAAATAATTTTTTTTCCCTAAACAATTTAGATGGATATCAGATATGACGTTAATACATTCAAAGTACTCTTATCTGAATATGCCATAAGGAGGCATGGAAGCTTTATAGCATGGAAGCTTTATCCCAAATGGATGGGATTTTTACAACGACTTGAAGGAAATTAGAAACAGACGCAACGAGAAGATATTATTATTACATATGATATATATATATATATATATAATAGAGTATATATATATATATATATATATATATATATATATATATATATATATATATATATATATATATATAGATATATATATATATATTAGGGTGGCAATAAAAAATGAAGTCGCAAAATTTAAAATGTGCGGGTGCTCATTTTATTCGGTTTATTGAAAAAACAAATTCTGCCAAATTTCAAGTTCCTAATCTTATTTTAAGTGGTGGTACAAGACACAAAGAACTTTGTGCTCTAGGCTATTGGAAATGAGTGTTCGAGTGAGCTTCAAAGTTATACAAAACAAAAACTGAAAAGAAAGATTCTGATAAGACTCAACCTCAAATAGGACTGCAATAGCTTGTAGTGATCTGATAGATTACAATTATGCCTAATTTTTCTGGCTTCGAATGAACGTGGATTTATTGGCATCAGGGAACATCTTCCGGTGCTGCTCCACAACCTGAAGAACGTATGCTGTTGATCTCCTGTGTGGTCAGCACAGCGTTAAAATTTCATTAGGGCAACTACTCCTCTTTCTGCGGGATCATTGACAACACTGATGGCAGAGACGCGCTGTTTCGCTTGTTGAAAATCTTCATCTTCCCACTGCCGGATCCTTGGAGAGGAAGGATGTGGGAAGCTGGAGCAGGTGGAAGAAGGCCAATGTGTTCTTCGTGACAAAGGCTGCCAAAGAAAGATGTTCAGCATCTCCCACATCAATTGTCACACAAGGTGAAGGGCTCTTCCTTTCTTCATTTTTGAGCGCCTCAACCATGCCTCTTTTCACCGCGCTGCTGAGATATTCATCAAAAAGGCCAAAGCAACCAACTTTTCACTTAAGTACCAAAGATGGCTAGTGATCCCTTTCAAAGCGGCCTCTGCCACGCGTCGGTTAACTTGTCTGTACTGCACCAGCTTTTGTATCAGCTCCAAGTCCAACCGCGGAGCATATCTGGCTACCGGGGCATTGAACCAAACTTTAACGTAAATCTCTGCAACAAAGAGGCAGAAGTCAGTAACACCCTGGAGCTCCTGGTCCGTGAGTTTCCCCAAGTTCCGCAACTGGTGACGGTACAAGAAGATCTTAAATGCATAGATGCATTTTGCCATCCACCGTGCCCTGTGGAGGGCACCCGGAGTTTGAATATGATTTCCCCATGGTAGATTTATTCCGAGAAATAGCAGTACGAGTTCCAGGAATTCACAGTAATCATCGCGAGGCTGCTGAGATCTCAACTGTTCGTGCACAAACTCTGCAGCTTTCTCCTTGAATGCGTGCATCTGATCTGCCACCTCACGGTCTCCCTCAGCAGAAAGAAACGAATCCTTTACAATCTTTGAAAGAGCTTGATCTTTGGTCCCGAAGAGCATGCTACTAAGGCTTTGAAAACTTTTCGAGAACTATTTCCGCGATGTGGTGACGACCAGCAAGATTGAGAAGTTTCTTCCCGAGCTTCTGCTCGAGGAATTGACAAGCACCGTTCAAGCGACCGGTGTTACATGATGTCGTGTCAAAAGACATGGCTACGATCCCGGGAGATAACTGCCAGTCTTCCAGCATGTCATGCACTGCTGTTGCCTGCGCCAGACCTGTGATGATGGCAGCTTTGGTACTCCCAACAGCTTCATCACACCTTCTCCTGAAACCAGGACTGGAAGGCGATCGACCTTCTCTTTGTTTGTAAGGTCTGGAAGGAGCTTGCCATCCCAATGAACTGTTAATGGTACCGTGGGGAAAAGGACCTTCTCAGCTCATCCGCGATGTCTTGGTGGAATTTTATTCAAGCTAGTCGGATTGTCTCTCGATTCAACGCGTAGTGCTCCATACTTTGTCCAGCAGCTGCTAAGGTATTGGCCACAACATGGACTGCCCGGCGATTGGATATCTTTGTGCGGTCCAACGCTTGCGCCAGTTCTTGAGTAACAATCTGATTTAACCCTCTTGATCTTTTCCTCTTAGGAGTGGCAGATGACACGCCTCCTATTGCTCCGACATTCACCTCATCTTCCTTGTCAGTATCCTCGTTTGTAGAACTGCTGCTCGACTCCAAAACCACGGACCTGTCCATCTTCTGGAGTTCATTCAGGTTCCTTCGTTTCCTTTTCTCTTGCTCACGCTGCCACATCATTTTGTTCTCCTCTTGTCTAATATACTTCTGATCAACAAGTCCTATAGTTCCTTGATGACCAGGCTCACGCTGCGCAAGAAGAAACTGCTTGTCATCTTTATTTTTGATGATTTTGAGCGCATCACCGTGAGCGCAATCGAACAGGCCTTTCAGACCTTCTAGAAAGACCTTCTCCTTGTCCATCTGGGTTTTGGTACGCCTCGCTCATAATTTCTTTAAGCTTCTCCACTCAGAATGGAGGTTCTCCAGCTTGTCTTGTGCCCGGTGCGTAGCTTGAGTCGGACGACTTGCATTCTTCCACATCTGTTCGACCTCTGTCATCACCAGTTGGCTACTTTCTCTGACAGGGTGAGACTCGGACAGGTGAAAGAACAAGAATCGTTCCAGGACCTGCCGCTTGGACGGCAATTTGGCTCCTGTAAGGGCATATGAGTTGGGAGAAGTCTCCAGTAGCCATAAAACATCATTCTTTCTTAGAGTAGTCGCCATTTTTCATCTACCTGCAAAGTATACAAAATAGAGAATTAGTAAGTGACAATGGTGGAAACTTTGTTACTCTTGTACCACCCGCTAATGTTTATCAAAAGTCCTAAAAATTTGCCCGAGTGATTTTCTTCAGGAACTGCACCAAACGCGCCACCGCACTCGCTCCTCCAGGCAACTTGGATTTTTACCCCTATTGGCTATTGCCACCCTAATATATATATATATATATATATATATATATACAGAATTATCGGGCCATCATGTCTTTTAAAGAAGTGATTTACACTGACTTTTGACTTTCAACTTTCTATTTGACTATGATCCCGTCAAGTGATAACTTCATATTATAGAACTGAAGTTACACACACACACACACACACACACACACACATATATTCCTTACATATATATATATATAGTAAGAGAGAGAGAGAGAGAGAGAGAGAGAGAGAGAGAGAGAGAGAGAGAGAGAGAGAGAGAGAGAGAAATAATTGCCTTAAATTATTTACAAAAATCACAAGCTCTCAGTCACCGTTTCTAACAGATAGAATATCGTCTGTCTTCACAGTAAGAAAAGACACTGTATCGATTTAAAAAATGCCAAAGCCAATAAAGCACTGTCTATATCACCGACTTTATTAGTGTATGAACTGTCATTGTATTAATAATATTTGTCATATGGACTATAGTCTGCCAATAAACCTTTTCATTTCATTTCATTTCATTTCATATCCTTCGTAAATCTTCAATCTTTAATATATAAAATGCAGAAGTTATAAATTAATTATTATTTATAAATAAACATTTTAAAAGTAATTGAAAACAATGTTTCAATACCATTTTTTAATAAATATGACCTTGAAATTGCATAAACAAATTATTATCAATTGATTATTCATGTGATTATTTTATACTAATCGTGAAATATCCTTTCAACCTTTTAAAGGTTCCGTGCGAGGATTCCTCATTTTCTTAAAAATATATCCATTCGACTTTTTTATACAACTCAACTCTTTGGAGAAGAAATCTGTGTTTAGGGAAACAAGCATCTGTAATATTAACCTCAGACTATAAATAAGTAAACGATGACATGAGAAATAAGCCTGAGAATCCGCAGCTGTTACGTCAGATGACATGAAAAACTGTAATTTTTCTTATTACGGGCAAACATTTCGACATTTCGTTTCAACGATTGTCCATAATCCCTCTGGCTCGACATTTAGGATCGGAATCGATGTCAGAATTGTTGTACTAGAAATAATCAGAGTAGTTTGGTAGTTTCCACCTAATGTTTGTTGATTTTTATAACCTCAGAAATAATTTTCGTTACATTTCCACTGCGCGTCTAACAAAGCAAGGAACTTTAGGACTTTAGATGATAAAATGTACAATCCTCTACTTATTATATCAGTAGTTTCCAAACTTTTCTGGTTCAAGACATCCCAATACCAACTACTTTTTTTTTGCGGCATCCCGAAAGGTTTTTATCTCCCACTGTTTAGCAACCAATTTCTTTCCCCAAAACACCACCTAACTTCAAAATGAGCTTTCACTTAATAAACTGCGAGTGTTTTATTTCACTTCAAATTTGCATACGTTCAGCAACGTTTAAATTTTTATTACTTATTTTATCATTTTCATGAAGTTCCGTGACATCCCGGTTGGAAAATACTGCATTACACGTTTGTCTATCATCAAACTGTAAGTTATGTATCCACTCTGTATAGGTTATGAATAAAGTTGAGTAACAGAATGATAAATTAAAACCAGGCATGAAACAAATAATGAGTTAAATTTAACTAGTATAATGTTAAAAAAGAAAATAGATAGATAGATAGTAAACCTATTATTAACCGGTATTAGTTTCTCTCCAAGACAATGGGAGAAATATCTTGAAAAATCTTAAAATATATTGGGTGATTACAAATGATCTTCCCATTTTAAACATTTATTATGAAAAAAATAACAAAGCTACAGCGAAAAGCAAGATTTTCAAGCAAGAATATTTCAACAAAATTTTTATTTGTAATATTGAACACGTCAGAGATAGCCCTAAAGTTAACGTGTTTTAATTTTTTTTTAATAACCTTTATTAATAATAAAATAAATACATTCGTTTTCCAATTTACAATGACATGAATAATTTTGAAGCTCGACTATTTATTTTATTTAATTTGAACCTCAAGCTTTAGGCTTTACTGGGCTCTTATTAAAAATAAACAGCTAGTTGTTATTAATTAATAATAAATAAACAAGCAAATAAGTATTATTAATAGTTAAAACATGTATTAATCTTAACTTATCACTACTGACATGACAAATACAAGGTCACCATTGAAGGCACTATACCAATACCATACAAAGAAACCAATATTATACAAGAGAGATAAGAACTGAACAATCCCAAGAAATGTGTTTTTAATACTAGTATGTTAGTATGCCATTATTAATCGGGATTTGAACTTGGTTTTAATCAAATTTACATTCACAATATTTTTTATATCGGCATTTAAGTAATTCCATAGTTTCAATCCAATGAAAATGGGTAGTTTTTGAGATGAAGACAATCTAAATTGAGGTATAACAAGCTTTGATCTATTTCTGCCCTGATACGAGTGGATTTCTTGATGAGTTACAAAATATCTCTTTACCCATTGTAAATTAATGATTTTGTTCTTTTGTAAATAAAAATAAAATGTGCCAGTTTGGTTATATCATTGAGCTTTAGTAGGTTTAGCTCTTTAAATAATGCACTAGAGTGATCAAAGAAATCAGCATCAGATAATAATCTTATTGCTCGTTTTTGGATGACGAAGATACCATTTAATGCGTTGTTAGCGGAGTTTCCCCAAACAAGGGTGGTTGTGCTCTTATCGTTGAGAAAGTCTGCGGTCCATTCTTCTTTGCTGAACAAACAATTAACGGTATCATTTACCGCGATATGCTACAGCTGTGGCTGATGCCCCAGCTGCTAGAGGACAAAGCTAATGTGTGATCTCAGCAGGATGGGGCTCCACCCCATTTTCCACAATGAGGTTACAACATTCCTGAATGATCAATTGCCTAATCGTTCAGTCGGGCGTAGGGGGCCCATTCTTTGGCCGGCTCGTTCGTCCGATCTAACCCCCCTTCACTTCTTCCTCCGGGATTACGTCAAAAATGAAGTTTTTGTCCCACCAATGGCAACATCTTTGGAACATTTGAAGGAAAGGATACGTGAGTCTGTTAGAAAAGTTCAGTATAATATGCTACAAACTGTATGGAGGGAAACAGAATAACGCTCTGGTGTATGCAGAGCCATAAAAGGAGCTCATTTTGAACTTCAATAGCTTGTAAATAAAACTTTTTGAGTTCTTCTTTATTTGTATATCTTGCTTTTCGCTGTAGGTTTGTTAGTTTTTCATAATAAATGTTTAAAATCGGGAAGATCATTTGCAATCACCCGGTATATAGTTAGACTGACCTGGATTTGTCTTCAACTGGGAGCAATTCTACTTCATTTTGCTGATTTTTTACTTTGTTTTCTTTATCAGATTTTGCTTGAAGAGGATTTCGGTAGTGAATATCGAAACTCCTTATGTTTTCATTAATAATATCTTCTTAATAAACACCCAAGAGGTTCCACTTTTGGCGCGTGAATACATGTATTTAGATTAATTTCAGTAATATACGTTATCATCGTTTCTTTGACTCTGTGACCAGATACACTTGTGTATGTTATTGAACCTTATATTTATGATAATGATGATAATGATAATGATAATGATAATGATAATAATAATAATGATAAGCTTTACTGGCAGGATATAAATTTAAAATAAATTTAAGAAGTTATTCCTACTTCTTATTTGTAAATTTCAGTGTGATTTCGTTTAGGACTTTAACTCTCATGAATTACCTCAATTAACCTTTTTTTCATCTTTTCTTTACATTTTCTTAACCTTTTTTTACCCGTTCTTAGTCTTTTTTTAACGTTTTATTAGTTTGTTACCTTTTTAAAACTTTTTCTTTCCCGTTTCGTTGCCTTTTCTTGACGTTTTGTACATTTTATTTACCTTTTTAAACCTTTCATTTTCCGTTTCGTTGCCTTTTCTTGACGTTTTGTACATTTTCTTTACCTTTTTAACCCTTTTATTTTCCGTTTCGTTGCCTTTTCTTGACGTGTTGTACATTTTCTTTACCTTATTTTACCTTTCCTTAACCGTGTTACCTTTTAAGCTTTTCTTTACCTTTTTTAATATTTTCTTTACTTTTACTTAACCTTTTCCTAGCAATGTTTTTGCATTTACTTTATCTTTTCTTTATTTTGTTTTACAGTTTCTTCACTGAATTTTAGTTGTCTTTTTTTTACTGTTTATCGTTAACAACTTTTCATGTTTACAACTGAATTGTGTTCTTTTGATTGTTTTTATTTACGTGTACAGAGATTTGACAAAAATAAATAGACACTTTCGAGGGTTTCCATAGTTTTTTATTTGATAATAGAAGTCAGTAAATAATAATAGATTTATTGAATCAATATATTTAGAATCGTGTTGCTTTCCACTTTCCATTTTGCAAAGCTGACACACGCTCTGGCATTCCATTGATAAGCTTTGCCATTTATTCTTGAGGACTATCAATGTGCTGTCTATTTACTTTTGTCAATACTCTGAATATGTATGAACAGTATTTGGTGTTGAATATGGAGTATATATTGCCGCATAGGTACGTAAATTTTTCTTAAGAATTGTTATTATTTCCTTTTAAACCTAAACTTTATACGAAATTTGCAAGATCTGTTGCTATTCTTGTACTCACCTAATGTTTTCCTACAAATTCCATTGCATGTTTCATGCATTGTTTATGTTGATTAAATCATATTTATGGGTTTTTTTCATGAATTATTCGTCTATTTATTCGTTTATGAATTTATCACTTTATCGTCAGTTTATCATCACTTTTTCATTACTTTCTCATCATTTTATCGTTACTTTATCGTCACTTTATCTTTCTTTTATGAACATTTTATGCTTCATTTTGAAATATGTTCTTACTGCAGAAGAATAAAGGACTTTTGTTTCGTTTGTTTTCGCGGTTCGGAGTCTACTTCAAGTTGTAGGTCCCCTCTGTGATGTAACAACCGCAAATGCAGCCTCCATCTATGGGTGAACTCTATGGAGAAGGAGGAGAAATAACACCAACAGCAGCGACATCAATAGCAAAGAACAAATTTAAAACTTGTTCAAACCAACCACCTAAATAAATCATCCGCGATTAAGACTTTTCTCAACTTGCGAGACGCATTTCAATACACTTTTGTTTTTCTTCTTTCTTTCTTTCGTTCTTTCTTTCGCAATTTGTCGTTTTTAATCTGTTCAGTGAATCCGTAAACTTTGAGAGAGACGTATATTACAGTTTACGCCAAAAAGGTTTACGCAACGCTAATTTCTTTTTTCTTGTTTTTTTTTAATTTGACTAATTATTTTTAGTCTCCCCCATCCCAATTTAACAACTCCTCCTCTCCGAACTCCTCCGAAAGAAATCGCCCCCCCCCAACAAAAAAAAAAAAACCTTTCGCTCATCTGCAACGGAAAATCCGGACGAATAATTAAAAGTTTGTATGAGAAAAAAAGCTTTCCTTTATTCTATGCTTTGAATGTGAATTCAATTTCTTTTGTCTTCTTTCACTTAGTTTATATATATAAAGAGAGAGAGAGAGAGAGAGAGAGCGTGTGTGTTACGAGGAGTTACAAGGAAAAGAGGAAGGAGCCTCAAAGGTCTTTCGGTTCATTCAGGGAGGTTCCTGTGGAACCTAAACTAGTGTACCTTTAAAATTATTTTAGCAGTAGTAGAAAACTGAAAAGAAAAGCATAAGGCTTTCTCCCCACCCTCCGCTCCCTCCCCGCCAGAGAAGGGTACGGAAAAAGGTTGAAGAAAATAACTTGACTTTAGAGAGAGAGAGAGAGAGAGAGAGAGAGAGAGAGAGAGTAACCCCCAAAATACTTTTTACACTTTGACCAAAAGGAAAACGAATTGCAGAAAAGAATATAGGTGAATTCTGCAAAGGATACGTATATTCGAGTTGGCAAAGTGACCATATAGAAAGAAAGAGATGTATGGCCTCATTGTAAACATTCAATGCTCGTGTCTTTTCTGAACTTGCTGTACAAGAATTAATGATTGATCCAAACGAAAAGACGCTTCTCCTTACTGATTTCTCCGAAAGAGCACGTTTATTGCACGTTGATTGCACGTTTCCTTAAAAGAACACGTTTATTGAACAGTTGTAAGGCGTACATTTATGAATGTCCCTTATCACATTTACGGAAGTTTGCTGTAAAACGTTTTCTTGTGGGCCAATTGTCACAAAGTGTAGGCCTTACTAAATATTTCCAAAAAGGTTACTCGCTAATGTTAAAATCACAAACGCAGATACGTGGTTCGAAAGCGTACCACTATATTTTTTTATTTTTAAATTCTATTTCATGGCCTTTTATTTTAACTGTTAAGTATTAACAGTGTTTCAACGTCGGGAGCTATCTTTTTTTAATCTCTTAAGCGTTATCGACGAGTTATATCGTCTATCGGTGGGTATAAAAGTATGAAAAGGTTATAAATGATGTCAATCTTTATGGGGTTATTTAGAGTAAGCTAGCAGCGTTAGTGCAAAAGTTATGACCACCATTTTTGCTTTCATGACATATCATTTCTTTTTAATAGAAAGTGGGATAGGGTGACTTTGTCAATTTTTACCACTCATTGACTATTGGTGAATAAATTTCGCAGGTTTTATGTACCAAACACGAGTAGGGAAAGCTGACGAAATGAAGTCTTGTACTCTTGAAGTAGAAATTTCTTTAGAGCTTTTAAAACAAGGCAATCAATAGTTACAGGATATGACGTAGTTACCCCAAAAATCTTTAAAAATAATTAAATTTGAGCAAAAATTTTGTTGAACACAATAATCATATGATAATTTATCGTCAAAGGAGTTAAAAAATTACAATAAGAGTAGGATAAAATAAGTTCCCAAATGCGTTCTCAATAGTCTTTTTAATTAGTTCCACAAAGAACTTCTCTACTTTAGCTCTTAATTTGTTACTATTATTTTGTCTGAAACATCATTTTCATTACGAATGTCAAATTATTGACTTTAACAGCCTTTAAAAGTAGTAAGTTTTAAGCAATGCGGTTGGTTGGATGTGTTAAAAAAGAACTCGCAGTAGTACAGAGAATGTTTTCCTCATTAGGTTCATTTAAGGTTGTAGGACGTTTTGTCTTGAATAAAACAACACTTTAGAATTGTTTTTGTTCTTTCATTGTCTTTTGGACCTCTAATGAGGAAAGTAATTTGCTTTAGTAGCTATTTATTCCAATTAAAATAAACTTTCTAAAATAAAAGGTTTTTTTCCCCAATATATTCGCATTATGGGTTTGGGGAACTTCCTTTTGACACACCGTTTACAAAAGGTTCCTTTTTTTTTCTAAAATTTATTAAGAGAATAGTTGAATTTGGTGTTGTCTAAATAGGTCTGCTGTAGTAGGTATGATTCAGACTTTTAAAACTGTTGAGAAACAGGATAAGAATAGAGAAAAACAAGAAAGCAAAAGAAGCTGCTTTTGTATTTATGCTTTAGCCATTAAGAGAATGTCATTTTTAATAATTTCGTTTATTTTATAGGGTATAAAAGGCGAAACAGACGTGTACTACTGTATTCAGGTTTTGCCTGTAAACACTGCGTCACCTTCAAGGTCAGTATTTACTTAAAGGAGATGTGATGAGTATTACATAGGAATTTTAGCGAATCTTTGATTTACTCTCTAAATAAGTTAAGTTACGTAAGTCATTTCTGCGTAAATAACAAGCTGTTTCATAATAAATGCAAAAAAATTCACTTTTCTACGTGAAGGTCAAAATATGATAATAAAAACCCACTCTAACAGACAGAGTTTATTTCCACAACAGTTTCGATGCCCACTGGCATCCTCTTCGGGTGGATACAGAAAAACGAATATTTCTTCCTGTAAGTATACGAGAATACCCGCAAATCATCAATAGTGTATCAGTAAAGTCTTTCTCTACTCAGTGGAAGATACATTGAAACACATACATTATATTTATAGAACCCTATTAGAGATGTTGAAAATGTTTCCAAATTTACCTCGAAGTATGTTAATATAACTGATTATTTAACTGATGAGAATAATTAATCAACGTTATCCCCATTGGATTGAAACAAAATTATCAAGCATTAAAACTTTCGTTCTAGCTGAGATGAAAATACAGTCCTTTTCAATAATGCAAATAAAAGATTATGCAAGTCGTGAGATTTTCACTAAACAATTTCAAATGATTTCCATAATAAAGAGAGGCTGAAGGACGCTTGGGAAGTCACTAACATAAATACTGAATACAATCTTAGGCTCAGCGCAAATACAATTACGGTAGCAAAATAGAATTTTCAGGGTTTAAGTAAAATTTAGCTTTATAGTATGATAATAAAAACCCACTCTAATAGACAGAGTTTATTTCCACAACAGTTTCGATGTTATCATATTTTGATCTTCACGTAGAAAAAAGTGATTTTTTTGCACTTATTAGCTTTATAGGAGGATAAGGACATTTTTTTGGACGGTTTGGACGGTTTGTAGTCATCTGATGAGATTGTCGTTACAATGAAACACTTTTTAGGGTTTGTGTTTTCGTAGTTAGATTTATACATTTTTATTTTATTTTAAGCCTTAACCTTTGTATTTTAATCTACTTATGAATTCATTAATATTATTTAACTAAGTGCTCAACTTCACACACTTGAAATGTATGAAGATGAGTATGGAGTGAGTGAAAAGGAAACTTAATTATTCTTTCGCTTACTGGAAAGAAATTCACCGATGAAATAAACTCTATGGAAAAACTGCTGAAAATTTGGAAATTCAGCAAGAATTCATAATTAGTTGGAAAAATAATTTTATACCATTGGTCAGAGTGTCCTTCGCTTTTCATAATTCAGTGCTAAATACTCAGTCATTCAAAATGGTAATTTCTTGTTTACGGATCATACTATTTTCCCAACCAATTATGAATTATTGCTGAATACGGAAATATTCACTACTTTTTCGTTAGATTTTTCTTCGGCGAACTTCTTTCCGTAAGTGTCCAGTGTGTGAAAAAAGTTAGCCTAGAAATTTCTAAAACCCATACAAAAAATTACTGATTGTTAAAATATTATTTCTTCGGATAAAATTTCTAAAACAGAATCCATTCATTACTAATTAGTAATTTCTTATGCTTTTGGGAAATTTTATGTTTTTAGTCGAACTTTTATCCGAAACTGTAGAGAAAACAACCTCACCTGAACCTCCCAAGCTACACTCTTCCCTTTCAGCAAAACGTAAACATTTTTAATCGTAAAACGTAATGTTAGGAAATATATGGACGAATTTGCCTTAATAAATTGGGTTTCTTTTACAATTATTCCGATTTTGTAACATTTTTGCATGAAAAATATCGATAGTTTAAATTTCTTGCTCCAACTGTCAAATTTACGAAGAATAAATTGAAAGTATGCTTATCTGCCTATAAAATAAAGAAGAATAAAAGTAGTATTGATTATTGCTAAAATATACAGGGTGTTCATAATTGAATTATGCAATGAATTACGTACTTTATTACGTTTATTACAAATAAATAAATGTTTGGCGAATAACAGTGTAATAATGAAAAAACGATCACCTGAAGATCCGTCACCCCAGCCTTTTTTTAGTTAGCTTTATAAGGCTAACTAAGGAAAATATCACGACCTAACCTAACCAGTCGTTAGTTAAGTGTACGCCCTTGACGAATGGTTAGGTTAGGTCGTGATATTTTCGTTAGTTAGTCTTATAAAGCTAACTAAAAAAGGCTCGGTTGACGGATCTTCAGGTGATCCGAAAAAACAAATACTAAGATAAAACGAAAGTTGTGATGAAATGAGTTATTAAAAGTGTTCGTTTCCGAAGTGTTCATGTTACGAAATACACGCAGCATTTCACCCGAATGAATATGTTTATGATGATACAAGAAAGGAATACATCGTAGTCACGTCACAGCACTACTTCCCGTTAGATTAGAGAGGTTAAGCAATGTTAGGTCTGTTCGGTAGTTCAATGGGTAACCCTCCTCAGCGATCAGATGATTAGCGACCCTAATTATTATTATTATTATTATTATTGTGATAAGAGAAAATTCGGTGCTACTGTAGTATGCGGTCTACCTACGATTCGGCGGTCTACCTTTTAATTATAGCTTCTTATCTTGTTTACTAATTGTTTGTTTACATCCCATTGTCAATCGCCCTTGACGATTGGTTAGGTTTAGTCATGGTATTTTCGTTAGTTTTAACGAAAATATCATGACTAAACCTAACCAATCGTCGGTAGACCGCATACTACAGTAGCACCGAAAATTCTTTATAATTCGTCTGCGGTTCGTGGATTGTTAACATCTTTGGCGTTTAAAAGTTTGCCCTAAACAAACATTTACCTGAGCTGAAAGACGTGTTTCCGATAAGTGTACATGCAACTTATTGATAATTAAACTACAAACCTTCTTTTTCAGCACCTTCTAGCTCGAAATTATAAAATTTTTGTATATATATATATATAATTACAAAAAGTTAAAAGTGTTTTTAGGAACTTGTTACACTTTACTTATGATGTATTTAGTGTTAAGATTTAAGTTGGTACAAGTTACTATGTTTATTATAGGTTAACATATGAATTAACTTGCATGTGATACCAGTTTTCAAATAAAGATTAACTGGAAAGGTATTTGAGTGACATTTCCTGCAATAGATGACATCTCACGTTCAAATATTTTTGCTGGCCACAAATTGACTATCTTCAACCCTTTCGTTGAGGTGTAACTAAGCGAAGTTGGGCCATAAAATGACGTACGCCGCGCGTCATTATAGTGTGCAAAGGGTTACAACTGAGAACCAGACAAAATAAGATGAAAAACGCTTACAATTTAAATCAGTAATTATAGTGTAATTACTGATTTCAACTGTAAGCATTTTTTATCTGTATTTTTCACCAAATTGGTGACGATGATGGACTTTATGTATACATTCTGATGAAAATGTTTTTATACTGGTGAAATTTTTTCCGTTAATTTGCTTGTTGATTTTCACCAGATTGCCGTAGAGACTTGAAAAATATAATATTTTGTAAACTGATTAATTAATTACCCCTTTCTTCGGGTATAATCCTCAGGTAATTTTCAGAAATTACGTAGAGGCGTACTTAAAAACCTTACAAGAATGTTTTCAATAATACAGCGCAGTTGAGCACATGCATTACATAAGAAATATTATTATTTTCGGCCCATCAGTATTGTCGAAACGAAAAATATTTTAGAAATTTCCTTTCTTTCAGTGAGTAATGGGAAAATTATTCTTGCAAAAGGCACAAAAATAGTCGAAAAACGAGTGTGCACAGAGAGTTGACAAAAGTAAATAGACATTTTTGGTTTTCCTCAATTTTTTTATTTGATTATAAAAGATAATAAATAATGACAAATTTGTTGAACCAATAAATGCAAAGAGAAAAGAAACACGATTTTAAATATATTGATTCAGTTAATTCGTTTTAGTTATTAACGTTTATAATCAAATAAAAATTTGGAAAAAGGGGTCTGTTTACTTTTGTCAATCCTCTCTATGTATGTACCATTACAGACGTCCTTAAAATCTCTTTTGTAATATATCCTCCGATAGCTAAGGTTGTGTCCACCGTATATACACAACATCCTGTGAAGACTGCAACAGCAAATATATAGGAGAGACCGATGAGTGGTGAAATTATCAGTATAGTTTTTTCTTTCCAAACTCGTGGCACAAATGGCACAAAATCTCGGCCTTCAATCATAAGATCAATAATAACTTCCAAAACTAAAAGATATCAAATTAATTAAATTTATTAAAAGACATGAAATTAGTTCAGAAGTTTTTTAATCTTTCGCTAACTATTACAAAATATAATAATAGTAATAAGAGTAATGGTTTCTGAATCTTGTGTCATTAGAAAACCCCCATTTTAAAACCAGTTATTGGAAATGCAAACTCGTGAGGGAGGGGGGGGGGCTAACTCCTCTTAGTTTTTTTTATTTTGTCTCTTAATCATTTCTTTCTTTTACAATATCGTTGGAATCAGTCTTTCTTCGACGATATTCCTCGAGAGACATTTTCCTGTAGTTTTTTAACTCTTTTAGTTTTTAACCTTTTTCAAGCTTTGATGAGGAGAACATAGTTTCGAAAGTTTGGCCCGTTTGTAATTATTTCTGTTGATATGTTATTGCTTTTTTTAACGACTCTCGTTTTTTAGATAGGGTCAAGAATCATTTAAATGTTATCTCTCTCTCTCTCTCTCTCTCTCTCTCTCTCTCTCTCTCTCTCTCTCTCTCTCTCTCTCTCTCTCTCAATATATATATTATATTATATATATATATACATACATATTATATATATGGAATGAATTTCACAATTAAACATGTAAAATGAGTGAATGACGCAAACCCATAAGGAAAAATAAAATGATTCCCAAGCCTTTCGTGTATTCAGAAGTCATTCCCTTACGAGGTGTACTTCTGAATACACAAAAGGACTTGGAATCATTTTTCTTTTTTCCTTGTGGGTTTGCATCATATATATATATATATAATATATATATATATATATAGTTCAGCCAGAACAGAATGATTACCAAAAAAATTATTGGAAAGGTCGATTGCACGTGCAAGGCTTTTTTTACGTCACAAACAGAATGTTTGGAGCGTCGAAAAAGTTTGTACATCGAAAGACGCCTCGTACAGATGGTGCTCGTGATGTATCATCATTTATCCGTGATCGCGTGACTGAACAATCAGATCGTGGTCATGGTGAGAGGGAGAAAGCTCAAAAATTGGGGTTCGTAAATAGAAAAGCTCAAAACACCGTCGCAAATTTCCTTGCAGCAAATAAATGACACGTTAACCATCAAAGAAGACGACGATCAGCGGTTAGAAAATGTAAACAAAGTTCCTTTGATATCCAATTGAGGTACAATTCCCACGCAAGGATTGTAGAAGGCATTGCAAATATTGGCAATTTGTTTCGAGGAGCAGTTTAATGTTATTTGCATAATCTAGGCTACAATGGACGGAGGGAAGACGTGGGAAGAAGAAAATCTTGCTTACAGTTACCGGTGTAAAACGAAGATTAATATGCACCAAAGATGACACACTGACCTAAATATGACATTTTCGTTGCGTATTTTGCTTTTGGATGATCGTAACTTTGAATCATTCAGAGCGAATCACGTACATGAGAATCGAAAATGGCTAATCAAGCAGTTCAGAAAATTTGTCTGCAGATTGCAGTTCATCACGGTCGTTTTAATGGAATGGCATAAGCAACAATTTAGAATGACAGAAAGGCTAAGCTTGTATTTATGAAATGACGTCGTAATTTCGATAACTGCATATCCATTCTTGAGAATCGATATGTAGTTATTGCTCTCACAGGGGTTTGGCAGTAATTACACATATACGCTTCAAGAGGGTGGTGCCACAATAGATTTACATAGATTTTGCTGACGGGAAATGCCATCGACATTCCAACAACTTCAATTAACCTAACCTAAACTAAAAGTAACCTAACTTACGCTAACCTTCAAGAAAAGAAAACTTCTCGATAGAGTATTTTATCGACGAAATGTTACACATTCACTAAAATCTAAAATTAACCGCACCAAATCCACAAAATTGAAGAGACAAAATAGTCTGCAGGTTTCTTCCTGGTCCCGAGAAGTCCCGATACAAACCCTGCTAAAGACATCTAGGAATGCCTTGGTCGTCATTCGCGAACACACCTCTCTATGGGAGTCTTAAAGGAAATTAACTGAACTTAAGAAATGTTTTTGTATGCTCTGATAGAAAAACTCACTGCCTTTATGCTAAAATGTGTTCTAGCCTCCCGCAGTTTTTCATGAAATTGCCTTTTCTGATTTTGTACTTATAAGGTGTGGTTATTACACTCTATATATAATATATATATATTATATATATATATATATATATACACACACACACAAGTGTGTGTATGTATGACAACTTACAATTCATCCAATATCCCCATACTATTCAATTTGAAGATCTTCAGTTATCAGTTTTTCATTGGTTTGACATTGGTAATTTAGAAATGGAATTAGTTGACTACCAAGAAAGTGCAGTATGGAAGACTAAATTTATTGATCTTAATCTGAAGTTACAAGAAAAGGAATTGGAGTCGTCAATTTTGGGTGTAACCAGAGAACAACAATCAATAGGAAGAGTAGAGAATCTTATTCTTGCAGAATGAAACTCTTTACCAAATTCTTTTGCATCAATGAAAAAGCTAGCATTACCTCTGCTAACAATGTTTGGTTCATCTTATTCGTTTGAGCAGTTGTTTTCCTCCATATTTCGTCAAATCCACCACTAGGAATCGCCTTGGCACAGATATGAGTGCTGCATGTGTGAGACTAAAGACAACTACATATAAAACTCGGATCAAAACATTAGCAGCTAAAATCCAACAAGTTTCTCACTAAAAATAGTAAGTAAATAAATTATTGTGACCCAATTTCGTTTTTTTTAAAATGAAAAGCAACAAAAATGACCCGCCAGCAAAAAATGTTCACCACCACTGGGCTAGAACAAACAGGCCCTAGGCCCTAGCCCCAGTCAGCGCCATGTCAGTAAGGATGGAATACAGCAATGAAGAAAAAATGTATCTTGCATCGGCGGCCATTTCTTATAATAATTGTGAAGAAAGTTTGCGTTTATTTCAAGAAAAATATAATAAACCACCACCAAATGCAATCACTCTTCGATACTGGAAGCTCAAACTTTTGGAAAAAGGGAGCTTGGTAAAAGATTGTCCAAGAAGCGGAAGGCCAGCAACGGCGACAGGAGACAACAACAAAGAAAATGTCCTCGCCACTTTTCAAGTCGCCCCAACAACTTCAACGAAAAAAGTCACACAGGAATTGGGTATTTCCAAATTTTCAGTAGCAAAACTATTGAAATCACAGGGGTACCACGATTATAAACCCATTTACTCTCAGCTCATACACAACGACGATGATTCTGATAGATGGCTGCAGTTTGCTAAAACAATGAGACAAAAATTCAACAGTGATCCAGATTTCCTTGGAAAGATCAAATTTTCAGATGAATGTGTCTTCGGTTTAACGAGTAAAGGAATCAAACACAACTTTCACTACTGGGCGAAAAAAAATCGCAAAATACGATTGGGCAAACCCGTTAAAACGGCTACACTAACAGTTTGGGCGTACATTAGTTATTCAGGATTTGTTTCCTTTGACATATCGAGAGATACGATGGATGCAAAACGCTATTGCCAGGTATTGAAAGACAAAGTTTTGCCACAGTTTACTATGGCGTTGGCAGGAATTGGCCTTATCAACATGATGGAGTCCCTCGCCATATATTACTCTGCAGCTGCCCGTAAAATTCTGGATACGAACCTTAAAGGAAGATGGCTTGGGCGGTGAGGTCATATCGAGTGGCCAGCCAGCTCACCTGATTTAACCCCATGTGATTTCTTGCTTTGGGCTAATTCGCGTGACAAACTCTACACTCCTGGTTTCAGCTATCGAAATGTGAATGCCCTTGGCCTCAGAATAGATGAACAACTGAAAAGGATCCCCCTCGATAAGTTTAGAAGAACAATGAAGAGTTTCACAGAGAGAATGATGCTGGGCACTTGCGGTATTTTTTGCGGTACTGCGGTACTGCGGTACTACCGCACTACCAAACCGGTACCGCATAACGCAGTACCGCAAAGGATCGCTGAAAGTACAGCAGTACCGCTACCGCATTCAAATTTCCCGCGGTACTTTCCGCGGTACCGACAAACACGACTTTTCAAAAAATTAACACTTTTTTTGAAGTAAACCTTATTACAGGAGTACAGTAAGACGAATGCTGCGTGTGTTGCATCAGCCTAACTCTAGACACGTTAAGTTTTCGTTCAGAACATGTTACGTTGCCATCCTATCACAACGCCTCAGTGCAGTGCTTGCTTTTGAGCCGGTTGCACGTGTGTTACATTTCTGTGACAAAGATCGATTTTTAGCCATTATGGCAGAAAGTTCAGGTGCGAAATCGCCGATATGCAATTTCTGAAAATATGTGCTATTACTTGTGTTGTTCTTGTGTGCAGTACCGCAGTACCGCAGTACCGCGGAACGCACCAGGGGGACCTGAAAAAGTACCGCAGTACCGCGTAACGCACTGGGCATGCTGAGGTACCGCAGTACCGCGTAACGCACCCCCAAATTTTGGTACCGCGCCCACCACTGAGAGAATCCACAAATGTATCATAGCGGATGGAGAACTCTTTGAAGATTAAATTACAATTTAACAAAATATTTGTAGGAATAAAATTCTTATAGACTTTTTGTTTGATTTGTTTCATCATTTGAACACTTATTTCTATAACGTTAATTAAATAGTTGTATGTATAAAATCCTTAAAACTTTTCTCGGTGATGTAGTGGTTAGCGTCGCTGACTACGAATCCATCGGCCCCGGGTTCGAGACCCGACGGTAGCCGGCGCGCAGCAAAACCCACCTGTTCACCCTTCCGCACAATAAAAAAAAAGTGGTTGGTAGATAAATGGGTACCCTAGGTGGCCTAGTGGTTAAGACGCTGGGCTGCTGATGGGGCGTGGTTCGGATTCCACGTTAAACTGTAGGTCTAAGGTGGAGTGAAAAGCTTAACCTTCGTCAGAATGAACAATTCGGGCGGAAGCTAACCATAGGTTATTTATATATATATATATATATATCCAGATTGCAGACTTAATACGCTAAAAATAATACATCGATTTTACTGGTATTGTCTTCGCTACATTACCGTATTTAATCATAATACATCATTAAACCATAATACATCTTAAAAATATATTTAATAATAATAATAATAATAATAATAATAAAAAAAAAATTCTATATGTTTGCTATAAACAATACATTTGATAATACGAGTAGCAAGTTTTAACCGGGTACGAAATGTAACATTGTAAGATTAATGATGGCAAAAGTTTTAGATACAAAAATGCCGCTAAAATCCAAATTAAATACAGTTTTCTATTCATTTTATGTATTAATGCAATCGTAACTTTTATAATTTACATCAATAAAGCTTTTTAAAAGTACCTTTGCTCAATAATGTAACGCTTGTATCTGATGCTCGCTGTTAATATTAGGAAATAATTCATTTTGATATATGTTTACAGAGTTCTCAAAAGGAAATTAATCTTCCAGCTCTGTGCTTTAATTAAAAATAAAATTAGAAATGCCGTTTGGACTCGTAATGAAATTTATTTGATAAAAGTATGTAATATTTATAAAAAGCTTTTTTTTTTTAATTTTTAAATTTTCAGTTCAGTGGAAAGCGATTTTAAGTTTTTAATTATGATTCGTAACAACATAATTTTAAATGAAATTTAGAGGGAAAATTTCATGATTTCGATAATCAAACTCGTGATTATATAACCATTTTATAACTAAGCTAAATGGTATTATTGAGACGATGTGGTGAATACACCAACCATACTTATTTTTATGGTAATAGACTTAAATGATTGTTAAAGTTATAGCGTTTAATTGGTTTAATTATTATCTTGATTGGTTGTCCGATTGTTAATCTCGTACTTGGTTGATGTAATTAGGTATTTTTATCCAGTCGTATAAAAAACTGCAGACAGCTACATTTGTAGCACTTTATCACTTCTATTCACTGATACTATTAATATAAAACACACACACACACACACACAAACACACACACACACACACACACACACACACATACACACACACACACACACACACACACACTAAAAATAGTCTCTAACGCGACGCTATATATGTATAGAACAATAATATAAAAATCGATCACACTGTATATGAGGTTGAATCGTTATATATGATAGATAAAATCTTTATTTATGGCACGTGATAACGGTGGAGAGTAAGACCATTTTATACATTCAAATAGGTTTCTCAATAAATTTGAGGCAAAACGTCCATATAACCTTTCTTCTTTATCTAGTACAGAATAAATTTCTATTTTTCAAAATGGATTTGGGGGGTGGTAAAACGACGCCAAATTTATGGATAGGAAAGAATTTTTCGGGAGGGAGGGTGCAGGAGGGTGCAGGAGTGGTAGAGGCCGAGGTATGGGATATGGGGTATGGGTGAAAGGGGTTGAGGCGGATTTGTCTTCCATATTTATGTTCGAGGATTATGGGAAGGTTCTATGTCTGGATGGATATTCAAGTCTGATGATTTTTAGACTTTTTTTTTTTTTTCTCGGGGGCTGAAGGATGGACGGATATTAGGAGGGGATTCTTTTTCTGTTAAGTCAAATTTATGTAATTTTAAGATTAAGTCTTCTTATTCTTCTTTTGGTAAAATTTAAAAATTGGCCATTTTTTTAGAGAATGAGAAGTGAATTCATTTTATATACAGCTTTTGTAAGACTTTCAAGAAGTATATACTGGGTGTGTATGTGTATATATATATATGACTTTGTTTCTGGGTTTGTTTTCAGGGAATTTAAGTTCAATTATTTTGTTTAATTTTATTTCATTTACAATCCAAAGATTGTGGGCGCCCGATAGCTCAGTGGTTACTATGACGAACTTTATGCGGTGAGGGTATGGTTCGCACCCACTTGCTGTCTCCTGGGCTGGATTGAATTGGCTGCTTACCCTCTTATTGCTCGGGGTAAAGGTGACTCTTGGGGCACGTTCACTACCACATCATAGGGAAATAAGCTTCCTAGCTGTTACAAAACCAGGTATTTCGCGATTTGCTCTGATCCTCAGTGGTCTAAAGCTTAAACATAATTGACATCTTAAGAATGTTTTACAATAATAAAACAAGTGTGCACGTACACAAAAGGCTGACAAAAGTAAATAGACACCACGCTCATTGTCTTCAGAACGAATGGCAAAATTTATCAATGGAATAAATGGAATACCAGATTGTGAGTCAACTTTACATAATGGAAAGAGCAAAGCGACATGACTCAATAAATCTATTATTATTTATTGATTTTTTATTATTAAATAAAAACTATAAAAACTAAAACCGAAGGTGTCTATTTACGTTTTTCAATCCTTTGTGTACATTTTCAAATTAAGGATTACATGCACAAAACCAACTTTCATAAAATCGACATTGGATCTTGTGCATATTGATTTTGTTCTAGTTCGACCTTATAAATATTCAACCATTTAAGATTTAAATGAAAATGAAAAAATTGCTTAATATTCCACATACAAGTTACTAACATATACTAACATATACAGTATATGATGCAAACCACAAGGAAAAAACAAAAAACCCAGCATCATTCATTCATTTCACGTGTTTAATTGTGAAATTCATCCCATATATATATATATATTAAAGAACTTAAACAGACTGCATATTATGCTCCAGATAGACAGGAAATTCAGAGAAGCACGAAAGCGATCGATCTCGGGATAATAATGACAGATGATGCGAAATTCGAAACACAAAATCAGATAGCGATAAATAAAGCAAAAAGAGTCGCCGGACAGGTACTAAGAACGTTCAAGAGAAGGGACAGGACAGTAATGATTCCCCTGCTTAAAACATTGATTATACCAAAACTTGAATACTGCTCAGTTTTGACGTCCCCATATAAAAAGGAAGAAACTAATAAACTAGAAGAAACGCAAAAGCATTTCACAGCCAAGATTGATGGCTGCAAAGAACTCAACTACTGGGAAAGACTACGTAAACTAAATCTGTACTCCCTGGAAAGAAGACGAGAGAGGTACATCATAATCTACATATGGAAAAATGATCGAAAAACTGGTACCAAACCTAAAACTAAACCCAATTACCATTCAAACAACACTGGAAAATAGGAAAGGCAGAATGTGTAGTGTTCCCAAATTAAAGGCCCGACAAGGGACCTCCCCAACTCTGAAGGAAAATAACTTGGTTGTCAGGGGGCCAAGACTTTTCAACCAGCTTCCAAAGGACCTCAGAAACGTAACGGGGGCCAAAGTTGAAGTCTTCAAGAGAAGACTGGATGCCTGGCTCAGGACGGTACCAGATGAGCCGGGCGTGCCTGGCTATGTACGGTGGAGAGCGCAAGAAAGCAACTCGCTCCTCCACCAAGCCAGACCTAGGGGCTGGGCCACCAGCTTGACCTCCGTGTGAAAAGAAACCAAAGCACGAAACAACATAATGTTCAAAAGGAAAGGTATGTTTCAGCTTTTAAGTGAAAATAACTAACCTAACCTACCCTAACTTTCTCCTTCTATGGGTAGAGGGGGCGGGGCATTTTTTCGGGCGGTCGCCCTTCGCCCCTTCCTTGGCCCCCTCCTTCCTGCATAAAAAAAGGTCATAATGTAACCTAACCTAACTTAATCAAACCTAACCTAATCTAAACTAGAATTAAATATGTAGATCTGCAAAAGATCGAAGGATCGAATTGTTCTTCCGCGTAACGTGAACAAAATCGAATTTTATAATGTCGATGTTCGACACTTTTGCAAGTTTATGGATTTCAAATTTCAAATTACATTTCAGATTTTCAATGAAAATGACTGACATAACCTAACCAGATTAATCTAACCTAACTAATGTAACCTAACCTAACATTACGCATGTCGACATTGTTCAGATCGACTTTGTTCCGCTACTTGATTCTTTCTTAAGAATGTTCGGGAATTCTGCGTTCGATTTTAGGTATCTTACGCAGGTTTATTTAATTCATGTTACGTTAGTTTATATTAAATTAGGTTTGATTAAGTTAGGTTAGTTTATGCCTGATTAGATTTAGTTAGTAATTTTCACTGAAAATCTGAAATATATATATATATATATATATATATATATATATATATATATATATATATATATATATATAGGGGGCTATATAGGTTAGTCACTTTCAGATGAGATATTAAAGTAACTTTTCATATTCATTAAATCATAACTACAGGAATCTGGACAAGGTCAAAGTGGAATAATGTCACCATGCATAAGATCGAATGTCGACTGTATGAAATTCGATTTCGCGTGTTAATCGTCGGATGGTGAACTGGAATGGTTTCTGTCCTGAGTGCGTTCTCGTATGGCAGACTTGGATGGTTTACTTAAATATGTGTATTGGTTCGGGAGTAAATACCTCGGTGTTTACGACCTTGGAGGTTTTGCAGGCGCAAAGTACTACCAATATAAGTAGCTGAGCAGCTACTACAAGTAAATAAATAAATTGCTGATGACACCAAAAACTTTGGAATGCTGTTTTTATGACTGGGAAAGCTTTTAATGTTTCTCAGTGGAGAAGACAAAGCAAGAATTGGCTTGTGGGTCCAGCTTCAATGCAATCTGCCTCCCAGAAACGTCCGTCCAAAAAAATGTATACTCACTTTAATCGTTGGTAAGACCGAAATATTTACATGCCGACAGTGCTGATTTTTGTTTCCGTAGTAAACCATGAGATCACACTTTGCAATAATCTGCTAATAGGTGGCAACTGTCTCTCATCAGTAAGTTTGGTAATCAAAATGTAAAGACGGTTTTGGGTGGCAGATTGTCTGGACATTATATAAAGTGCCATACATCCGTTGAATACCCTCCAAGATCTCTAGATTTTACACCCATCGATTTTTATCCTTGGAGTAAAATGAAGAACATCGTTTACGCCAGTAAATCAGCTTTCTTACAAGAACTTCGTCGATGCACTGTCGACGCCTACACTACAATCTCATCTAATACATATGTAAGTGTGTCTCGTTCTGTTGTTTCTAGTTTATATTGTTTCATGTTTTCTTGTAACAGAGTAAATACCAATAATACCCATACTATATTTGTGCTCTCTGCAACTAATGTTTTTGGGACACCACACTGTATATACGGAGCAAGTGAAACAGAAAGTACTAGCAAAAGGTCCGCGCTACGCGCCGATTTTGCTCGATCTGCGGTGCTTCGGCTGGATTGTGGGCCTACGGCGTATTTTAGTTTGAACATCAGTAGCCCTTTATCTGGATATCATTCCTATTCCTCTCACCTTGGGCCTCAGTAATTGGGGTGCCTGCGGCCTTCCAGTTACTGGCAAACCAATTATTCATTCAATAAAACTACAGAAAAGAACGCAGCCATGAAAATCTAAAGCTTCACAAATCTTAATACAATGAGTTCGGATTTGAAGCTTAAGATTTTCATGACTGCGTTCATTTCTATAGTTTTATTGACCAAATAACTGAACCGACAGTAATTGGGGGCCCTGCGGCCCGCCAAATCATAGTTTTCATTGTTTCGAGTGCATCAATAGCGTTGCCGGGGTGGATGTTGAACGCTATATATATATATATATGCCCGGTTAGGTAAACTGAATGCCCGGTTAGGTTAATTGAATGCCCAGTTAGTTCAACTGAATGCCCGATTAGGTTAATTAAATGGCTGGTTAGGTCAACTGAATGCCCGATTAGATTAATTGAATGCCCGGGTACGTTAATTGAATGCCCGGTTAGGTTAATTGTACACCCTTGACGATTGGTTAGGTTAAGTCATGATATTTTCGTTAAAGCCAACGAAAATATCACGACTTAACCAATCGTCAAGGGCGTACAGATGACTTAACCTGGCATTCAATGAACCTAACCGGGTATTCAATAATTTTACCATAGGTTTCGTAATGATCTTGATGACGTCATTTAATGTTTTAAAATTAATTATTTAATTGCTATTTTCTTACTTACAGCGACAAGCGTAATGATATTAGGATACCTAATAGAAATTTTGTAATATTTTACAGTGGGGAAAATAAATAATTTTCTAAAAATGATCTTCAACTATAAAAGCGCATCTAATCAGATAACTTAATTAACGTATTTCTATGACAACTAAAAAATAGAATGATAAATCAATATCCTATCAAATTGTTTGTGTATACGTAAAATTATTTGTACAAAAGCCACAGTAATAAAGCGCACAAAAGTCACGGTAAATAATTTCGAGTGTGGCTCGTTTAACTTTAAACTCGTGTTTATTTAAATTGCCCATTTTAATTATGTAATTTTTTGTATTGAATCGATAAAGAAATCTTTTGTGATTTTTTGTATTGAATCGATAAAGAAATCTTTTGTGATTTTTTGTATTGAATCGATAAAGAAATCTTTTGAGAATCGAAAAATGTTAAAATTATAACAAATATCAAAATATTTTGTATAAAAATCATTGAATTTTAAAAATGCATGTTTGTTTTTAGTTTTTTGCAAAAAGTTCTTTATGAATTTTAAAAATATATACTTTTTTTAAATTGAATCGATAAATAAATCTTTTGTGAATCGAATGATATTAAATGTTTAGTAAATATTGACTTATTTTATGCCAAAATTATGATTAAAAATTAAAAATTAAAAAAATCCGTGTATAGGCATGGGAAGAACTGTACCCCTAAAAGGGGGGGAAGGAATTATGTTAGGGAATTTTTTTTAGCGTGGGCACTGCACAATAAAATGACGCATCGAATGGTGAAAACCGCATTGTTGTACACCAATTGTAGCGACCTGTAGGTGTGCGCAAAAAAACTGTTACATATATATCTATGTATCTATATATCCAAGGATATATATATATATATATATATATATATATAAGGCTTCATTTCTGAAATAGTATATTAGATTCATTTTAATATATGAGAAATATTAGAAAATAATTGAAAATAAAGTCTTCAAGTCTATGTGGCAGCCATTTATATTGAAAGTCTGAATACATTAGAGCAGTCAAAATGGCTAATCATAAACTCATTTAAAAAGAAGATAGAATCCTCGTAAGGGAATTTATTGTTTGTTGATATTTAAATGTAAAGTTGTGAAAAAAGCTCTCGCCGAGGGAGTAAAATCTATGGGAGAAAAATAATAAAAAGTTCAAAATTCAGTAAAGATTCATAATCTGATCATACATTGGGTGACAGTGTATTCGACACGCAATCCTACAAAGCAAAGAACTCTGTAACCAATGGTATAAGGTTATTTTCCCAACCAGTTATGAATTCTTACTAAATTTGTAAATTTTCACTAATTTATACATTAATTTTATTCCTTCGGCGAACATTTTTCCAGAACTGTACGTACGTAATATCCGAGTACAAATATGTCTCGCGTATAATTTAACCGCAGGGTAATGAAGAAGGAAAGGGTGGTACAACATCCACATCCACGTAATAAGCGACATACATCATTCTACGAGACAAGTGACACTTCCCTTCTCTCATTTCTCAGAACGAAAACGAATTAAGAAATGAGGAAAAAAAATAAGAAACAGAAGAAAATGAGTAGTAGTCTTTACTTCAGCTTTTATTAAAGTTTGAAAAGGATATAACACATCCGCCTTACCTCCTCCACCTTTTATTTAGTTATTTATTTATTTTTTATTTGGATTTAATTGAGAAATTTCTGCCGCGTAAATTCTTTCTATCGAGATCAAAATACAAAACAGATTCAGAGAATTCTCACCATATTTTGAGGTTAAATTTTTAAAATTTGAAGGTGTTAAATAATTTTTATTTAAAATTTGCTTTAATTTGCCTTAATTTATGGTTAACATTTACTTTTATTTTTATTATTTATTATTTATTTATTATTATTTACTTTTATTACGATATTATTATTATTAGTAGTATTATTATAAAATTATTACAAGCCATTTTAAATAGGCTCCATTTAGTTATTACATTTTATTACTGTTACTTTTAGTGGGAAGTACAAAAGTAGTGCCACCTTTTACTTAGCGTTCTTTTCGTTGTAAGAATTTGGCACAGGGGTCGGGAACCTTTAAAAAGTTATGAGCCACAGTAGGTCATGTAAAAAAAATTATAGGGAGTAAAGAGGTATCAGGTATCAAATCAGGTATCAAGGTATCGGGTATCAATTATCAAGAACCGCAGTATACAGTAAATGTAGTTTTTCTAATTATAATCCAATAAAAATACTTAAATTGGTTAGCGCTTTTAAATACGTAATAATTAAATGAATAATGTCCTGTATAAATGATAATAAAAAATAAAAATACTTCTAATAATAATAATATTAGCAATAATATTAATATTTGAAATAAACCCACTCTCTTTTATTAGTCATCCGTGTTATATTTCATATTTGTTTTTTACTTTATTATTAGTTAAGTGACTCAGAGATATTTATGATGGTTTTCGGAGACGTACGTTCCGACCCTTGGTTTTGCATCTAATAATTATGATTAGCTAATAATAATAATGAAGATTTGGTTTGCTTAGGGCAGTTACAGCTGTTCATGGTCAGCGCCCATAGCTCAGTGGGTAACACCGTTTTCCTACGAGCGAAATGAAAACACTGAGGTCGGGGGTTCGACTTTCGATATTGCTGGTTAATAATAATTCAGGAGTTAGCGCAATGGGCTGCATTCGTCTGGCCTGAGCGCTGTGCCAGCTTCTGGCACCCCCCTGACTGACTATCATTACTACAGCTTTTCGTGGGATCCGAATCACTATCCATCAAGGGAGGATAATCGCTAAAATCTAAGTCTTAGTCGAGAATCGAACCCAGGACCTTCATATTAACAACCCTGCATTCTAACACCAAGTTTACGAGTTAAATATGCATTACTTTTACGTTATTGTTAAATAATCTCGTAAACTCTGGACCTTCATTTCGGCTCTCTCCTTCTCCGTCTATTTGAGCGTGGGGGGGAGGGCATTTTTGCGGGCACTTGGCTTTGGCCCTTCCTTCCGGATAAAAATAATAATAGATTAGCTTACCTTTTTCGAGCTTATTTACTCTCACGCGCCTGAACATTCACTATTTAGGTAATTGCTGACATCAAACGATACTTTCCATCACCGAGGCTATTAGGTAACGGATAGGTGCTCCATGAGCACGGTGCATGGACTTTGGGCTGTAAAAAGAATTAATTTGTATATGGTTATTTGAGGTTTTCTGACATTTTCTCCCATTTACAGAGTCGCAGATATCAGATACAATTCATTGCTAATACAGGGTGATCAAAAAGTTGCAGTGCATCGATTGTAATGTTTATTTGTTTTCTTTCAGATTATTACAATTTATTATAATTATTATTATTATTATTTATTATATTATTATTATTTATTTATTTATTATTATTATTATTATTATTATTATTATTATTATTATTATTATTGTTATTATCATTTATTATTTATCATAATTTATACGTTATATAAAGTAATTACCAAAAAAATAATAAAACTAAAAAAAAAACTCAGTGCAACTTTTTGATTACCCTGTATTTTTTCAAGATTTTAGTAAATTTGCATCTAAACCTCCGGTTCCAAATTCTTTCAGAATTCAGATTGGCACTTATATTTCTAATAATAATTTGTCAGCAGGGCCAGAAGAAATTGGCCCAGTGCTCAGGCCAACTAATGTGATGTGGCCCATTGCTCTAATTTCCGCATTATTGTTACTAGCATTATCGGGGTTCAAACTCTCGACCTCAGTGTCTTCGCTTCGCTTATAGGGAAACGGTGTTACCACTGAGCTACTGACGCTGGAGTGTATTTCTAATACTCGAATCCTTCAGCGATTTATTCAAGCCTTATTAGCTACTTAGTCTTGATAAACTTGTGAATAGTCTTTGGTCATTAGTATAATTATTCTGCATAAATCGATTCCAATCTGGGTGATTACAGTGTGTTCCACACTTACCTAATTAACAGTAAACGTTACTTTATACTGACATGTTAAAAATGCTCATTTCTCTAAATTTAACTCTATTCTTGGAGGAAGAATTAAAGTTAAAAAAACATAAGTATTCTCTTTAACAAATGAATAACGAATGCAACTAAATTAATTCAAACGGACTTATAATGTGATTTAATTGATCGTAGTGGATTTATACATTATTCTCATTTTGAGACGTACTGTGGTACTCATACTAAACTTATTTGGATCTAACTGAGGTACATAGTAGTCTATACACAGTGGTGTTCATAAGTATTCATACAGAGAAATATTTCAATTATATTCGTCCTTATCTTTTGTACCATACATAGGATAGTTATGAAAAGTTTACCTTTCGTTTGGTAAAATTTAACAAATAAATAAATTAGTTTAATGTCAACATATAATGTAAAACATCAAAGAATTTGAGGAAAATAAAAAAAAGTTAAAATGCAAAAGTTTTCTTACATTTACTTAGAAAAATATTTAATACTTTGTGTGTCCACATTTTGCTTGAATGACTTCATTGATTCGTTTTGAGTTTTTTTCTATAACGTTTCGACATCTCTCAGTAGAAATTTTAGACCATTCTTCTAAAGAAAATCGGGAGCAACTGGAGAAAACGCACCTCAGTTTTGCCAACTGTAGAAGATGCACCTCTGAATGACCCAACTGGAGAAAACGCACCTCTAAATGAGCAAACTGGAGAAAACGCACCTCTAGAACATAACTCAAAAAGGGTATTAAAACAAATGAATAAAAAACATGTTTATTAAGGGAAAACAGACAATAAATTCACAAGAAACTAAAATCAAAAGGGATATTGTTCTGATATGTGTTTACACAAATTACTAAAAGCATAATTATGAAATCCATCACGCCACATAAATTCAGATAAATATGAATTGAGCATATTTCTTCGACATCCATGCATGGATTTCAGTAATTGGAAGGTGTTTCTGCATTTCGATGCTGTACTATTTCCATGTATCCTATAGTAACCGTTATTACATTATCATTTCTATAATTTAGGTTTCGGAGGTACGGGGGCGGAGCCCCCGTAAAGATCACGCATCACAAATTGATCGGTCGTAATGTCATTTTCGTTTAAAGTTTAAACTAACGAAAATATCATGACTTAACCAAACCAATCATCAAGGGCGTACAGTAGGTCTTAGTTTAACTATTAATCCCTGCCGGGGCATTGACGTCAGCATTGACGTCAGCGGCGGCGGCCAATTTCCTGAAATTACCCCAACTGGAGACAGCGCACCTCCGTTTTTGCCAACTGGAGAAAACGCACCTGATGTGACTGAAAGGTGCGTTTTCTCCAGTTGCTCCAAAAAGCGTTGCAATTCATTCAGATTCGAAGGGTTTCTCTTGCTTACAGCTTTTTTTTTATTATTCCAAATTAAACTCTCAATTCTTGATTAAATTGAGATGTGGGCTTTGACTGGGCCACTTGAGAATCTTGAAATTCTTTTGTTGAAGCCATTTCATGATATTCTTACTTTTATACTTTGGATCATTATCTTCCAGCGTTATTCAATTATAACCCATTCGCAACTCTGAATTGAAGGTAACACATTTTCTTCTAGAATTTCCTGATAATTTTTTGAATTCAAGATTCCAGTGATGACAACAAGCTCTCCTGGACCAGAAGCACTGAAGCATCCTCGAAGAAGCAAACTACCACCACCATGTTAAACCGAGGAAGGATGTTCTTTTTTCTCGAATGCAGTATTTGATTTTTGCCAAACATTCCGTTACGCGTTGTTCCCCAATAATTCAATTTTGTTTTCGTATGTCCAGAGAACTATCTTCCAGAATGCAAATCCATCATTTTGATGATCCTTGGTGTACTTTAAACGAACTTCTTTGTGCACTTCTCGTAGCAGAGATTTTCCTCGTGCAATTCTTCCATACAGACCATTCTTTCTCAATGTACGACGTACAGATGAGGGATAGACATCGATCACCCGCGGTCACTCGTGGATTCCCAGTAGCTATTCTTTCAATCCGTCTAGCTATACGTTCTGAAATCTTACAAGCTTCTCCCCATCTTGGTAGAGTTTTGATTGCTCCAAAGCCTTTCCATTTCTTTATAACTGCAGCAACCGTCGTAAATGAAATTCGAAGTTCTTCTCCTATCTTCCTATAACTCTTTCCAGACTCCTGAGCAGCAATAACACATTTCTTAAGATCTGTAGACAGCTCTTTACCACAACAAACTAATGGTTTGTGCAGTCATCCGTCTTCCATGAAGATTCACGGAGAAAATTCTAGAATTGAGAATTTCCTACAGTCTGTAATTAATAAAAAGCCAACTAATAATAAAAAATTTCTAAATTCTTCAAGCTTAAGGCGGACACACAAAGCATTAAATAATTTTGTAAATAAATGTACGAAAACTTTTGCACTTTAACTTTTTTCTTTTCCTCAAATTCTTTGATGTTTCACATTATATGTTGGCGTTAAACTAATTTTTTTAATTTGTTAATTTTTTTCCAAATGAATGGTAAACTTTTCATAACTATCGTATGCATGGTACAAAAGAAAATGACGAATATAACTGAAATATTTCTCTGTATGAATACTTATGAACACTGTATATAGACTGCCTCAGTTATATCCAAATAATTTTAGTAACCCGTGTATACCCGTTCCACTCTCACTACCCGAGGAACGCTCTTGAGCTAGTACGGAGCCCATTAAGACTAAGGAAAGATCCTGTATTCATAGGTGCCCCTCACTCGGTTTTAGGGAGGTGCTTCAGGTTGATTTATAGCAGGTCGAACGAGAAAGGGAAAGCGCACGAAATGCTTTCCAGGGTCTGATTTTTAGATATAATTTTTTCTTTCTCTTAAACTTCATCTCGTTCACAGACTTAACAGACTAACAAATACAGGAAGATCCACTCTACTCAGCTCATAAAGAAAGGGTTCAGAAAAGAATAGAGAGAGAGAGAGAGAGATAGAAGAGAGAGAGAGAGAGAGAGAGAGAGAGAGAGAGAGAGATAGACAGACAGACAGACAGACAGACAGACAGAAAGAGAACTTGTACATCATGCTTGGTTATGTACGAGTAAAACACTCATTCTGAAAAGTAAAAAGGGTAAAATACAAAAAAGGCAATCTCTCTCTCTCTCTCTTCTCTTTCCAGCCACCAAAAAAGTGTCTAAATAAGAGATATAGGAAAGTTACAATAAATACTGAAAAACAGTGCTTTAGAATGCCTTCACACCATGCGCACATCTATCTCTTTTAACCAGTGACGCATGAAAAGACACTATAATATAATGTATTGGATGGAACGCTACATAAACGATACATATAAAAACTAATCAACACTTTGCGCTTTCTAAGAGGACTGATTTTATTTATTTGGTTAAAGTGAAGGGAACATCAATTCATCGATGCATCATTTAACATCACTGAATAAACATTAGTTCGTGTTCACACGCAATTTTGGTAATTTATAAGAGAATCTCTTGCGTTAGGACTTGCTTTAAATTTGTATATTGAGAACTGCTCGCTCCGAAGCCAAACGTTGATGAAGGATCATCGGTCTTTTACCAATGTGTGATCTTCCCCTAGAAAGGACCACAAAACTGTGCTTGTGTGTGTGTGTGTGTGTGTGTGTGTGTGTGTGTGTGTGTGTGTGTGTATTATATCAAGCCTATCGTGCAAAATCCTACTATACAAACCCGTCAACCCACCTAGGATGTAATGCACGATCGAAGAGAAGAGAGTAGAAAGGTAGTTTGAAAATCTTTAAAACAGTTTACAATTTTACAGTGCATCCCAAGCATCTTCCCTGAAAATGAGTAGTATGTACTATTCGGAGGTTCTGAATCCGACGAGCGCTTCGCTTCCAACTGCAATAACAAACAAAAGGGAACATCACCTCTATACGAAATTTCACCCTCTCCAATCCCCACCCCTTTTATAATCTTTTTTCGGAGGTTGTAACTCCTGATCGTTCTTATATTGACGAGAGAAAAATGTTTTTTCAAATTTATTTCAAATTTTTTGCCCCTAATTTTAAATCCTTTTTTGGTAATATTCATTCGTGGGTTAACCTCGCAGAGAGCAACGCAATTTAAAGGTTTTAGGTTTGATTCTCAGTTTGGATCTCCCTTGGTGGAGTACTGGTTCGGATTCCACGTAAAGCTGCGGGTCCCTTTCGTCATATGACCTGAAATATTACGAAGGAGGTTAAACAAACTAAGACATTATTATTGATCTTGCAATATTGGTATTAACTATCAAAGTAGTTTCATAATTTACTTATCAACATTTCAAAAACTTCAATTAATTTCAAATAACTTGAATGAACTTCAATGAACTTGGAATTTAAATTAACTGAAACATGAAACATGGATTAACAATCCCCTCAAACGTATTCTTATGAACGTATGAATATTGAATGTTTGGACAGAGAAAAGGTCAGAAATTGTGGAAAAATCAAGATTATAAACGGCTCTTGATACAACAATGTGGAAAGCAATTTTCATCTCTTCATCCTTCTGTGAATCAAATAAATTTTCCGCTACTTCGTATATATATATATATATATATATATATATATATATTATATATATATATTATATATATATATATATAATATATATATATATATATATATATATAAATGGCAGTTTCTGACCTTATCGAATGGCCAGGCTCGAAGTGGCGAAAAATTTCCGTTTGAGAAACGAAGCAAATTGCTGTAATATCGTGCGAGGAAAACAGAGAAACGAATCGCTTCAGAAGTCGTTTCAAAACCAAACTTGGATAGATTTCAAAGTATGACATCTTCCATGTATTGGATTTGAAGCGCCTTTGACTTTGCAGTTATGATATAAGAAGGATTGCGTTTATAAAGATACTGGCACAATGTTTTATATGAATGTGTGTATGCACATGGAAATATACTGAGAATTATTTATATTTATATATATGAAAATTATTTCACGAAAGTAACACGTGAAAAATATTTATGATGAATAAAACCACGAAGGAAAGGAAACACAGAATGGTGCTCAAGCGCTTTCGTCTAATGACATCCTCAGGAACACTGAAGTACATAAAGAGTTACAGCCTATATATAGATTACAGAATATATATACATATATATATATATATATATATATATATATATATATATATATATATATATATATATATATATACACAGGGCGTCCCAAAAAAATGTATACACACTTTAAATACTTATAAAGGCAGGTTTATTAAAATACATTTCATTTTCAAAATGTAATAGAATCTACAGACATTATTTAATTGTTTTGTCAACGCCTGTTTTCAAACTGACGTCCGTTCTGGTCCAGGCACTGCTGATAACGTGAAGCAATGGAATCGCAAACATCACGAAACATTTCGTTTGGTATTTGTGTGCATTCTCGTTCAATGGCTGCTCTCAATTCAGCGACTGTTGCAGGTTTTATAGCGTAGACTTTGTCTTTTAAGTATCCCCATAAAAAAAGTCTAGTGGTGTGAGGTCTGGTGAACGCGGAGGGTATTCTACGAAACCCCTTCGTCCAATCCACATCCACATCGTGCCAAGTACCACTCGCAATACTCCACTCTTCGGTCCGGATCATCTTCATTAATAGCATGGACTAATCTTGGAATGTAACTTTTCCATTGACAGCGCTTCAAAATGCGTTGGACAGACGATTCTGAAATTCCTACCTCACGACTCGCTTGCCGCACAGATTTTCTTGGACTTTGGTGATACGTTTCCAGTACTTTCTTGCTTTGTGGGGCTTGTCGATGTCCGTGGTCTTCCGGAACGCTTTTTGTGGACATTCTGAACAGTTCCATCGGCTTCAAACTTATCTCTAATTCGAGTGATGGTAAGTCGCGTTGGTGGATCTGTTTGAAACTCCCTCCTAAACTGTCTTTGCACTTCAACTGCGTTTTCACACTTCCAGTAGCATTTTAGAATGAATTTCCTTTGTTCAAAGCTTAGTCTGACTGCCATTATTAATTCTAATGGGTTTAACTTGGAAAGAAAGAAACATCAATTGAGCTATCAGCTGTTAAAGTGTGTATACATTTTTTTGGGACGCCCTGTATATATATATATACAGGGTGTTTGAAAAACTTTCTGTACAAATTGTAATGGGGGATAGGCAACACCAAGACAAACCCTTTTCGTCTATAAGTGTATGTCCGCTGACGCCACCATTCGGCGCGAGAGGGCGCCGCTGCAATTGGCTAAAAGGTGAAGTGGGCTAGACTCGCGCTTGCCGCGGGCATTCTTAAATCGGACGTAGTACGCGTAACATGGAGCGCTTCACGACTGCTGAGATGGCTGACATGCATATGGTGTATGGGGCTGCCAATGGAAACGGAAGAGCTGCTGTGAGGTTGTACCGACAGCGCTTCCCAAACAGACGTGTGCCAAACCACCAAACGTTTGCGCATTTGCATCGGCGACTGCGAGAAACTGGAACATTCCATGCAAACATGCATGACACTGGTCGGGAGAGAAACGTGCGCACTCCTGACATGGAAGAAGAAATTCTACGGCGATTTGAGGACAATCCAAGCGCAAGCACGCGAGGTGTTGCACGTATCCTCGGTGTGAACCACGACCTGGTCTGGAGAGTGTTGCGTCACTGTTGCACGAGCAGCAGTTACATCCGTTTCATCGTCAGAGAGTCCAGGCATTACAACCTCGGGATTACCCTCTTCGTGTGGAATTCGCACGCTGGTTTCTGCAGCAGACAGCGGTGCAGCCTAATTTTCCGGCTTATGTGCTGTTCTCAGATGAGGCCTGTTTCACACGTGAGGGTGTGTTTAACATGCACAATTCTCACGTGTGGGCGCACGCAAATCCACATGCTACACGGGTTTGTAATGCCTGGACTCTCTGACGATGAAACGGATGTAACTGCTGCTCGTGCAACACTCTCCAGACCAGGTCGTGGTTCACACCGAGGATACGTGCAACACCTCGCGTGCTTGCGCTTGGATTGTCCTCAAATCGCCGTAGGATTTCTTCTTCCATGTCAGGAGTGCGCACGTTTCTCTCCCGACCAGTGTCATGCATGTTTGCATGGAATGTTCCAGTTTCTCGCAGTCGCCGATGCAAATACGCAAACGTTTGGTGGTTTGGTACACGTCTGTTTGGGAAGCGCTGTCGGTACAACCTCACAGCAGCTCTTCCGTTTCCATTGGCAGCCCCATACACCATATGCATGTCAGCCATCTCAGCAGTCGTGAAGCGCTCCATGTTACGCGTACTACGTCCGATTTAAGAATGCCCGCGGCAAGCGCGAGTCTAGCCCACTTCACCCTTTAGCCAATTGCAGCGGCGCCCTCTCGCGCCGAATGGTGACGTCAGCGGACATACACTTATAGACGAAAAGGGTTTGTCTTGGTGTTGCCTATCCCCCATTACAATTTGTACAGAAAGTTTTCAAACACCCTGTATATACAATAAACGGAGAAATAAAAATAAAAATTAAACATTAAAGGATTGTGGGAGGAGCATACAAATTTGTAAGGAAAAAACTACCGATGTTTTAGCACTTTGCTCGAATCCAACACAAGATCAAATTAATTGTTTCCAACCAATGTTATAGTTAATTAAAAAAATAATAAATTGAAAAATAAAAATAAAAATAAACCTTATAAGAGGAGCATACAAATTTATACTGGAAATCTGCCCAGGTTTTAGCACTCTGCCCTTCTTGTCTAAGTTCGATGTATATAAAAATAAATTGAAAAATAAAAGTTATTAGAGTAGCATACAAGTTTACCAAAGGTTTAGCGTTCTACCCTTCTTATCTAAATCCGTTCTGAAGGAATTCAAAACAACAGGATCGAGTTGAAAAAGACCTTTGCTTATGTTGAAGTTATTTGTAAGTTGGATAATGGCAGACTCAAGAATATTTCTATTAACAATGTTGCTAGAGTGAAACAAAACTGTAGCATTATTCCAATCAATACAGTGGGATAACTCTGACAAATGGACAAAAAGGGCACTGGACGACTGTCCTGTTCTAACGGAATATTGATGCTGTTTTATACGTGTGTGCAAATCCTTTCCCGTCTGACCTATGTAAAAGGAATCACATTGTTTACAACCAATTTTATAGATAGTGCCTGAATTATTGGTAGGGCTATTTTTTACTATGATATTTTTCACGATATTGTTATATAAAAATACTACATTAATATCCAAAAGTTTAAGTACATTAGCAATGCCTAAAAAGGCCGGGAAAAATGGAAGTACTAAAATATTCTTCGACAAAGTACAAGTGTTATTATTCACACGATAGAAAGTTCGTTTTGCCTTGTTGAGACAAGATTCCATAAACGCAGATGAATAACATAGATCACTTCCAATACCGTTGATTTTTTCCAATTCGGCATCGATGTATTCCGGACTGGCGATCCTAAGGGCGCGGAGAAACATTGAAGAAAAAAAAGTTTAGTATCTATCGGAAAAACAAACAATTTGTCCTACGTACACTTTTACTCGGGACATGACACCCCCACTAAGAAGGCCATTTTTTCTTCAATGTTTCTCCGCGCCCTTAGGATCGCCAGTCCGGAATACATCGATGCCGAATTGGAAAAAATCAACGGTATTGGAAGTGATCTATGTTATTCATCTGCGTTTATGGAATCTTGTCTCAACAAGGCAAAACGAACTTTCTATCGTGTGAATAATAACACTTGTACTTTGTCGAAGAATATTTTAGTACTTCCATTTTTCCCGGCCTTTTTAGGCATTGCTAATGTACTTAAACTTTTGGATATTAATGTAGTATTTTTATATAACAATATCGTGAAAAATATCATGGTAAAAAATAGCCCTACCAATAATAATTCAGGCACTATCTATAAAATTGGTTGTAAACAATGTGATTCCTTTTACATAGGTCAGACGGGAAAGGATTTGCACACACGTATAAAACAGCATCAATATTCCGTTAGAACAGGACAGTCGTCCAGTGCCCTTTTTGTCCATTTGTCAGAGTTATCCCACTGTATTGATTGGAATAATGCTACAGTTTTGTTTCACTCTAGCAACATTGTTAATAGAAATATTCTTGAGTCTGCCATTATCCAACTTACAAATAACTTCAACATAAGCAAAAGTCTTTTTCAACTCGATCCTGTTGTTTTGAATTCCTTCAGAACGGATTTAGATAAGAAGGGTAGAACGCTAAACCTTTGGTAAACTTGTATGCTACTCTAATAACTTTTATTTTTCAATTTATTTTTATATACATCGAACTTAGACAAGAAGGGCAGAGTGCTAAAACCTGGGCAGATTTCCAGTATAAATTTGTATGCTCCTCTTATAAGGTTTATTTTTATTTTTATTTTTATTTTTCAATTTATTATTTTTAATTAACTATAACATTGGTCGGAAACAATTAATTTGATCTTGTGTTGGATTCGAGCAAAGTGCTAAAACATCGGTAGTTTTTCCCTTACAAATTTGTATGCTCCTCCCACAATCCTTTAATGTTTAATTTTTATTTTTATTTCTCCGTTTATTGTATATATATATATTTTTTTTTCTGTAATCTATATATAGGCTGTAACTCTTTATGTACTTCAGTGTTCCTGAGGATGTCATTAGACGAAAGCGCTTAGCACCATTCTGTGTTTCCTTTCCTCCGTGGTTTTATTCATCATTTATATATATAGATAATTCTCAGTATATTTCCATGTACATACACACATTTATATAAAACATTTTATCTTTGTCCTTCCCATATCATAACTGCAAACGTTTTTACATTAAACCTCCAAATAAACTCGGGCAGTTTTTTTGTTTGTTTTACTTGTAAGTTCTTCGTTCAACATTAATGTTGAGGGAATGATCAACGTCGCTTGAAATCCAATATACTGTAGAGAGGATGTCATACTTTGAAATCAATCCGTTTGGTTTTAAAACGGCTTCCGACATGAATCGTTTCTCTGGTTTCCTCATACGATATTAAAGCAATTTGCCTCATTTCTCAAAGAGAAATTCTCGCTTTGTACACAAGGTTGACAGAAGTAAATAGACACCTTCCGGTTTTTCCAGAGTTTTTGATTTTATAGTAAAAGTCAACAAATAATAACAGATTTAATGAATTGAAATACACTTAAAATCGTGTTGCTTTCCCCTTTGCATTATGCAAAGCTGACACACGTTCTGGCACTCCATTGATGAGCTTTGCCATTTGTTCTTGAGCACAATCATTGTGGTGTCTATTTTCTTTTGTCAACCCTCTGTATATTCGATTAAAAATCCGGAAAATTGTGAGGCTTGAAGGCCAACTTACGTAAAAATAAATGTTATAATCCAATTAACACTTATAATACTTATTATTATCATGAAAGAGCTCTGTCCGTCTGTCTGTCTGTCTATCTCTCTCTCTCTCTCTCTCTCTCTCTCTCTCTCTCTTTATATATATTATATATATATATATATATATATATATATATATATATGTGTGTGTGTGTGTGTGTGTGTGTGTGTGTGTGTACTGTTTTATATTCTTTACTTTTATCAGGATATTTGTTAACTTCCGGGAAGTGCTGAATATATTAAGGGAAATACCCAGAGGTTTCGGTGTATACGTCACTCAATTAAACTTTGTCAGTAATCAAACATTTTTATTTCGCTAAAACACACTTTTACCCCAAAACCCCTCGTACGAAACACAAAAGCAAGAATAAAATTATTTCAATAAAGCAAACCCTCTGGGGCTGTATGCCACCCCTCCTCCTAGTTCCTTCCTCATTTGGTGCTTTAAAGTTATATTTCTAAACCTAAAAAATACAGCTTTTGTAGAATTTGAGAGAGATGATTGATGGCGTGAAGATTCAGGCTCTTGAAACTTCACAGGAGGAAAGAGGCGAGCTCGCAAGATATTACGGGAGAATCTAGATTAATTCTGACCGCTTTTTACGAGTAATTGAGCGAGACCAAAATCGTTATTGCATAGTTCAGCAAATCCAATTTTCCGTAAGCATAAAGTTAGCAGAATGCACGACTCTGTTTTTAATTAAAAGTATAATGATAATGATTAGTTTTATTGGCAGGATATAAATCCCATATAATAGTACAATAGTCTTGACGATAATAAACGATAAGATAAATCAAACAATAATAAATTTAAAAAACTAAAAATTATGAATTAAAGAGAATAAAAATAAGACACGTACTGAAATGAGTAATAACAAAAACTAACTCACTAACAATAACAGTGTTAGTTATTTATTATTAAAAACTAACTCCTAACACTACAGAAAAAGAAATTAAATAAAATTAAAAAGTACACGTAGCGACAATACCAATATATATATACTGTATATATATGGGAATGATGATAATGATAATGATAATGACAGTAATAATGTTTATTGGCAGTAGACAGATCCTATAAAATAAAAAGGTACGGTATCCATCAAGGTAATTAACGATACAACTAATTAAACAGTAAATTTAAAAAAAACAAAAAGGACAACGGTAATAAAGAAATAAGAATAATACACGTAAAGAAATGAGAAATAATAAAATTAGTAATAACAGATTCATAAAAATAAAAAGTACATGTAATGGCATGTCTACTGCAGGAGTGGAGCTATAGACAAACACTTTCATACCAAGAGGTCCACAGTCTAGAAGACATAAAGCAGGACTGATGAATAGCTTGGACAATTGGATTGTCTGAGTTTTTAATTCTTAGCATTAGACTCTATTGAGTAGATCTTGTTACCTCAGAGAGGCTCAAAACGTTTGCGGTTAACGAACATTTGAGAGGCTAAACATCTTGGAGGTAACTTATGTAGCAGTTTATAGGATCTGTTGTAAAGCAAACTGAGGGTTCTGCAAGAACCTCTTTTATAATTATAAGTTTAACCCAGATACTTAAATTTTTGTACATGCTCTATTGTTACGTCTCTCATTTTGAAAATAATATCAGCTGTTTGGCGTGAGCTTTAAGTATGAAGTGCATAGCCTTAGTTTTAGTAACATTAAAATTAATGTCATGGTTTTGTGAATATGATTCACAAATTTTTATAAAATTATCCAGATCTTTCACCGAACGGCTTATTAACACCATATCACCGGCAAAGACAAAATTAATTATCCTCATGCCACCTATACAGTATCCCACTCTTGCTTCAGTAAAAGAAACAATTAATCTATCAATATATCCATCAATGGCCATTAAACAGCAGAGGAGAGAGAGTAAGGGGTCTTGTCTAACTCCGCATGAGGAACCAAAACATTCGGACAATACATTGCCCCATTTAACAGTAAAAGTTTGGTGTGTGGGTGTACCCAAATTTTAATAAATTTAAAACATATAGTGGGACATTCCTGTCTTCTCTTTTTTTAAAGAGAATATTGTGATTTGGTCTATCATGTACTTTTTTATATCTAGAAAACAACAAAACCATAAATAGTTGAATTACTGATAGTATATCTAAATTATCTAAATACAATCTCTTTCAAAACATAAATACTCGGGTCATTTGAATGAGAGCGGGAGGCAACAGCAATACGCCTGTAGTTATCGGTGGATAGAGTGTCCTATATTTATTTTTGACAAAGGGCTTGATATAAACCCTCATAAATTCTGCATGAATATAACTGTGAGCAAGTATGGCTGAGAACAGTAATGAGATACAGTATGAAGAATGATCACCTCGTTAGCATACTTTAAATGCTCATTCGACAAGTTATCTACTGTAGCCCTGATAAGGCGCCTGTCTTTCGCTCTTCAATCAGACTTTTATTTTCAGGCACTGAAGTCCCTGTATTTTCATTGGCCTCACCTACTGTAGTGTCGTTCCATTGCAGCCTACATTAAGATTAGCTCTCACAGGCTTTTGAAACTCGAATGGTGTCTTATTCCTATTTACATCGTTTTATGACTGCTTTATAGGAGTTCTACTTCTATTCATATTCATATAAACTGCGCCTATTCTCGGTCGACCAAGGAGACACCATATATAGTAAGTATAGATTTATGTCACCAGTATGTCAAATTGATTTTTATCTCTCTCGCTATATATATGTCTGTATGGTATGCCTGAGTCACTATTCTTTGAATTACGAGACATTGGTTTTGTCCGATAACCTTACACTCCCTACCAACGTTAAAAGTTCCTTCATAGTCTTGCTGGAAGACGTGGCTTGCATTCACAGTAAATTGTCGGTCTCCGTTCCTAAGAAAGTAGAAGAGAGGTGGTTAGCTAAATAACAAAATTAGTTAATGTTCATGTTGGACAGCATACAGGGCCGTACCATTATAGGGTGTTTCACATTTCAACTTTTTTTAAAAACTTATGGAGCATAGTTCTTATATTGTGAGAAATACTGCATTGATCATAAATATAGCAAAAAATTAGATTGGCAATGCAATTATTTCGGGTGCCCGCACCCCACCTCAAAGACGGACCCTCCTTTTGTACTGCAAATCCCCTACATTTCATCATGAAAATGCTTGTAACTCCCACATTTCTAATCCGATTTATAAATTTGGTATCAAATTGTAGAGGAGATCAATACGCATCTAAACAATACGAGTACTTAATAATGTGGTTTAGTGAATGTTTGGGCAGTTCCATTCAAGCAGTTTTATTTTTTTCCTGATTTCCTTACATGTTTTTTCATAAAACTTTGATTTTATCGCAGGTAAATTAACTGACATCCTTTAACCGCTGCGAATAAATGTAATAAGTCAATTTGGGTGTGACCGCAACCCATAGAGCATCATCCCAGATCAGCTCTGCGGCGATGTGCTTTGAACCGATAAATTAAGTGGAAGCAATAGCATTCATTCCCTCAACTAATCAATTCAAAGTGGGAACAACCTTGCTAATGCAGCATGGAAAAATTCGATCCAGTACGGTAGTTTGGATAACAACTGGCCCGAGAACAAGAGTAACATGCATAGACATAGTAGGTTTCAGCTGCACCACCAAAGCCCCATCTTTTTTTTTGGGGGGGGGGGGGCAAACATTTATGAAACAAAAAGGTTACATGTGAAAATGAAAAAAACACCACACCACATTAATTTTATCCTCAATTTTATCTCTTACTACAGATCAGTTTACTCAAAGTTTCTTTCTTGAATTTGATAGCACATTTCTGTTTCTTTCAACAACTTGTAACAGTTCCTGAAATTCATCCTCTTCTTTGCAGTTTCCAAAATAGTCTTCTACAAGTTTGACGCTCTTTCGGCTGTATCATTAACTACTCTCGCCGAAGTTAAGATTTTCTTCATTCTTTCATTCTTTGATAGTCGCCGTCACTCTCCCATGACATGGAGACTTCTTTTAGCCATTCTCCAGATGAATTCAGCTCCTTGAAAATATACCAAGATTTTGGCCCAATAAGATGCTGAATTCTTGTGCCTTGTTTCAGGTGGGAAAAGACTGGCTGCCCTTTGTTAAATTTTTCTGGTGGGTCGTGACGTAGAAGTTCTTTGGCCATCTTGCTTTTTCCAACATGTGATAAAGAGCCGAATAGAGCTCTACATTTTATTGGTGTATATGATAGCTGACATCCAGCTGGCATGATGAAGTGCTCCAGGTCGGATTCAATAAACACCCCGCTGCGGAACTTCACCAAGGAGCATCAGAGTGGTTTCTGCAACCTCTCTATAATCATCTCTAGGAAAAGCTTTATCATCTTTGAGGATATCTTTTATAAAATTTATTAAAATATCTTTCAATTCAGGAAGATATCGTTCTTTGATTAAGAGTTTCTTATATGGGAGATTGGTATTAATCTTTTCCCACATATTTTCTTTGAAGTTCTTAAAGTTTTCATTTTCCGGAGAAATGGTCTTCCCAAATATTTTCGTAAAGACTGCGAACAAAAATCTTTCAGCCATATGGTGGCGGCAGGCTAGCCAGAGTAACCTTTTGTCCAGAAGATCTTCTAACATCTTGCAGGAGCCTCTTATCTACCCAGAATTTGAGGCGGTTGTATCAAATACCATCTCATAGATGTTTTTCTCCAAGTTCCAGTCTTTAATGGAGTTAAAAACCGTAGATGCTTGAGTTGAGCCAGTAGAGTCAGCTGTTTTTGGCGCAGATAATAACTTTTCCGAATTATCACCTGATATCAGAATCGCTAGTCTATCATGCTTTCCACCTGAGACATTTGGAAAGAGTTTGCTGTCCCACTGGATTAAACAATATACAGGTGGAACAGAATCAGCTTTGATGGCCTCAAATGTTATTTTTCTTGACTTTCTTGCAGCTCTGAGGGATGTGCTTCGTGATACTGCCATCTGATCTACATTTTTTCCGCATTCAGCTGCCACCACAGAAGCAAAAACGGTTCGCTGTCCATGCGTTAGTTTCAAGCGATCAGCTGTGTTAGACACCACTTCTGATTTGAATATGTTACCTATTCCCGAAGGTCCAGCCTTTGCGATAAATTCATCAACGTCGGTTGATTCAGTACTGGAACTTTCTGATGTGTTGACCATATATTTCTTTTACTTTCAAAGATTTTCTCTCCAATTCTTTCTCTGCCCTTATTTTTCCGGATCGCATTCTCTCTGTTTTCCTCACAAACTTAGCAGTATAGATTTTATCTTTTGAGCCTAGACAATATTTTCGAGGACCTCTTTGATCTTCCAAAAACTTTATATCCGCCACTTTATCTGTCGTTGACCTCATTCTGTCCTTCTGAATTATTTCTACTGCATCTTGGCTTGCTATGTCAAAAAGCTTATCCATGCAATCCAAAAGGGCCTCTTTCTGTGACTGAAAGTTCTCTCTTCCTTTATTCTTCAAGAGAGATTCATGCTGTTTTATGAGATCAAGCAACAACTTTCTTGGAGTGCTATGCTTGACAACGTCTTTTGCAGGAATTGTAGCCATGTTCCATACAGTCTTTACTTTCTTCAAAACTGCCAAAATGTTTTCTTCCTTTGATACGTTAGCAGTATTCATTTGGGCTCTTCTCAAAAAATAAAAATGCTTAATAACATCTCCATTTGTTGGGAGCATACATCCCTCCGAAGCAATAATATCCTCTTTTAACATGCCCAATATAGAGTAATATGAACTTAGATCTTTTCTTAGAACAGACCTATGCTTAGACATATCACACTATTTTTTAGTTTCATAACCTGAACAAAGTCTGAAAAAAATATCAAAACATTAGCTGTCTGTGAAATGAGTTGTACACAGCAAAGGACAAAAGAAAAGGTAGCAGAAAATGAAAATAGAATTACTTGTGCAGCGAGTGCAGTACCAGTTGATTATGTATGCTTGTCTGCTCTGATAAATCAAAACTTGAAACGAGCACCACACATATACACAAACACCAACCAACGAACGACAGCTACATTCATCAAAATCGTAGTTACTGCATACTTCAATAGATGGCACTACACAAGTATTAATGGCTACTAGCAAACAAGCATACAGAATCAACTGGTAGTGCACTCGCTACACTTGAATAAATATAACTAAAAATAGAATTACTTGAATAAAACTACCAAAACATTCACTGAACCACATTATTAAGTATAGTTTAGATGTGTATTGATCTCCTCTACAATTTGATACCAAATTTATAAAGATCGGATTAGAAAAGTGGGAGTTACAAGCATTTTCATGATGAAAAGTAGGGGATTTGCAGTACAAAAGGAGGGTCCGTCTTTGAAGGGGGGTGCGGGCACCCGAAATAATTGCCAATCTAATGTTTTTGCTATATTTATGATCAATGCAGTATTTCTCACAATGTAAGAACTATGCTCCATGAGTTTTTAAAAAAAGTTGAAATGTGAAACACCCTACCGTACCAATCTGTGATGGCGCACTGTGCAAGGCATTAATTATGCGGCCCCTACTTCATCAAATTCGGAACATATACAAATTAATTATGAAAGAAATACATAACTAATTAAAATACATAATTATTTAATACATAATACATAATTAATACATAATACATAATTAATACATAATACATAATTAATTAAAAATCCAAATTTCATTCTACATGGCAGCTCTAAAACCAACAATTTGGCGCCCCCAACACGTCGGCGCCCTGGGAGGCCGCACCGTTCGCCCCTGCCTTGGTACGGCCCTAACAGAATAAACTATAAACCAGAACTGGGCTGATGGTTTACAGCTCGGTGGTTTAACTGCTAATTGATAAGATCCTTAAACAAGACATTTAATAGAAATACACCCAAACACCCACATTCCATCTATATATACATATTTACAGAGCCCCCTCAAAAATAATGTGAACACGTAAAAAAATATTGGCATCTATGACAGAAATACGGTACTGGTATTCGTCGAAGGACGTATGACCTACAGAGATTACTTATCTAGTTTTAAGAACCATCTTTGTCCAATGTCTTTGTCATCAATGAAAATTTCAAAACTGCAGCGTAACACGCATGTTTTGCCCCAAAAAAAAAGAAGGACTGTCTATTCTGTTACACCCCACAATGTAGACAGAAGATATAAAAAAGGCTCAGATGTTCTTCCTTGGGCTCTGAGAAACCCAGATATGAATCGTAATGAACACCACTGAGAGCATCTTAACCACCATTTTCGGAAAACTAGGTCTCCTCCCAGAAGAAAATATTGACTGAACTTTGATAAAATTTGGACCACAACGTCATCCAAAAGACCATCCAAAGGACCACACCGTCATCCAAAGTTGATGCCACAGCGTATCTGAGCCCTTCATGAAACACACAAAAGATACACGACATATATATGACGTCATCTTTAACTGCAGGAGCATATGTACCAAAGTTTAATTAATAAATATATAAATATATTTAATTACTAATAATCTTTACAACTTTTCCATTTAAAGGAAATATAAAATATATTCAAGAATTTTATTATCTATATTTGTTGGTCCAATATTTTTTTCCCATCAATTCATGCTCTCTCTCTCTCTCTCTCTCTTCTCTCTCTTTATTTCAAATATTTAACAATTCTTTATCGCGGGGTTTGTTCCTTTGGATTTTTTATCAGCTAATGTAACTTTAATTTTTAGAAAGGGGATAAGCAACATGTGGGGAATTATAAGACCATTAGTCTAACTTCTATTATAGAAAAGCTTTTAGAATCAGTTATTCCAGATCGAATAATGGAACATCTTAAAAGCAATAATCTTATTAAACAAAATCAGCTTTGGATTTCGTAGAAATAAATCTTGTTTAACAAATCTGTTGGAAGTTTTCCATGTCGTCATCGGTATTTATGATTGTAATGGAACGATAGATATAATATATCTAGATTTTCAAAAGGGGTTTCACAAAGTTCTGCATAAACGATTTAGACAAACTTTAAGCTCATGGAATAAGGAGTTCAGTTCTTAATAATTGGTTAAGAACAGTACAGTAATGTGCTTTGCTGTTGATACAAAAATCAGCAGAAAATTAGAAATGCAGAAGAGGTGGAATCCCTACAGACGGATACAAACAGAACATACAGATGGTCAGAAGACAACAACATGAAATATAACACCGAAAAATTTCAGCTCTTGATAAATGGAAGAAATGAGGAACTAAACAAATAGAATTTTATGCCCCAGATAGAGAAGAAATTCATATGAACACAAAATCAAAAGATTTAAGAATTGTAATGAATGATTATGCGAAATTTGAAACAAAATAAATTAGCGACAAACAAAACAAAAAAATTACGGGACAGAGAGACAGACGCTGAAAATTTTTATAAAAAGGAAAAGAAAGTAATGATTCCGAAGCTGAAAATACTGATCATGCAAAAACTTGAATACTGCTCAGTCTTGACGTTCGCATATACAGTATATATATATATATAAATATATATATATATATATATAAATATATATATATTAAAAGAAGAAATTAATAAACTAGAAGAAATTTAAAGAAATTTCACAGTCAAGATCGATGGCTGCGAAGAACTCAACAACTAGGAAAGACTACGTACGCACATTAAATCAATATTCGCTGGAAAGAAGAAGAGAGAGAGATACACCACAACAAAACAAGTACCTAACCTCAAACTTACCCTTCTTACTCTGTCATACTGGTTTTCCATTGGGCTCCAGGGACCACTATCTTGTGTCTGTTTCCTGTCCTATCGCTCCAGTCCCGGCTTTCGATTCTCCCAAAAGGAGGCGCCTTTGGCACATCGGCGCTTCTGAGTAGAAGGCCCTTAGGCAGTACTTCTCTGGTTTCCAATGGAATGATTATTGCTGTTGTGTCAGGGGCCCTTTAAGTGCGCTGAGCGCATCAGGTAGGTGATTCGCTTGGATATGGAGGCGTACATTCCATATTCTATTCCTACTACTAATGCAAAAAAAAAACTTGGTTTAACTTTGCTTGTTCTTATGCTATCCTCAAGAAAGAATACAGAAATTATTACAAAAGGGTTACAAAAGTTACCGCAGCCATCCAACTCCTGACTTTCACGTAGCTTATACAGTATTTCTGGCCGCAATCTGTTTTTAGACTAGCCAAAAATTCCTTCATCATACAAAAATGTGAAACGCTATCCAATTATAATTCTTCTCGCTCTTTCTGGCACATAGCCAAGACCCTCTGCAACAACTCTACTACTTCTTTCCTTCCTCTTTTCCATTCTGGCAGCTCAGTTGCCGTCTCTTCTCCTGATAAAGCTGACCTCTTTGCTCATACTTATGCTTCCAACTCAACTCTGTACGATTCTGGTGCTGTTCCTCCATCTCCTCCCTCTGACATAATTATGTCTGAAATTCGAATCTCTTCTAAAGATGTTCATTCTGCCCTATCTTGGCTCAACTCTAGAAGGGCGTACGGTCCTGGTGGTGTCTCTCCTGTTGTTCTCAAGAACTGTGCTTCTGTGCTGGCACCCTGCCTACGCAAAGCAAACTGTTTCGTCTTTGTCTCTCATCTGGTACTTTTCCTTCCTGATGAAAAGGCGCTTTCATTCAGCCTGTCCCAAAGAAGGGTGACCGCTATCAATCTTATAACTATCGTTCAACTACTTTGATTTCTTGCTTTTCCAAAGTTTTTTAATATATCCTTAATAAGAAGATTCCTAAAAACCTCTATTCTCACAGTCTTCTCTTCAGATCGTCAGTATGGGTACGCGAGTGACACTCTACTGGCAATCTTCTTGTACATCTCTCTGATTCTTGGTCATCCTTTTTTTGTGATTTCGGTGAAACGTTTGCTATTACGCTAGATATATCGAAAGCTTTTGATAGAGCCTGGCACAAATCTTTAATTTCGAAACTGTCCTCCTTCGGTTTCTATCCTTCTATCTGTGCCTTCATCTCTGATTTCCTTTCTGGCCAATTTATAGCTGCGGTTGTAGATGGCCACTGTTTTTCTCCTAACGCTATTAATACTGGTTGTTGTTGTTGTTGTTGTTTAGCCGATCAGCCCACCCTGATCGAGCAAGCCGGCGGCACGCAGGTAACCGATCGCCCTCTCCGGAGTGGACCAGAGGTTCAGCGCACTCGTGATGTTGTGTTGTGTTCGTTGTTGTGCTAGAGCGGTACAGTCCGTCATAATGTGTTCAATTGTTTGTGGTGTGTCTTGGCACAGGTGGCAGGTGTCGTCTATGGAGTTGTCTAGTCTGTGTTTATATGTCCATAAGTTGGGGTGATGTCCACATCGGAATCGTGCTAAGTTAACTCGATCCGATTTGCTCAGGCTGATCTCTGACCTGTTAATGGGCGGCGGCTTCGCACCTAGGACCGCATTCGGACCGAGTCGTGTCAGTGCTTTGTGGGTTAGGTGTGTGTGTATGTGTTTTCTGTACTGTGTGATGTCTGTGGGGCGTGGTATGGAATGGAGTATTTGGTTATAATGTCTCTAATACTGGTGTTGCTCTAGGCTCTGTCCTGTCACCCACGTTTTTCCTTTTATTTATCAATGATCTATTAATTCGCAATTCTTTTCCTCTCCACTCCTATGCCGATGAGTCCACTCTTCACTTCTCCACCAATTTCACATAGCGTCCCTCTCAATAGTCACTCCATGATTCGCGTGGGACGGCTATGGAGCACCTGACCTCTGATCTTTCGACTACCGGGGTAGAGAAAACCTTGTGGCTTTCAATGCCTCAAAAACTCAGTTCCTCCATCTGTCTACTCGTCACAATCTTCCACACAACTATCCCCTAACTTCGACAATAAACAACCGAATCCTTCCTCTTCTCTTAACATTCTTGGTGTTTCCTTTTCTCGTGATCTTTCATGGAAAGATGACATACGCTTTCTTTCTAAAACAGCTTCTAAGAAGTTAGGTGTGCTATACCGTCTCCGCAGTTTCTTCACCCCCACTCAGTTGCTGTCCCTGTACAGGGGTCTTGTTTGCGCCTGTATAGAGTACGCTTCTCATGTGTGGGGTGTGTTAACTCACACAGCTTTACTTGACCGGATGAAATCAAAGGCTTTTCGTCTGATCATTCCCCTCCTCTTACTGACTGTCTTCAATCTCTCTCCCTTCGACGCAGTATTTCCTCACTCTCTCTTTACTATCGCTATTATAACGGACACTGCTCTTCTGAAGTCTCTAACTGCATGCCTCCTCCTTTAAGCTTAGAGAACACGCAGTACCAGACTTTCGACACTTTCTCATTCTTTTTTTGTCCATTTTCTAATGCAAGGTTTAACCGGTATTTTCAGCCTTTCATCTACTCAACCGGCCAGCTCTGTAACAAGTTTCTTCAGCCCATTTTTTCCCCTGTCTATGACCTCCAATCTTTCAAACGCAGCGTGTTCAGGCATCTCGAAAACCTTGGACCTTGATTTTGGCTCTCCTCTTCCTCTTTCGGGGAGAGGAGGGGGGGCGTTTTCGCAGACATTTGCCCTTGTTCTCTCCTTCATGCATAAAAAAAATAAACTCGGTAGCTATCCAAACAACAATGGAAAATAGGAAATGTAGAAAGTGTCGTGTTCCCAGAATAAAGGCCAGACAAGGGACATCCTCAACTGTGAAGGAAAATAACTTGGTTGTTAGAGAGCCAAGGCTATTTAACCAACTACTCAAAGCAATAAGAAACACCACTGATGTCAAACTAGAACTATTCAAAAGAAGACTAGACGACTGGCCCAGGACGGTCCCTGAATCGATCAGGACTTCGTCGTGCAACCCGTCTATGAAGTTCTAATCAGTTCAGAGTTTTTGTATTGTGGAACGACGAACGTGTGTGTTGGCGCTTGCCAAAGATCCTTGAAGTTCTTTAGGTGTCATTCTTGGATTGCTGCTAACTTCACGAACGAGTCTCCTAATCATCCTAGGTGAGATCTTCGGTGGTCAACCACTCGTAGGCAAGGTTGTCATCGTCTGTGTGTCCCTCCATTTATAAATAATTTGACGAACAGTTGACACATGAATTTCATATTTCGCTGATATCTTCTTGTACTCCTCCCCAGATATACAAGCATTGATAATGGCCCTTCAGAGGTCATTCGAGAATTCCTTCAATCTAGGCACCAAAATGATGCCTGAAATACAAAGGAAACTAATTACAAAAGTGATCAATCATATTAAAATAATACCACTATTATTTTAATTCCTTATACAGAATCAGATATTTAGGCAAAGTACCTTCGTTCAGCAAATTTTGCGCAGCCTCCTTTTACTATTTTCGAAAGGTTAGTATTGCCAGATATCCAAAGGGTTTGTCATATGTAGGTACAGAACATATTCTCAAGCCAAAGCTTTACAAATCAATTGTAATGGATGGGTCCACTTACATTTTCGTACACTTGTATAGAACGATCTGGTCGTCAATTTTTTGAGTAAAATTTCGAAATTTGACGACGATACTAAAACTGCAGGTAAAACAATTAGTTTACTAGGAAGAGAGAGTTTGTAGCACGATCTTAGTTATTTAGTAGAGTGGTCTAATAAATGTTAAATGAAATTTAACGTAGATTAATATAAAGTCATGTGTGTATCACTATATAATATAGGTTATCACGACAGTAAACTTAGTTATACTATGAGAAATGGTGTGTTAAACGGAGTCTCTGAGGAAAAAGATTTGGCGTCATTGTTAGAAAAGATTTAAAGTACTCAAAAGCAATGTCCAGTCGCGAGCAATAAAGCTAATTAAGTACTGTGTTATATTTATCATAATTTTGAATATAAATCTAATGATACTCTTTTGCCATTATATAGTCGTTTGTTAGGCTTCATTTACAATATGTTGCACAGTTTTGGTCGCCCTATATGACTCCGTAATGAGTAAGGCTATAGAATAATAGAAAGGGTTCAACGCCGAGGGAACAAAGCTGAATTTACACACTTTACAATTTATACACTTGAAACACAGCGTGTGAGAGACGAATTAATTCAGGTGTTTAAAATTTTAAATGAATTTGATAACGTAAATTCTGAATATTTATTTTACCTACACGGCAGAGCTGGGCACTTGCGGCATATTTTGCGGTACTGCGGTACTACCAAACTACCAAACCGGGACCGCATAACGCAGTACCGCAAAGGATCGCTGAAAGTACCGCAGTACCGCTACCGCATTCAAATTTCCGCGTACCAGTTTGGTACCGGTTTGGTAGTTTGGTAGTACCGCAGTACCGCAGTACCGCAAAATATGCCGCAAGTGCCCAGCTCTGCTACACGGTAAGAATAATACGAGGAACGATGGTTTTAAAAAAAGGGGCAAAAGAGTTGAAACTATGTTGCGAAGGGCTTTTTTACCTATGATATAGAATATAGATAGTCGAGAGGTGGCATGGCTTTCCCGCTGGGATCGTGGCGAGAATTCGGTAAATATGCTTAAAAATAGGTTATGATAGGTATTTTATTGGCATATATTTGTATTGAAAGGTGGGTGAATTGGCATGTGTTTTTATTTAGTATAGGGAATAGTCCGATTTTTCTTTTGTTTTAAATGTAGTACGAGGTGCTGGACGGGCCTGATTGCAGAGCACTGGGAGTTCTCAGATGATGCCCCATTGATAGAGACGGAAAGCTTGATAGGAATTATCGGGAGTGAAAGTCTCCGAATAGCTAATTAAGTTTAAGTGATGGCTACTCTTTGGGTACATAGTGTCCAGGTGATATCCCTTTAGATGTAATGTAAATGTAGTAGGAGGCACTGGTCTGGTATGGTTACAGAGCACTGGGTGCTGTCAATGTGAGAACGCTCGGGAATAAAATTATCTGAATAAGCCCACAAAAGAGGTGGTTTGGGTGGAGTTGGGGATGCTGATGTTCCCTTTTGATCGTATTTTTAATAGATGGGAATTCTCAGGAGTCAAGGCTTCCGAATAGCTATATTAAATTATTTTGGGAAGCCCTTCCTCTCTCCCCTTTTTCTTTTGCTCCTGCCTGTTTTCCCGTCACTACAAAAGGAGCTGCTTGCAGGGAGAGCTAGTCAGGGTAGAGTAGAAGTACAGTAGTAGAGTTCCCTTTGTCAATAAATTTAGTAGGAGGCCCTGGTCTGGTCTGGCACCAGAGCAGTAGGTGTTCTCAGATGATGGGAAGTTTAATGGGGATTCTCAGGAATCAAAACCTCCGAATAGACATATTGGACTTCAGGGAAGCTACTTAGTTAGAGTAGACCTTTAATTTTAAATAGTGTGTAACAAAATTTCGTAAAAAAGGAAAAAAATTAAACATTTGTCCAGTGTGGAAAGAATTCTTAAATTGGGGTGCTTGCAAGCTGGAGGTGCCTCTGGATTAGTGCTTCATCATCTAGGTAATTCCTATGCGAAGAACGAAATATAAATTGCATTATGATAAGTCTTTTCCTTGAAAAAGGGGGTGAAATCACACGCATGATGTACACTTTCGTGCAAATTCTTACACTGGAGTGTGCCGGCCTGCTGGAGGAGCCTCTGGATCACTACTCCTTATCTAAGTAATCCAAGAGTGAAAGAAGGCAATGTAAATAATAATTTTTAAAAATAAGTCTCTCAGCACGATGATCTTGGCATTTATCGAAGAAATGACGCGGTGATGAAATAATTATTTCTTGTATAGGGTGCGGCAAAAGTAACGCCCTTTTAATAATTGTATCTTTATAGTTTTATACAGTATAACCAACCACAAAATTAATTAAATTCCAGTTATTTTTTAGTTTTTACTGAGAAAGTACTTATTATTTTTCTTAAAATGCTGTATTTTTCTTAAAAACCTTATTATTTCTCTTAAAATGCTGTAATTGATTTATTTCCTTCAATAAAAGAGAATAAACTAAAAAGGGCGTTATTTTGGCCGCACCCTTATAATAAATTTAAAAAATCCTTAAAAAAATTCATGTTAGATATTTTTTCGCTTCATGACCGTTCTCAAACAACCGCAACACGTTGTGGACGATTCGGATTTGACTACAACGCGTTGTGGACGATTCGGATTTGACTACAACACGTTGTGGACGATTTGAAACGACCACACACCGATGTCTTTCATCAAACTCTATTTAGACACGACGTATATTGAAATGATATAAACACGACGTATATTTATCGACGTATTCACCGATTAAAAAGCAAAGTTAAGCAGATATGCTAGAAAAAAGATAAAGTCCTTTAAAAAATTATTATCATTAATTTTCCCGTAGGTTTCGATTAATTTTAAGCAACTTTAGAATGAGACGTAAATGTAAAAACTAACCAACTGGTTAGATTGAATGCCCGGTTAGGTCAACTGAGTGCCCGGTTAGGTTAATTGTACGCCCTTGACGATTGGTTAGGTTAAGCCGTGATATTTTCGTTAGTTTTAACGAAAATATCACGACTTAACCTAACCACTCGTCAAGGGCGTACAGTTGACCTAACCGGGCATTCAATTAACCTAACCAGGCATTCAATAATTTTCAAATCGTCCACAACGCGTTGTGGTCATATCCGAATCGTCCACAACGCGTTGTGGTTGTTTGAGAACGGCCATGAAACGAAAAAATATCTAACATCGGTGTGTGGTCACTTAGGTGCATCCACAACGCGTTGTGGCTGTTTTTTTCGCTCACTGAGCGAGCGATTTCGATGTTTACGCGTAACATATATATATATATATGAAAATTATTTCACGAAAGTAACACGTGAATAATATTTATGATGAAAATAACCACGAAGGAAAAATGAAACACAGAAAGGTGCTTAAGCGCTTTCGTCTGATGACATCCTCAGTGTTCCTGAGGATATCATTAGACGAAAGCGCTTGAGCACCATTCTGTTTCCTTTTTCCTTCGTGGTTATTTTCATCATATATATATATATATATAGTCATGCGGTTTGCTTCTACAAAGCTTCAATTTAATATTTAGGAGAAATCCAATGACAAGGAGGAATGTAAATGCCATGAAAAGTCTTCTTTAATGCGCAACGTTTCGAGCAATACGCTCATCATCAGGCTAGATAATAACAATATGAAATTAGAATCAATAAATAAATGTGAACAAGACAAAATAATTTCTATAAAAAGACTAAAAGAAGAGGTTAAATTCAAAGTTATAAAAATTTACATATAAAATTACAAGAATTTTAAAAGCTATTTTTAAATTACATATAGTAAATTTGAAATTAGTACACTGGAATAATTAACACTAATACAATGGAATAATTAACACTACGAACCTTTCAATGCTGGTTCCGAGGCACGAGTAATTTAAAACAAAACAAAACAGGAAACAAGCTATGGGTTGGGCGGTTGGAGTTATAAGTTAGGGGAGGGGGGATTATAAAAAATTGGGGGGAGGGGAGTTGGGGAGGGGGGTTTATAAAAAATTTAGAGGGACAGCTGAGGAATCCACGTTTAGAGAAGGGGTCAATGTTTTAATATAAAGAGATTCCAAAATTCTAAGTGAGTTAGGACAAGAATTACAACCGAGAATTTTAAAATTATCTAAAGTGACATCAGTTTTACATTTTATACTGTGTTCCCGAATACTGGAGGCTTCTTTTTATTTAAAATTTTACCTGTTCGGCAACTTATTCCCATATGCGAATAAAATCTAGTCCTGAGGGAGCGCACGGTGCTGCCAATGTAAGTACCAAGGAGACACCTTGGGCAGGTAAATAAATATACAACACCGCTACGCAACGAATCAGGAGTTCGATCCTTCGCTGAGAAAAAGCTACCTAAAGACATTTTGTTAATAAATATAATGCGAAAATCAGTATGATAGAAAAATTTTCTTAACAACTTTGTAAATTTAAGTTTAAATTCTTTATTCATGGGACCCATTTCAGGTACCAGGAAATATTTTATATCTTTAGGCACTGAAATACAGGAAAGTTGAGGGCTATAAACATTATTTAAGAAAGATCTTATTAGTTTATCTACATATTGAACAGGAAAACTATTATTGGTAAAATATGATCTTAAATTATTAAATTCATCGTTTAGTAAGGTAAAACTAGAGGTCAAATTATATCCTCTGAACAAGAGAGTTTTAATACACGACATCTATAGTTAAAATCGGTAAAACTAAAGAAATTCATGCCCAAACCAGTAAAAGTGGGTTTCCTGTAAACTGATGTAGTAATAGAATCACCTTTTTTCGAAATTAAAAGATCTAAAAAGGGAAGGGAGCCATTTTTCTCAGTTTCCATTGTATAAGTTATATTGGGGGTGCAGAGAATTTAAGAAGTTAAAAAATTGTTGCGCTTGTACAGCATTATCAAAAACAGCTATCGAGTCATCAACGAAGCGTCGATAGAAAATTGGTATACAATGGGTGGGAGATTGTCTAAAAATTACACTTTCTAAATGAGTCATAAAAAAATCAGCTGATATAGGTCCGACGGGTGATCCCATCCCAACATCATCAATTTGTTGGTAAACCTTATTATTGAAAGTAAAATAACATTGCTTAAAAACCAATTCTAAAAGTTCCTTAAAATAAGACCATGAAAAACCATTGAAAACTATCATCAGAGCTAAAAACCCTATCTAAAATAATGGCAATAGTTTCTGATACAGGTACATTCGTGAAAAGCGACTTTACATCAAAACTGACAAAAAACTTTTTTGAATCGAAATTCTTACTAAGAAGATCTTTTTGAAATTCATAAGAGTTATTTATAGTATAAGCATTTTTCGCAAAAGGTGACAGGAGACGAACAACAAATTTTGACAATTGAAAGGTAGGTAAGTTATACGAAGCTAAAATAGGACGGAGAGGTGTTCCAACTTTATGGATTTTAGGCAAACAGTATAATTGAGCAAGATCAGAACCAGATACGAACAACTGAGAGTAAGTATAATTTTTTATTATCTTTAAAGACTTTAATCGTGACAAAAATCTATTAACTTGGTCTTCCAACCTTAAAATGACTTTTACTGGTTTGGGCATGAATTTCTTTAGTTTTACCGATTTTAACTATAAGATGTCGTGTATTAAAACTCTCTTCTTCAGAGGATATAATTTGACCTCTAGTTTTACCTTACTAAACGATGAATTTAATAATTTAAGATCATATTTTACCAATAATAGTTTTCCTGTTCAATATGTAGATAAACTAATAAGATCTTTCTTAAATAATGTTTATAGCCTCAACTTTCTGTATTTCAGTGCCTAAAGATATAAATATTTCCTGGTACCTGAAATGGGTCCCATGAATAAAGAATTTAAACTTAAATTTACAAAGTTGTTAAGAAAATTTTTCTATCATACTGATTTCGCATTATATTTATTAACAAAATGTCTTTAGGTAGCTTTTTCTCAGCGAAGGATCGAACTCCTGATTCGTTGCGTAGCGGTGTTGTATATTTATTTACCTGCCCAAGGTGTCTCCTTGGTACTTACATTGGCAGCACCGTGCGCTCCCTCAGGACTAGATTTTATTCGCATATGGGAATAAGTTGCCGAACAGGTAAAATTTTAAATAAAAAAGAAGCCTCCAGTTTTCGGGAACACAGTATAAAATGTAAAACTGATGTCACTTTAGATAATTTTAAAATTCTCGGTTGTAATTCTTGTCCTAACTCACTTAGAATTTTGGAATCTCTTTATATTAAAACATTGACCCCTTCTCTAAACGTGGATTCCTCAGCTGTCCCTCTAAATTTTTTATAAACCCCCCTCCCCAACTCCCCTCCCCCCAATTTTTTTATAATCCCCCCTCCCCTAAACTTATAACTCCAACCGCCCAACCCATAGCTTGTTTCCTGTTTTGTTTTGTTTTAAATTACTCGTGCCTCGGAACCAGCATTGAAAGGTTCGTAGTGTTAATTATTCCATTGTATTAGTGTTAATTATTCCAGTGTACTAATTTCAAATTTACTATATGTAATTTAAAAATAGCTTTTAAAATTCTTGTAATTTTATATGTAAATTTTTATAACTTGAATTTAACCCTCTTCTTTTAGTCTTTTTATAGAAATTATTTGTCTTGTTCACATTTATTTATTGATTCTAATTTCATATTGTTATTATCTAGCCTGATGATGAGCGTATTGCTCGAAACGTTGCGCATTAAAGAAGACTTTTCATGGCATTTACATTCCTCCTTGTCATTGGATTTCTCCTAAATATTATATATAATATATATTAGTGATGTAGGTCACATCCGCATCCGCATCCGCATCCGCGGAACATCCGCACATTTTCTCGCATCCGCATCCGCACTTTGGACTGCGGATGTCGTGCGGATGTGGACCGTTGAGATAAAACGTCATTAATAAGCGGAAATTATCAAATTCTACTATATTAATAGAACTAGTTCATTGTGCGCAAAAGTGATGCAAGCGACAAGATGAGAGGCTGTTCTTGTATGAAGTTACTCTCTTGCAACCTACTTAGATCCACGTTACAAAGCTAAGTTATTTTCACCTAGTACATTAGAACGAGTTAAATCATCACTTGGCAAAGCAGTTGAAGAACTTCAATCTCTTGAATCTGTCGCTTCGCCACCCACCAAAAGAATAAAAGTTTCAGTGACAGAACCAGCACCTTCAACAAGCAAATCTATCACAGAATCTGTCTCTCAGTTTCTTGAGTCAAGCAGCAATGACGAGACCTACGCGATGTCAAAAGATGTAGTAAAAATGATCGAGAGCTATCACCAAGAAAAACGCCTGGCTGCATGTGACAATCCTATTAGTTGGTGGAAAAATACGCAGAATATCTATCCATACTGAGTAAACTTGCAAGGAAACATTTAGCCTGTCCTCCAACAAACGTACCAAGCGAGAGATTATTTAGCAGTGCTGGATTAATATATGATGAAAAAGAAACAGACTGGCAGCGGAAAAGGCAGAAAAATTAATGTTCCTTAAGCATAACCTTCCTATAATTAAGTTTGAACATTGAACGATGAACATCTTAGTTTACTTTATTTTAATTACCCATTTATAAATATGCCTAATAAAACTTTAAACTTAATATAAATAGTTATCAAGCTAATTAAAGATCTCTTTCTATAAGGGTGGAGGTTGGGGAAAGAGGTCGGTGGGGGTGCATTTGAGTTGGGTTCACGTCCCGCATCCTGGTAACACAATTATGGTTTCTAATTGTGGCTGAAACTCAACAAAATATAACGAATTTATTTGCAGACGAATTCACTAATTGATTTCTATATTAGTTAGATGCTTGATATTATTTTATATGTTCAGAGAAAAGTACAGCAATTATTGTACAATTAATCAATTATACTACATTATAGCTACAGCTCTCTCTATATAATAACTTATTATATACGTTAAACACAACAAATCTCGAATATATCCTAAAAAATAACGAAAATGTAGACATCCGCATCCGCATCCGCGGATGTTGAAATCAAACATCCTCATCCGCATCCGCATCCGCGGATGTGAAAAAAATGACATCCGCTACATCACTAATATATATATTGAATAGCTTTCGGACATTTATATAGTCCCTCGTCAGTAAAACTAATAATAAAAAGCAATACAAATGGTTAAAAACAGTAAAAAATGGAGACCTAAACTCCTATGAAGTAAAAGAAGAAAAATAATAAATGGCTCAGACGTATATGCTTTCTGATTATCTGTACACACACACACACACACACACACACACACACACACACACACACACACACACACACATATATATATATATATATATATATATATATAATATATATATATAATATGAAAAATTATTTCACGAAAGTGACACGTGAAAAATATTTATGATGAATAAACCACGAAGGAAAAAGAAACACAAAGGGGTGCTCAAGCGCTTTCGTCTAATGACATCCTCAGGAACACTGGAGTGAAAGGACAGATCAGGGCAATATATAGGTTACAAAAATAAACAAACATACATACATATTCATATATATATACATATATATATATATATATACATATACATATATATAGTAAGCATAGAAAAAATTGTGGGAGGAGCAAACATTTATATGGAAGATTGACACTTATAGCACTTCAGCCGACATTCAATATAAATTCAAAAGGCTTGTTTATGAAACAGGTCACAAAAGAATAAAGAAATAAAAATAAATATAAATATAAATTGAGAAAAAATTAATTACAAAATAGTGTCTTAGTGATATATATGATACAGCCTAAAAAACTATAAAGAAATAAACCAGCAAATAAAAAAACCACAAATATATATACATACATATATATATATATGCACTTTGGCCGACCTTCAATATAAATTCAAATGGCTTGTTTATGGAACAGGTCACAAAAGAATAAAGAAATAAAAATAATTATAAATATAAAAAGTGCCATAGTGATATATGTCCCAGCCAAAAAAAATAAAGAAATAAACCAATAAAAAAAAAAAAAAAATTAAAAAATAATAATAAATTGAAAGATAAATTTTAAGAGAGGCACACCAATTTATAAGGGAAAAATTACCACAGGTTTTTTAGTTATTGTCTGAATCATGCATATTATAGTCACAAACGAATAAAAAAGTACAAGTAAATATAAATTGGAAAACAAAATGATGCCTAGATGATATATAAAGAACCATAAAAATATATACAACATATATACGGTATATATACGAAATATAAACGCAATATATACAGAATATATATATATATATATATATGCATAAGGGAAAAAATTACCCAAGATTTGTTTTTATAATTATTGTCTGAAAAAACGGTAGGTCGCAAACGAATAAAGAAATAAAAATAAATATAAATTGAAAAAATTACAAATAATACATCTACACATGTATAACCGCATAACCAAATATATATACATATACACACATATATACAAACGCACACACACACACACACATATATATATATACACATACAAACTTGACCTTCGCGAAATGAGAAATCATCACGCAGAACATTTGTGAGGTGGTAAGGTAAGGTACATACACATATATATACACATACATACAAACATACATATACACACATACATACATACATATACACACATATACATACACACACATTTAACTGCAATGACCACAAACATACTCACATACACATACATACATACACATACACGCATACAGCAAAAAATTGAAAAATAAAATTGTAAGAAACCTACAGATTTATAAGGAAAAAAAAAAAAAAGACAAAAACAAATTTTTACCAAAGATTTAACAACCTGCCCTTTTTGTTTAAATCCATTCTGAAGGAATTCAGAGCAACGGGATCGAGTTGAAACAGACCTTTACTCATGTTAAGGTTATTTGTAAGTTGAATTATAGCCGACTCAAGAATATTTCTATTAACAATGTTGCTAGAGTGAAACAAAACTGAAACATTATTCCAATCAATACAATGGGATAACTCTGACAAATGGACAAAAAGGGCACTGGACAACTGTCCCGTTCTAACGGAATATTGATGCTGTTTTACACGCGTTTGCAAATCCTTTCCCGTCTGACCTATGTAAAAGGAATCACATTGCTTACAACCAATTTTATAGATAATGCCTAAATTATTGGTAGGGCTATTTTTTACTATGATGTTTTTCACAATATTGTTATATGAAAAAACTACACTGATATCCAAAAGTTTAAGTACATTAGCAATGCCTAAGAAGCCCGGGAAAAATGGAAGTACTAAAATATTCTTTGACAAGGTGCGAGTGTTATTATTCACACGATAGAAGGTTCGTTTAGCCTTATTAAGACAAGATTCCATGAACGCAGATGGGTAACACAACTCACTTCCAATACCGTTGATATTTTCCAATTCGGCATCGATGTATTCCGGACTGGCGATCCTAAGAGCGCGGAGAAACATTGAGGAAAATATGGCCTTTTTAATAGGGGTGTCATGTCCAGAGTAAAAGTGTACGTAGGACAAATTGTTTGTTTTTTTCCGATAGATACTAAACTTAAAACCCGGGCTATCACTATGAACACGCACATCCAAAAACGGGATTGAGTTGTCTTGTTCCACTTCTAAAGTAAATTTAATGGAGGGGACTTGGTCATTTAACTGAAGGAGGAAGTCATCCAGGTCACGATTCATGGGCCAGATACACAAAATATCGTCGACGTACCGCAACCAAGGGATGCCAACCCCCAGGATTCTCGGAATGTAAGTAATTTCAAAAAACTCCATATAAATATTGGAGAGAAGGGGCGACAAAGGGTTGCCCATGGCCATACCAAAAACTTGTTGATAATGCTCGCCATTGAAAGTGAATTTACAATCCTTGATACAAAGCTTAATAAGCTCCAAAACAGTGTGTGCAGGTAATGGTAAATCATAGTTATGTAATTCTCGGGCGAGAAAGTCAAGCATATCATCAATCGGCACTTTTGTGAACAATGAACAAACGTCGAAACTGATCAATCTATCGTTGGTATTAATGCGAACATTATTCAATTTTTCAGTGAGATCCATGGAATTTTTTACGTGTGAATCCGAGACAGTTCCAAGAATGGGGGACAAAACATTAACAAGCCATTTGGAGAGTTTATAGGTAATAGAGCCCACCGAGCTAATAATAGGGCGCATAGGGTTACCCGGTTTGTGGGTTTTAATAAGACCATAAAGGTAAGGCAGAGCAGGTGAAGTGGACAAAAAAAGGGGAATTAAGTCCTTATGATCTTTGAGAATGCGTTTCAAGCCACTATTGAATGATTTGATGACATCATCCTGTGGGTTCTTCCTAAGTTTCACGTATGTGGCGGGGTCCTGAAGCAGCTCATTCATCTTTCCAATGTAATCCACTTTGTCCATAATGACTAAGGTGTTAGCCTTGTCTGCTTTAGTAATATGGAGCTCACTATCTTTTTTTAATTGTGAAAGGCTATTGCGGAAACGTTTAGGAAAGTTATCTTCGTAAGAAATATTCGCAGCACCATAGACAAGGCCTTTAACTATGTTAACCAAAAACTGAGGAAGGTTACACTGTTTTTCAAAACAAGCAAGACTATGACAAATTTGTAAAGCAGTAGGTTTTTTAACAATATAAAAGGACATACCAAATCCAAGGGCACTTTTTGCATCGTCACTAATGTTTTTCGAAGAAAGGTTCAAAACACACTTTGAGCTTGCTTTTTTACTCCACTGACTATTTCGAATGAGACTTTTAATTTTGCGATCCAAAATGTTTCGAAGTGAAGAAGTTCTCCGACGCAACTCGTTGTAAATTTCATCAAACAAAGGTTGGATCCACGGTTGGGGAATAACAGTCAAAACATTACGTTTGGCAATGCCTAAATTTTTGAAGGTGGACCACTCATTTTGTCTGGTGACTTCAATATGTTTCTTTAAAATTACTCTGCTAAAGTTGTTGAACGGATGGTCGTCCATTTCTCTGAGGCGAATCGGAAGGAGGGACTTGGGAAGGACCTGCTCCTCCAGACAATTAGTAAGAAACTTTCGTCGGATCCGAATTGCATGCCCCTTCATTAATGTAGAAGAAAACACAGACACAAACGGGGACAATAGAGGGAACAGCAAGGCGAAGGAACGCGTGGTGTACATTATATGAAAAATTATTTCACGAAAGTGACACGTGAAAAATATTTATGATGAATAAACCACGAAGGAAAAAGAAACACAAAGGGGTGCTCAAGCGCTTTCGTCTAATGACATCCTCAGGAACACTGGAGTGAAAGGACAGATCAGGGCAATATATAGGTTACAAAAATAAACAAACATACATACATATTTATATATATACATATATATATATATATATATATATACATATACATATATATAGTAAGCATAGAAAAAATTGTGGGAGGAGCAAACATTTATATGGAAGATTGACACTTATGCGGTTATACATGTGTAGATGTATTATTTGTAATTTTTCAATTTATATTATTTTTATTTCTTTATTCGTTTGCGACCTACCGTTTTTTCAGACAATAATTATAAAAACAAATCTTGGGTAATTTTTTCCCTTATGCATATATATATTATATATATTCTGTATATATTGCGTTTATATTTCGTATATATACCGTATATATGTTGTATATATTTTTATGGTTCTTTATATATCATCTAGGCATCATTTTGTTTTCCAATTTATATTTACTTGTACTTTTTTATTCGTTTGTGACTATAATATGCATGATTCAGACAATAACTAAAAGACCTGTGGTAATTTTTCCCTTATAAATTGGTGTGCCTCTCTTAAAATTTATCTTTCAATTTATTATTATTATTTTAATTTTTTTTTTTTTTTTTATTGGTTTATTTCTTTATTTTTTTTTTGGCTGGGACACATATATCACTATGGCACTTTTTATATTTATAATTATTTTTATTTCTTTATTCTTTTGTGACCTTTCCATAAACAAGCCATTTGAATTTATATTGAAGGTCGGCCAAAGTGCATATATATATATATGTATGTATATATATTTGTGGTTTTTTTATTTGCTGGTTTATTTCTTTATAGTTTTTTAGGCTGTATCATATATATATCACTAAGACACTATTTTGTAATTAATTTTTTCTCAATTTATATTTATATTTATTTTTATTTCTTTATTCTTTTGTGACCTGTTTCATAAACAAGCCTTTTGAATTTATATTGAATGTCGGCTGAAGTGCTATAAGTGTCAATCTTCCATATAAATGTTTGCTCCTCCCACAATTTTTTCTATGCTTACTATATATATGTATATGTATATATATATATATATATGTATATATATATATGAATATGTATGTATGTTTGTTTATTTTTGTAACCTATATATTGCCCTGATCTGTCCTTTCACTCCAGTGTTCCTGAGGATGTCATTAGACGAAAGCGCTTGAGCACCCCTTTGTGTTTCTTTTTCCTTCGTGGTTTATTCATCATATATATATATATATATACACTGTGTGTATATATATATATAATATATATATATGCATATATAACTGCAATGACCGCGCAGTATATAAATGAATAGAAACGACATAAGTGTTAAGGAACGTTTCCGCACACGAGGAGGAGAGATAACGAATAATGAAAAATGAGGCGAACCGCCCGGGAATCGAACCCAGGGCCTTCCAATTGCCGGTTGGATGCTCTACCATTATGCTACGGACCTCACTCAATCACAAATCGAAATTCTCCCACATAGGGCAGAAACCAATGCCCTGAGAGGGCACTTATGTCGTTTCTATTCATTTATATACTGCGCGGTCATTGCAGTTATATGCGCATATTCACGATTTGCGAGGGTGCCCTCTCAGGGCATTGGTTTCTGCCCTATGTGGGAGAATTTCGATTTGTGATTGAGTGAGGTCCGTAGCATAATGGTAGAGCATCCAACCGGCAATTGGAAGGCCCTGGGTTCGATTCCCGGGCGGTTCGCCTCATTTTTCATTATTCGTTATCTCTCCTCCTCGTGTGCGGAAACGTTCCTTAACACTTATGTCGTTTCTATTCATTTATATACTGCGCGGTCATTGCAGTTATATGCGCATATTCACGATTTGCGAGGGTGCCCTCTCAGGGCATTGGTTTCTGCCCTATGTGGGAGAATTTCGATTTGTGATTGAGTGAGGTCCGTAGCATAATGGTAGAGCATCCAACCGGCAATTGGAAGGCCCTGGGTTCGATTCCCGGGCGGTTCGCCTCATTTTTCATTATTCGTTATCTCTCCTCCTCGTGTGCGGAAACGTTCCTTAACACTTATGTCGTTTCTATTCATTTATATACTGCGCGGTCATTGCAGTTATATGCGCATATTCACGATTTGCGAGGGTGCCCTCTCAGGGCATTGGTTTCTGCCCTATGTGGGAGAATTTCGATTTGTGATTGAGTGAGGTCCGTAGCATAATGGTAGAGCATCCAACCGGCAATTGGAAGGCCCTGGGTTCGATTCCCGGGCGGTTCGCCTCATTTTTCATTATTCGTTATCTCTCCTCCTCGTGTGCGGAAACGTTCCTTAACACTTATGTCGTTTCTATTCATTATATACTGCGCGGTCATTGCAGTTATATGCGCATATTCACGATTTGCGAGGGTGCCCTCTCAGGGCATTGGTTTCTGCCCTATGTGGGAGAATTTCGATTTGTGATTGAGTGAGGTCCGTAGCATAATGGTAGAGCATCCAACCGGCAATTGGAAGGCCCTGGGTTCGATTCCCGGGCGGTTCGCCTCATTTTTCATTATTCGTTATCTCTCCTCCTCGTGTGCGGAAACGTTCCTTAACACTTATGTCGTTTCTATTCATATATTATAATATATATATATATATATATATGTATGTATGTATTGTATATGTGATATATAAATAAAGTTGAATGAAACAGGACTTCGTTTCTTATACAATTTTGTCTCGTTTTAAGTTTGAGTTATTGACAACTCTGCTTTCGTGCTTTCATGACCGCAGATTCATCATGAATACACGAACACTCAATCGACGTTGACTGACGAAAGGCAAATAGAACAGAGACGAATAATCACACAAATTTTGACGTGTTATGAATGTCAAATATAGTCTTTATCGAGGGGTGGAAAAGACTCGAAGAGTTTATGTTTTTTATTTTTTCCCTGGACGTATATATATATAATATATATATATATATAATATATATAATATATATATATATATATATATAGCTAGACAGACAGATAGATAGATGGATGGATAGTTAAATAGATAGAGCGAGAGAGAGAGAGAGAGAGAGAAGCACACACACGCACACTCAAAAAGCGATACAGAATAATGAAGGCTTGAAGATTCATACTAGACACAGTAGGTTAGTCCAGTAAAAACATTTTCTCTCTCTCTCTCTCTCTCTCTCTCTCTCTCTCTCTCTCCTCTCACCTGCTATGACTCTCAGGAAGAAGTGTTAAAATAAAGCTTAAAGGAAAATCAGAAACAATACTGACTGGTCAGAAGAGTGTGAACTCTTTCCTCCGGTTAGGTTTTAGTTTGAAGGGTTATAGACTAAGGTAGGTTGATTTTCCACATTTTTTTAGATATCGACTTTGAACTAGTCGAGATAGTCAGGGCTTAATATGATAATAACTGACAAAACATTTCAGATCCCTAGCTTTAACCGTTTTTTGAGGAAACCCTTTCAAAAATCGTCAAAAAATTGTACCGAAAAATACCGCATTTTCACAATTTTCGGCCGAAAAAATCATGCTATTTTCATAAAAAAATCCTGAAAAAAATTACAATTTTATTGAAAAAAAGTAAAAAAAACATGTACAGAGTCAAATAGACACATTTAGATTCCAAGATCATCATAATTTTCACTGTAAGTGCCCTTAGAAGCAAAGGAAGGCCTCATCTGGCGGCTTAGGGCTTTGGCGAGAATGTGTTTCTGCCTTGATTCGAGTCCATAAACAGTATGGGAAGCTTCAGATGTCAGCTTCACGGCCCTTTCAACACTGAGAATGTGAAGGCAGATCAGGCAGCTCCAGCTTGGTGCCATTCAGCAATGCTTCTTGAAGCTCCTGGTCAGAAAAGTCTTCTGTGAGAGCAGGTTCACAGATGCCACTTTGAGAAAGGTTGATTAGTTCTGACCAGTGGGTAGCTTCAATGTTGATGGCTGTGATCTTCTTCAGCCTCTTCTTGGCTGGCTTCCCACTTCTGAAAGAATAATAATTAATTTATTTTTATTCCAGTTAAGATTTAATCCCTATTAGTCTCAGAATTGCTGATTTAATTTAACTTAAATAAAAAAAAAAAAAAACCCGAGTTCTATAAATCCCCATAATCGAATTTTTTTTCAGAAAGAAGGTAAGATTATTTCCATTATCAGAGGGGAGGGGGGGAATTGGGTTAAGAAAATGTGAAAACAAATTCGATTATGGGGATTTATAGAACTCGGGCCTTTTTTTTATTAAATAAATCCCTATAATCAAATTTTTTTTCACATTTTTTTAAATTAATAAATGCTTACCTGATGGACAGAATTTTATTGAGAGCAGCTTCTCTCACTTCCAAGTCATCAGACTTCATCATGGAGTACAGCACATTCTCGGGCAGCAAGGCAAAAGCATTGTACTTCAGGTTCTTGAAAGCAACACCCTGGATTTCTTCAGACTGCTGCTTGATCCTCTGGATCATGTTGAAGATGTACAGCTGCTGATTGTGGAACTTGCTGTCCCTTTTGATCTCAAACCAACTGACTGCATACACTTCCACAATGAACTTGATGGCCTGGTAAAGCTTATTCTGTAGTTCTGGAGGGTAAGCAGCTCTGGTCCACAGACACATCAATCTAATTGCCAAAGTCAACCATCTTGCATGGTTTAATGGTCCAATTTTCCAGGCAGCAAATCTTGGGTTGACTTTGCCCCTGGAAATTCCAAGCACATACTCCAAAAGAAGCCTCTGGTCGCAACTGAGATCATTCAGTGTCTCCTTAGCAAATTCCATGTCTTCCAGGGGGCCACTGAGTTTGGTGAATTCCACTTGTGGCAGATCTTGGTAGTCAATTTCACAGAGTTTTCCCAGCGGACCAGTGAAAGCAGTGGGACTTTTGGTACTGCCATCAAGATGCTTGAAAACAGCTCTGAAAGGAAGCTCATTCTGATGGAGTGAACAGCCAACGGTGTGCAATTTCCGCTCAATTTTATTTTCCAGAGCTGTTACGAGGCCTCCCTCCCAGCCAGTGTTTGTATTTGTGTTGTCAAGGAGGACAGCTTTCAGGGTATGAACACTGTTAAACTCCCCCAAGACACTAGCAACTTCTTCACCAAGAAGAACTCCAGTCACATCTTTAATTGGGATGAATCTGTGCGTAAGATATGTTCCACTTTCAGTTCCCAGCTCCTTTGTGAAAGTCAAATGCTGCTCTTGTCCCTTTCCTTTCTTCAGCTTAGTCTCCCCATTTTCATCCTTAACTTCTCTGTACAGCAAAGTGTCCTTGTCAACTTTCTCAACAACCCCAATACAGACTAACTTTTCCAGACCCTCATTGTGCTTTTCATCACTTTTCACTTTCATTCTAGCTTTTTCCCTGTCCATTTTCGATTTATCAACTATTATCTGTTTCACATCAAGGCCAGGCTTAAGCAGGTCCATAGCTTGTAAGTCCAGGAGGAAGGCATTAGCAAGACTTGCCCCAAGATTGGAAGAAACATCACCCCTGATCAATTCCATGGCATATCTGGGGGTTTTGAAAAAGCTGTAACCTCCACTTGGGTGCCTCCTTGGCTTGAACTCTTCAGCTTCAATACAAGATGGCTGAAATGAAAATAAAAAATAAATTACTAAAGCGAAAATGGGGGAAAATAGGGGAAAAAGCAGGGAAAAATATGGGTAAAAATCGACGAAAATGGGCGGAAATAAGAATAAATTACTAAAGCGAAAATGGGGGAAAAAGGGGAGAAATAGGGACAAAAAGTAGGGATAAATTTGGGTAAAAATGGGATAAGATATAAGAAAAAAAATATATTACCTCTCCTGATTCTCCTGAGCTGGATTCAAAAGAAATATCTTGTGAAGGTATGGAGGCAAAAGTGGCCAAATCCACTTCCTGCTGCTGTTGAATCTGGCTCTGTAATCTTTCTGCTTCAGCTGCAGCCCTCTGGTCTCTCTTCACAGCAGCTTTATCCACAGATCCCAGCTGGAGAGAGCCCTTGGGTCCTATTTTGGCCCTCTGATCTCTCAAGTATTCCCTCTCCTCTACTGGAACCTGAAATATTAAAGTATATTAAATAGCGGATCTAAAATAAGAGATAAAATCCTGAAAAAAAAATTGATTATTAATTTCTATTACCAGGGGGGGGGAGGGGGGAAGGAAGATTACAGGAGGAAAATGCGGATATTTTTCAATTACAAGCATTGGATTTCCTTCCATTTAAAAGGCACCTAATCGCACTAAGTTAGGCCAGTTAAAAGTTAAAAAAATAATAGCATTACCTTCTTACTGGGAGAAAAAGTGCAGATTATGTGCTGTATTTGACAATTTTCTTTCTTGCACTCCACAGCATTGTCATCACAGGGACGAACAGGTAGCTTACAGTTGCAAGCAGAAATGTCAAAAAGTTTATCCAGCTTTTCCTCCAGATTCTGCTCCTGGACTGTAGCAAGAGATTTCCTGTTTATCTCTTTTGCTTTCTTGAAGCACACTTTATCCACCAATTTCAATACATAATATTCCTCATACAGGGGCAGCCGCGGGTTCACTGCCTGCCAGATCTCAATCACATCCTTTGCTATCATTTTAGCAATATCATAGTCTTTCAAGTCCGGGTGGCTGTTTTGGAGGAAATAACTGTACTGAATAACTTGGCAGAGGGTAGGAGGCTCTGTTTTATCCAAAGGAGAAGGCTGGCCACTGAATTTTTTGGCACTATCACTTCGAGTTAACACTGCAGACTTCCGTTTTTTACCCATTTTTATGAAATATCTGAAAATAAACACAATTAAATGAACGCATCATAAAATAACTTAATTTAATACACATTTTATAGGTAAATATCATTAAAAAATACAAAATAATACACTAATAAACATCTATATACTGGTCAAGAAACGCAATTAGCTTGCATATGGTGTAAATTTAAGTTGTTAGTGGTATTATCACAGTTTCAAGATTATGGTTAAATGTTTGTTCAAATCTTTAAAGCCACTTAGCGCATGTTTTTAAACCTGACTAATCCCGGCTAAGACGCCATTTTGTTACAAACAATAAACAGAGATTAAATTGAATGTATTCTTTATGAAGGCATGCATTTTTTCTTTGACTTCACAGAATACACACTGCCCGTTGAGAAAACCAAACTTTTTCCCGCGATTGAGGCATGCCACGACTCTCAGAGGTCAACAGAGGTCGTGCCTTGGGCATGTTGGATGCAGGCATGTCTGCTGTCCAAGTTGCACAACGAATGCATGTGCATCCCAGCACAATCTCTAGGCTTGTTAGACGGTACAACGCCACAGGAAGTGTTCAGGACCTGCCAAGACGTGGGCGACCTCGTGTGACGACCCAACGCCAGGATCGCCACGTTGTACTGCAGCACCTGCGTCATCGGCAGCGGAATGCTCGTCAGACAGCCAGAGAGACACCTGGTATCCACAACAACAGAATTAGTGACCAGACCGTCAGAAACCGACTCCGTAATGCAGGACTCCGATCCCGCAGGCCTTACAGAGGTCCTTTTCTCACTGATGCAAGAAGGCAACGACGCCTGCAATGGGCCTATCAGCACCGTGACCTATCGTGGGCCTATCAGCTCTGACTGACCAGCGCTACAGGGATGAGATTCTTCACCCACATGTTCTTCCATTCATGAGGCAACATCCAGAATTGGTGCTCCTGCAACAGGACAATGCCAGACCTCATGCAGCCAGGATAGTGCAGGCGTACCTGCAGGGACAACAGGTGCAGACCTTACCATGGCCAGCCTTCAGCCCAGACATGTCACCGATAGAGCACGCATGGGATGAACTTGAACGGCGAGTTCGCAGACGTCAGCATCAGCCGCAGAACATCAGGGAACTGACCAATGCAATTATTGAAGAGTGGAGGGCCATCCCTGTTGCTTTCCTGCAGAGACTGTTGAGGTCGATGAGGGCCAGACTCCAAGCCTGCATTGTGGCTAGGGGTGGCCATACGCGTTATTGACTGTTTGTTATGTTAAAGAATCATTTACTATATACTGAGTCCTCATGTTTATTAATAAATCTCAAAAATTGCGTTTCTTTTTTTGACCAGTAGGTGACAACATGAATCTGAAGGAAATCCTACCATCAGGGGTGTCTAAATTATGTGTGTTTACATGGGGAATTCAAATATGAGCTTATGTTTTGGATAGGATAACTCTAACCTACATCATTTTGTATTTCTAAATTGCCAATTTTACCCTTTTGAACCCCTTTATAATATATTAAAAGATATAAGGTAAATCATTTATATTGACAAGGCCAAATCAACTTTACATATATTTATTAATAGGTGAACTGCATGTATATCACTGGATATAATTACAAAGATCATTCTCCTGACATCTTGAACTTTGCCAGGTTGCACAAATCCTGCTTTGACTCAGACTTGGACATCAGCTTCCTGCTGGTCTCCTGAGCCCTGATCCCTCCATCCCTCTTTTCCCTCCACCTTCTCTTTCTGTCCCTTGATGTAGGCAGATCTTTCACAGGAACCTTTATCTCTCTGCTGCAGGAACAGCTAATGTGGGCTTGGATAACACAGCCCTCACAGCCTCCCCCCTCACAACTGGTAATCTGACACTTGCAAGTCAAAATATCAAAGAACTTGTCTAACTTGACAATGAACCTCTCTTTGGCATCAAGTTTGCCCTTCCCAAGAGAAAACTTCACTGCCTGATTCCAGACCTCCTTGAGCTTGGACATGATGGTCACTTTTTCATTGATAACAGGTGGCTTGAAAAGAGCATTAGCTTTGCTCCACTGACAAATCAGACCAGGGTAGATGTCACTCACCAGCTTGTCCACTGGGTAGTTCCTCCTGTCATCTTCACTTTGCTTCCTCAAGTAGATGCCATACCTCAGGATATCCCTCACAGTTGGCAGTTCAGACACCAACAGCTCCCGGCCAGTGCCAACAAGATTATTCAGATGAGAACTTGATTTCGTCCTTGTTCTGACTTGAGCCATTTTCTTAATGAGTTCACACTGAAATAAAAACAATAATACAACAGTTAAGTATCCACTACAGACAGGTATTAACTCTTTTCAGCGCAAAATTCTTGGCTAAAAAAAGAGCTGAAATGGGCAAGAACAAATTTATCTGCAAATGCTAAACACATTATGCTTTTTTGGTTTCAAAATGTTATAAAATGCTAATTTATCTGTTGTCTGTAATGCAAATAATTTGTTCATGTACTCTAAAAAAACTAAAGAAACACATCCTAAGAATATCTTTAGAACATTGAAATAGGCCTCATACTGCTCAGTTGTACTAAAAATGAACCACCTAATTTTAGCTCAAATCAAAGTTGTTAATTAAATTTTGCTCAATGTATCACTATAATATGCGTAGAAATAGCTTTTTCTAAAATATAACAGAATAATACTCACATGTGAACAGTAACAAAAAAAATATCAGTAGATAATCACTAAATCTATCCCCTCACTGCAAGTCGAGGTGGTAAAATAGCTTCATAAATCATGAGTCACTTCAAATATTTCACAAAACGTTTTAGAATGTTCTGAAACGTTACATTCTAGCCTCTGAGAAAGGTGGCTCAGAAAATGGCCTTATGCGCGCCAGAGAAAACCGTCAAAATATTTCATATACCAAACTGTATGATAATTACAATTAAGTGGAATGGCACACCTTTTTATTTGAGTATTTAAATATTATTATTATTATTATATGAATTACATTATATGTGTTTATATGAATTAGTTAGAACAATGCTCTATGAGAGATAACGTGAGCAGCCATGATAGAAAACGTGAGAAGACATATCCTGGGGTAACTACAATAGTAAAATAATCAACAATTTAATAATAATCAACTGCAAAATGATGTAGGTTAGGGTTATCAGAATTAAATAATTTCTTCAGAATTGTGTTATATACACCAAAATATGTCATTTGAACACCCCTCTCCATTGATTTAAAAAAAATGCATAGTATGACCGCCCTACGTAAGGGAGGGTGAGAAACATTTTTAAATATAGGGGTGTGGGGTCACCAAAAGCGATACCTAAAAATGGGTCAAAAACACTGCCATTTTTTCTTTCCATTCATATAATATATATATATATATATATATATATATATTTTAACTTACATTTACCTCAATTCGGAGTTAATGGGCGGGAACTCCATACACAAAATATATGAAAATGACTGAGTTCTGTCTGCTTGTATGCCAAATGAAAAAAAAAAATTGGACGGGGTTTCTAAACTATAAGAAAAGAGAGAATAACCAAAAAATTTATGCCTGGACCACAGCCCCAATCCCCCTAGACACACACACACACACACTTCGTGATGTTACAAAAGAAAAACACAAATTGGGTCTAACTATATTTAAGTAAAAACAAATTATGTATTTTGAAGCAGAAAACACTTTTAGTTGGTTCAGTACATTCTGTACATACTCGTACAAAATGACCTAAGGGCCGCTTCACACGATTGCATTTTTGTCGTGCGTTTCCTAACGCGCGTTTTAGAAATCAAAGGAGTTCAATGGGACAGTTCACACGGCGTACGCGCGACAAAACAAACGCGGCGCAGACGCTCACCAAACGCCCGTACTTCCAAAACGCGACGCATAAAAATGCGCTGAGCCTTATAGAATTCTTCGTGTGGCAATGGAGTACTTCAGAGGAACGTATTTTTTGTCGTGCGTCAGTTGTGTTTCAGCTCTGGCAGAGTCAATACTCTATTGCAAGTGCCTCTGTATTATCCTTGTCTGGTACGTATTTTTAAGTAATTGTGTATTATGAATAATATGTATTTTGGATATCTATAACTAAATATTATATATTTTGTTGTTATTATAGTATATATTATATACATTATATATATTGTACAATATTATATATGTTATTAAAGAATGTAATAAAATGTTACAGGAAAACGTCATGGCAGACCATCTTGATACAGAAGTACTCATAGTAGAAGTTCGAAAGAGACCTATGTTATGGGATTCTTCAACAGAGGACTATAAAGATAAAAATAGGAAAGTGGAAGCCTGGGCCGAGGTTTGCCGCTCACTCGTCGAAGACTTTGATAAGAAAAGCAATGCTGAAAAAAACAACATAGGTATGTCATTTTATTTTTATTCATATAGCAGAAATACAAAAGAAACATATTTGCAAGTAGTCTTACTACATAATATATTACAAAACTCAGTTGCCCCATACATACTCATCATTATATTTGTCCGTACTGCCATGGCACTTTTCCGATATCACTAATAAAGTAATTGCTGAATATATCCCTACATTTGTTAGCATACCTTCCACCCTGCATTACTCCCCCAAAGTCATAATCTTCAAATTTTGTGATCACCATCGTATCGTCAAAATTGATTGCCTCCCTTTTGCGGAAATAATTGTGCAATACACAACACGCTTTGACTATATCAATAGCAAAATCAATGTTCACATTTAGGGGTCGATGAAATATTCTCCATTTATTTAACAATATAACAAATGCACACTCTACATACCGCCTTTTTCTTGATAGGCCATAATTGAAAACACTTTTCTGAAGTGTTAAATTTCGTCCACCATAAGGACGAAGCAAATTGGTTGAGAGTCCAAAAGCCTCATCACCAACAAACACATATGGCAACAGTTCATTCGTGCCATGCAAGAGTTTTGGCTGAGGAATCTTCATAGTATTTTCCTGAATTTTTTTCCATAAAAGTGAATCATGAAAGATGGTTGAGTCTGAATTCTTCCCGTATGAATCAATGTTAACAAATTTTAAGCAATATTTTGTATCTGCTACAGCCAAAAGAACAGTAGAAAAATTGTTTATCAAACCCTGCAGCAGTGTTGTACCATTCCTCTTCGTCTGGCTCCGGAATACAATCTCCCTTCATTATGTCCCACACTTGAGTACATACCAGGGCCGTAGCCAGACCAAATCAGTAGGAGGGGCGGAGAAATTGACAGGGGGGACAATGAAAAAATTTAATGTCATTTTTTGTGAATATCGAAATATACTGCAGAAAATTACATTAAAAACTATAACAAGTAAAACACCATAGGCTAAATAAAAAAATGATCAAACCGATACATATAGATAAGCATATTGGGTTATAGAATACAATATTTAGTCTAAATTTAGTGTAAATAAAAGTCTTTGTAAGTTTTTTAAATTTTAGGATAACTGTATGCGGCGAGTTTTTTTAGCGAAATTCTTTAGGAATTCAAACATGTCTATTTGCTTCGTTCTCTTATTTTCAAAGGCAAGTAAAACAAGTTGGCTTTGGCGTTTTGGTAGCATGGAATGCCGTTGCGGTTGGTTTTCCCAGGGGGGTCATATTATTTTCCAGGCGGGGCTTTGCCCCCCCTGGCCCCCCTTGGCTACGGGTTTGGTACATACTCTATGTACAACCTCACTAGCAGTCGACAAACCGATTGTGTATGTGTAATGAAGATCACTTAAACTGCAACCAGAGGCAAGATACCTGAAAAAAGAGTGTATGATAATGTATGCATGTAAATATAAATATAAATGTATATACGGATGTGTGTGTCTGCTTACAGCAATTGTTTGTGTCTATTTCAAACATATAAATGGCTAATGCTGCACTTCGACCATTCAATTCAGTTATGGCTTAACAACATCCACAATAATTGGCAAATGTTTTTGCAGTAAAAGAAGTAAAAGCCAGATGGAAGAGTATACGAGACGCATATGCACGGGATTGCAAGAAACACAACAATGAGAGCAAATCGGGGTCCAGAGCGGTGAAATCTCGTCGCTACATCTTCGCTGAGCAATTGTCCTTCCTAAGAAAGGTTATCGGAAACAGGACAACGACAAATAGCTTATCTTCTACCCAGAACACAGGAGAGGTGAGTGAAGAAACATCCCAAGATTGCACAAGTGGACAATCAGCCGCACGTCCAGGATCTAGTGAAAAAAAGAAGAGGATTTCGCTCGAGGATAGGATGATCAAATTTATGGAAGGTCATCAGCAACAGAAGGAAGACGACGATAAAGATTTCTTCATGTCGATACTCCCAACTGTACGGACTTTAAACGAAGATAATAAAATTGAGTTCAGATTGCAGGTTATACAGGCATTACGGAACATCAAAGCAGGGCAATATAGGGCCCCTTCGATTCCAGAGTCACAGGGATTTCCAAACCCATATCCATTTTTGCGTCATAACCCAAATTATCACACTGTTTGAAATCAAATGCTTCCACACCATACCCCTCCTACAATGGCATACACTCTACAACACTTAGCACCTTCAACCTCACGGGGTACACTGCAGACATTTCACGAGTGTCAACAGACCCCTACAACATGGGGATCACCAGCACATTCACCTGGAGTACCTTCCCCAGCTTCTCACACCTCAAATACAAATATGTCTGGTACTACAGATAATTCAATACTCTCAAATTCAGAGCTGGGCACTTGCGGCATATTTTGCGGTACTGCGGTACTGCGGTACTACCAAACCGGTACCAAACCGGTACGCGGAAATTTGAATGCGGTAGCGGTACTGCGGTACTTTCAGCGATCCTTTGCGGTACTGCGTTATGCGGTCCCGGTTTGGTAGTTTGGTAGTACCGCAGTACCGCAGTACCGCAAAATATGCCGCAAGTGCCCAGCTCTGCTCTCAATATATGATTTGGATGCGTAATTTTCATGTGCTACAAATGTTGTAAATGATTACAATTCAGGTTAAGAAATTTATTTTACACTATATGTAATTACATATCAGTTTACTTATAAATTTAAGTGCCCATTAATGTTAAATTTATTTACAAATGCTATGTAACCATTAAAATTTAGTTTACTGACACGTTGTCGATAGTAATTAAAACTCAGTTTGTTTACTGATGTTGATGTTGGTTACAATTATTTTTTTTTCCAAATGTTATGGATAGTAAAGTTCATTTTACTACTAATGTGGATGTTCAATACAAATCATTTTATTTACAAATGTTATGGATATCAAAATCAGATTTTGTCGATATTAATTGAAATTCAACTTAATTTCTTATTTACTTGTCCTGAGAAAAATAAATATACTAAATATAGTCTCTATAATTATCTTAGCCTACACTTATCTCACAGTTAATGCCACAGCTTCTTCAGGAGGAATGGATAGTCTCACGTTTGTTCTTTTGTATTAGCCCATCTTTCACTTTGGTCACAAGTTCTTCAAATGGAGGAGAAGACATACGAAAATAATTGAAGAACTTAACTTCATCAGCTTTTAGATCTGAATATAACGTGTAAAATGCACCTTGTAATAGTCTGGTGCTGTTTATAGGATGGACCCCCCATTTGCGCTTTCTTTGCTTTTTCATAACCTTATTCATCAAACACACACAAACAATTCTCTTGTTTACGTCTTCCATCACGAGCAGATGGAGGCGAACTGAGGTGATGCGCGTGACACAATACGTCTGTGTGAATACATGCCTTCTAGGAAAACAGACGCGCGCATAATTATGCGCGCGACAAAAATACGCTCGTGTGAAGCGGCGTTAAAGTGAACTGAATTTCCAAACAGGAAAAGTCAGTCCATTCTTTGTTTTGGGCAAAAACTAATGGAAATAAAGGAATTTTTTTTTATCAAATTGAGTTTCACCTATTGACTTCTAAAGCAGTTTCGGTTAGAAAGCATTACAAAATTTGACGTTTGTTGGCTATATACGAAAGGGGGAAATCGCGTCTGTCTGACTGTTTACTTACCAAAGTTTCATTAATTTTTAATGAGAAATCATAAAAAAAGCAAATTCGAAAAGTTAAATATTTTAATATTATAATCTGAAATAAGAACCTACACATTTTTTTAATACTTAATCATAAGCGACATCCATGAAATGAGGATGACAGTAGACTCAGAGCTGGGCACTTGCGGCATATTGCGGTACTGCGGTACTGCTGCACTACCAAACCGGTACCAAACCGGTACGCGGAAATTTGAATGCGGTAGCGGTACTGCGGTACTTTCAGCGATCCTTTGCGGTACTGCGTTATGGGGGCCCGGGGTGGTAGTGCGGTGGTACCGCAAGTACCGCAGTACCGCAAAATATGCCGCAAATGCCCAGCTCTGAACTGTCAGTAGTGACCTTTTGGAAACGTCGGAGAATGAAATGAAAAAGGAAAAATGTTAGTGTTGGTAAACGGCCGCGGATACAGGAGAGAGGGGTCGCGTGGTTTTAGGATTTGTCATGCTGGTGTCATGTAAATATTGCCAGCCCAATATTATATAATATTATACAATAATATTAAAAAATATTAATTATCAAAATACGAGATGTCATGCAGGTTAAAGCTAGAGGAGTTAAGCCCTCTCCCCCGCCCCCTAATGCAGGATACAGGATCCGCGCCTGGTAAATTGGTAGTCTGTCATCGACCTATACCCATTTCGTTGACGGGAAACTCTATCGATACTCTAATAAAGTGACTTAACCCGACCTAAGCTAACTTAACCTAACGTAAACTAACCTAAAATCCTTTCGATAAAATGTTATATGGAGAAAATTTTGTTAGTTCAGTCTGTCATTTGCCCTGACGCAAGCAAGCGCACGCACACACACACACACACACACACACACACACACACACACACACTTCTTGATGTTACTAAACTGGGGTTCAGCATTTCATTTTGACATAATACCTTAAATGAGTCATGACTCATCTAATGTGTAAATATATCATCAGAGATGGGGAGAGTTTTAGTGGTTCACTCCGTGATCTGGTGCAGAGTCTATTTCCTTGTTTGTAGGAAGTTCCTACAATCCCCTTTATGTATACAGTTTCTAAACTCGAGGGCTTAATTCCCCTTCATTTGCATAAATTATAAATTTCAGTTTAGGCACAACAGAGAAAAGAGGAAAAAAAAAAAACTCAAATGACGAAACCATGATTTAATCATTGTTTGAGATTGCTTCAAAAGTGAATAAATAAAACAAGAATTCTTTTAAAACGGTATGCGTTGGTCGTTATTTAAATGCAGGCCAATATTTCATCCGTTCCTTTGTTTTCTAATCTCTTTTAACGAGTAATTGCTTAAATACATGAAAAATGGTACGTATCGAGCGAATGTGTTGTAAAAAATTTCTTGTGAGTATTTTTTTTTTTTTTAACTGTCCCATAACTCTTCTCTCAATACATTTGACAGTTAGCATTGGGTGGCGGGAGAAGAAAAGACATAGCTCTCCTATATTATACTACTACTACTATTACTAATTCTACTACTACTTCTACTACTATTACTACTACTACTACTACTACTTGAAAGATTTACAGGGCAGAAGTATAAACATGGTATTTTTTCCTTTCCAAATTCCTTGTACTCTCCTCTTCTCTTTCGGGTTACGCTGTGGGTACGTCGTAACACCGCTTCCTGATTGATCAGCAAAGTTAAGCGACTGTCGGTCTGATCAATAGTTGGATGGGTGACCGTTCTCTACGTTCAAGTGATGTAGCGACCTTTAGATGGCTCTGATTCCACGTAAAGCTGTAAGTTACCTGTCCCATATGACCTTGACTGTTGGTACAGAAGGGAAGGTAAAGCATACATATACCTCGTAACCTAGTAGCAATGGCACTTTTCCGACATCACCAATAAAGTAATTGCTGAATATATCCCTACATTTGTTAGCATACCTTCCACCTTGCATTACTCTCCCAAGCACCAAACTCACGAAGGTCAGGCTGGTGGCCCCGCCTCTATGCCTGGTTTGGTGGAGGAGCGAGTTGCTCTCTTGCGCTCTCCATTGCACATAGCCAGGTACATCTGGCTCATCTGGTGCCGTCTTCAGCCGGGCATCTAGTTTTCTCTTGAAGACTTCAACTTTGACCCCTGTGACGTTCCTGAGGTCACTTGGAAGGTGGTTAAAAAGTCTTGGCCCCCTGACAACGAAGCTATTTTCCTTAAGTGTTGAAGAGGTTTCTTGTCGGGCCTTTAGTTTGGGAACACTACACATTCTGCCTTTCCTATTTTCCAGCATTATTTGGACGGTAATTGGGTTTTTCGATCATTTTCCATACATAAATTATGGTGTACCTCTTTCTCTTTCTTTCCAGGGAGTACAGATTTACCTGTAGCATCCCACCTGTTTTGCAGCATTTGTTGGAGGAAAGAATTCGTTTCCGCTTTTCTCCTGCCCTCGTAGACAACCACACATGGCTGGTCAGGAACTGTGCACAAGAACCTGTCCAGCTGGCTTTGACATTATTGAGGTTGGTGTGTTGGAGGTTCCTGTGTTTTTGGCAGGACACTGAAAAATTTCCGGCCTCGTATTCTGAGGGTATTTTTCATCCTCGTTTTCATGGCCCCCTGTTTCGCCGCAGTTGGGACAGTAGAAAATGTGCCTCTTCCCTCATTCCAGTGTGTTTCTATTTCATTTCGAAGATCAGAGACACAACCCTCGAGTATTCTCCATATGTATCTTATTGTGTACCGCTCGCGTCTTCTTTCCAGGGAGTGGAGTTTCAGAGTTTGTAGGCGAGACCAGTAGTCTTTTTCTTTCGTTTCCTCGATCTTAGACGTAAAAGCCCTTTGTATGACTTCTATGTTTGCAATATCTCGTTTTCTCTATTGGCTTGTGAGTTCTGAGTATTCAATTATTGGTAGGACTAGACTCTTCCATAATTTTATCATGATGTTTACTTTCCTGCTGTGGAAGCTCCTCCAAATAATTCCCATTATTTTTCTAGCTGTTGTGATTTTAATGTTGTTGTGTTCTCTGAATTTCGCATCTGATGACATTATTACTCCAAGATTCGTGACTTGTGGGTTTGGTGTTATCTGTGTTGTTCGTAGTGTTTTGTACTCTTTATTCTGTAGCACCTTGTTATTACCATATCTTAGAAGTTGTAATTTTTCTTCGTTGAACTTCATATTGTTGTCTTCCGCCCATTGAATAATATTTCAATGTCATTTTGTAACTTTTCTGTCATCTTCGTTTGATATTTTCTCTCATATCTTTGTGTCATCCACGAAACACGATACGATACTGTCATTAATATGTGCATGAATGTCTGCACAATCAATGAAGGAGCTAATACTGTAATTTGTGAGACAGAGCTGACGACATCTGGGACTTCAGGTTTGATTCCATTTGCTACCACTCTTTATGTTCATTTGGTCAGAAATTTAAATATTCAGCATTCTCTGTATTCCTGTATTCTTACGTTTGCGTGCTACGTTATACTACCTTATACGGAAGAAAATATGTAAGCAAAGCACATTCGTCAACAAATTTATGACGATACATACGAAGGAAAGGAAGCACAGAATGGTGCTCATTCTGTGTTTCCTTTCCTTCGTGGTTTTATTCATCATATATATATATATATATATATATATATATATATAATATATATATATATATATATATATATATATATATATATATATATGAAGTGCTGAGTTCAAACTTGCTTTTAGAAATAAAGCAGCGCTAATTATTTCAATTAAAGTTTTCTCAAGGACAAAAGTTGTAATTGGATCTGAAAAGATGAAATTGAAAGGATGAAAAATGATTTGAGAATTTCATACAAATTATATTCGAGTTTTTTTTTTTTACTTTCTAACTTTGGATGAATATTTATTTAGCTGCATTACTTTGAAGTATAAGGAAGTATCAAATAAGACTGGAGGCTTTCAGCTGTTTTCCACTTGCATAGAAATGGCCTGGGAAATTTATCTGAATTTTGGTTTTTTTTCTTATTTTAGGGTATTTTTTCTCTTTATGCTGAAGATTATTATTATTATTATTATTATTATTATTATTATTATTTGCCATTTTCACCTAGCTCATAAAATAAATAAACTTAATTCTATTAAATTTGCCTAAAAAGCTTCCATGCTTTCAATAGCATATTCTGATTAGAATACTATAAATATATTAATGCCATAATAGATAGCTAAATTGTACAAAAAAATATTGAAAAATATTGCAAAATTTTATGTAAGTTGTATTCTTTTTCTAAATAAAGTTGTTTTTTGTTTGTTTATTGTATTTGTTTGTAGTATAAATTCATTCTCTTATAGACAAGTATAGTCGGTCAAAATTCTGAGAATTATCGTCGACGCAAATTTGTCATTCAAAGAGAACATTGAAGATCTATGCAACAAATCAACCAAAGTCGAATGCATAATTCCAAAAGTAGGTGCAGCACTCCCAAGACAAGTCCTCAGATCCATATACTACACTATGGCATACCCACATCTGCAGTACTGTATTTGTGGTTTCGGAAGTGCATGACAGTTTTTAATTCAGCCATTGGTGTTCATGCTAAAAGAATAACGATGAAAATTTATAAACTGAAGAAGCATAATGACCATACCGACATAATGCTCCATAATTCAAGACTCCTAAAGCTAGAAGACATTAACAGACTAAACATTACCAATTATATGTATCAAATTGTGAATAATACTGCTCCGGAAATCATCCAAAACAAAATGTAGGTTTTCCGAACCTTACATTGTTTCAAAGCAAGATAATCCAACACGTACACCAGAAAAACGAATTACACTGTAGACTCTTCAACTACATCTTTATGCTCCACTAAACCCAACCTTTTGAGCGACCTCGGTCAAGAGAGAACAAATCTAACACGCTAAAAAATTAGCAGGAAAAAATAAAAGAAAAAAATCCAGAAAAATCATACACACCAAAGTATCTCTGTTCTGTCAAATTCAGTATATCTCAATTATAACCTTCTTCCACCGTTCCCTCAGCTCTACAAACCAATTGTAATTAAGTTAATTAATTCTCTTCCTGAATAGCCGGAAAGTAATGTCAAGGTGTTGGCTATTAATTTTTGTACAAATTCAGGGGTATTTAATATTATACAGAGAGTTGACAAAAGTAAATAGACACATTCAGGCTTTTTTTCCCTATAGTTTTTGATTTGATAATAAAAGTCAATAAATAATATCAAATGTATCGAATCATTATTATTATTATTATTATTATTATTATTAGTAGTAGTAGTAGTAGTAGTAGTAGTAGTAGTATTAGTAGTAGTAGTAGTAGTAGTAGTTCTGTTCGAAAGTGGCTTCTGTTTAATTGTTATAATATTGTTCAAGAATTGTTTTTCTTTCCGGTGTAAAATTTGTTTGTTTGTTTTTTTGCAAGTGCCCGCAAATGCCGCAAATGCCCGCAAAAGGGCTCCTCCAATAGAGGAAGAAGAGAGCCAAAATCAAGGTCCGAGGTTTTCGAGAAGCCTGGAAACTCTCCATTTGAAAGATTGAAGATCATAGACAGGGAAAAAGATGGCTTGAGGAAGATTGTTTCAGAGCTGACCGGTTGAGTTGATGAAACATTGAAAATACCGATTAACCGTTGACAGAAAAGGGATGAGAAGGTGTCCAAAGTCGGGTACTGCGTGGTCTCCTTCAAGGAGGAGGCATGCGGCTAGAGAGTTCAGGAGAGCAGTGTCCATTATAATAGCGATAGTAAAGAGAGAGTGAGGCAACATTGCGGCGAAGAAAGAGGGATTAAAGATAGTTAGTAAGAGGGGGGGAACTGATGAGACGAAAAGCCTTTGATTCCACCCGGTCAAGTATAGCTATATGGGTTGAGCCACCCAACATATAAAAAACATACTCCATACAGGGGCGAACAAGACCCCTGTACAGAAAGAGCATCTGAGTGGGGGTGAAAACACTGCGGAGTCGGCACAAGACACCTAACCTCTTAGAAGCTGTTTTGGAAAGAAAGTATATGTGATCTTTCCAGTAAAGATCACGAGAAAAGGAAACACCAAGAATGTTAAGAAAAAAAAGAAGGATTGAGTTGTTTATTGTTGAAGATAAGGTAATAGTCGTGTGGAAGATTGTGACGAGTAGACATATGAAAGAACCGAGTTTCTGAGGCATTGAAAGCCACAAGGTTTTCTCTACCCGTCAGAGATAAGAAAAAGATCAGAGGTTAGATGTACCGTAGCCGTCCTACGCAAAGCATGGAGTGACTGTTGAGAGAGACGCTTTGCGAAGCAGGTGGAGAAATGAAGTGTGGAATCATCGGCATAGCAGTGGATAGGACAGAAAGTAGAAAGTGCAACTTAATAGATCATTGATAAATAAAAGGAAAAGAGTAGGTGACAGGACAAAACCCTGAGGAACACCACTATTAATAGCTTTAGGAGAAGAGCAGTGGCCACTTACAACCGCAACTATAGAGTGGCCAGGAAGGAAATCAGAGATGACGGCACAGATAAAAGGGTAGAAACCGAAGGAGGGCAGTTTGGAAATTAAAGATTTGTGCCAGACTCTATCAAAAGCTTTTGATATGTCTAGCGCAGTAGCAAAAGTTTCACCCAAATCCCGAAAGGAGGATGACCAAGAGGCGAGAGACATGCAGAAAGGTTGGTAGTAGAGCGTCTCTTGCGGATCCCATATTGACGATCTGAAAGAAGATTAAGGATATTAAGGATAGATTCAAAAACTTTAGGAAGGCGAGAAATCAAAGGAACTGGACGATAGTTGGATAGTTGAGAGCGGTCACTCACCTTTGGGATAGGCTGAATGAAAGCGAACTTCCAGCAGAAAGGAAAAGTACCAGACGAAAGAATTTGCCAAGGCAGGGTGATAACATAGAAGCACAATTCTTGAGAACAGGAAGGACACCATCAGGACCATACGTCTTCCTGGAGTTGAGACCAGATAAGGCAAAAAACATAAACTTTGGAATAGATTCTAATTCAAGAAATTATTAAGTCAGAGGGAGGAGGAGATGGAAGAACAGCACCGGAAGCGTCTACATAGGGTTGAGTTGGAAGCGAACGTTTGAGCGAAGGGTTCACCTTTATCTGGAGAATAAACGACAATTGAGTGGAAGAGTGGAGGGAAAGAAGAAGAATTAAAGTTGTTGGAGAGGTTCTTAGCTAGGTTCCAGAAAGAGCGAGAAGAATTGAATTCGATAGGTTTTCACATTTTTGTTTGATGAAGAAGCTTTTGGCGAGTCGTAAAACAAATTTTGCACGATTGTGGACATAAATATAAGCTACGTGAGAGTAAGAAGTTGGATGGTGACGGCACCTTCTGAAAGCCTCCTCTCTGTTCCGGACATCATTAGAACAAGTTAAACCAAGGTTGTTTTGCATTGGTTGTATGAATAGAATATAGAATGTCCGCCTCCATGCACGAGAAAATCACCTCCGTGATGCGCTCAGAGCACTAGGAGGGGCCCCAGCCACGTAAGCAGTAATCATTCCATTGGAAATCAGAGTAGTACCCCTCAATCAGTGGCGCCAAAGTGCTGAAGATGTCTCCTCTTGGAAGGATCCAAAGGCCGGTTGTGGTCAGAGGAACCTCAATGGAGAAAAAAGTTTGACAGAATAAGAAGAAGGATGATAGGTGAGAAATAAATCCAGAAGGTTGGGCCTATTTCCAAGGCGATCAGGGATACGAGTAAGATGCTCTACAATCTGCTCTAGGTCATTCAGGATAGAGAAGTTGTAAGATTTTTCACCAGGGATATCATTGAAATGGGAGAAAAGCCAAAGGTGGTGTTGAACATTGAAATCACCTAAAGTGGAGAGTTCAGCAACAGGAGAGTGGGATAAATGTATTCCAGTTTAGAAGTGAGGAAGTCAAAGAGTTTTGGATTGTTATTAGAATTAGAGAAAAGTAGATAGCGCAGATGTATTTAGTTTGAGATTGGCATACAAACATTAGCCAGAACGTGTAGAATTCGGAGGATTGAAGTTTAGGAATATGAGTGCAAGTTATGTCGTTGCGTACATATACGCAACATCCACCTTTGATGAAATTGAGTATAGAAAAAGTAGGAGGGTACAGAAAAGGGGTTGCTGTTACTCGTTCCAGACACAGACACCTGAGTTTATAAATATTTCTTTGTAAATAAACGATATTGATAAAATATAGACCACACAAACTCTTCCATATAATATACATATATAAGTATAGGAAAAATATATAGAGTTTATATAATATATATACACCACAAGGTACAGTACTGTTCCCACTCCTCTTCATTATCATGCTAACAGACATAGACAGTGGAGTAAACAGCAACAGCATAGTAACATCATTTGCCGACGATACAAAGATCAGCAGAAAAATCAGCGATGCAAATGAGGTGGAGGCCTTGTAGAGGGACATGAACAAAATAAACAAGTGGTCAGAAGACAACAACATGACATTTAACACCGAGAAATTTCAGCTCTTGAGATATGGAAGAAATGAGGAACTTAAACAGACTGCATATTATGCTCCAGATAGAGAGGAAATTCAGAGATGCATGAAAGCTGTTGACTTGGGGGTAATAATGACCGATGATGCCAAATTTGAGACACAAAATCAGATACTGTAGCAATAAACAAAGCAAAAGGAGCTGCGGGACAGGTACTAAGAACGTTCAAAAGAATGGACAAGACAGTAATGATTCATTCCGTTGCTGAGAACACTGATCATACCAAAACTTGAATACTGCTCAGTTTTGACGTCCCCATATAAAAAGGAAGAAATCAATAAACTAGAAGAAACGCAGACACATTTCACAGCCAAGATTGATAGCTGCAAAGAACTCAACTACTGGGAAAGACTACGTAAACTAAATCTGTACTCCCTGGCAGGGCCGGTTTTAAGCCGATTAGACGGATTTGTTCAAATTGGGCCCCGCCCCGAGGGGACCCCGCGCACGCGCTCGAGTGGGGGACGCTATGATGAATTAATGAGTGTCCAGTGTGCACGAAGTTTCTTGTTACTGTGAAGGCAGTGAAACTATTCAGTCCGTCCTCGTATATCTATGTTTCAATGTTTTATTGCTAATCGTTTGTTTATTTGTTTTGTAATTTCAGTTTATCGTCGCCGTTTAGGTTTTTTAAAAAAAAGGTAATTTGTGGACGATATCCAAACCCTCAACACAGAAAGAGCGCTGTTAATGAGATTATATAACATAAAGCTTGGAATGTAAAGTTGTGTTGTTTGTTAAATATGTCCAAATTGTTTATATGTCCAAACTGAAAACTTGAAGTGTCTTAAGCCTGCATGTAATAGAGAAACGTGGTGGTAAGTAGATCCTACATATTAAATTAACTAGTTTTTTCCTCATTATCATAGAGAGCATTTACATTTCTATTTACTAGAGCTTGTTCTTTTGCCCCCTGCGCTTTTCTTCTTACTCCCAGGCTTTTAAAAATCATGAAATCTTTTGCTTTAATCATTAGATGCATACATGCACATCTTTATTATTTTTCAGTGCCAGGGAGTCTTTATTGTGAGTGATTTTGTTTTTTGTTTTGTAATTTCAGTTTATCGTCGCCGTTTAGCTTTTTTAAAAGAAAAGTAATTGAAAAAGCCCTTACATCATCGTCATCATGGCAAGCACAAGCAGAGATAGAGACAAAGGGCGAAAGTATTTGAGCGGCAATCAGAAACGAGCACTGGCCAAGGCTAAGGCAGCTGAAAATGAAAAACAAAGAGGTGCTCTAGCGAAATTTCTTGTCACTCCAACTTTGAAACGACAACGGGTAGAGGGCCCCGCTAGGCGCTAACAATTTTCTAATTGGGCCCCGCACTTCCTAGCGCCGGCCCTGCTCCCTGGAAAGAAGAAGAGAGAGGTACACCATAATCTACATATGGAAAATGTTCGAAAAACTGGTACCAAACTTCAAACTAAACCCAATTACCATCCAAATAACGCTGGAAAATAGGAAAAACAGAATGTGTAGTGTTCCCAAATTAAAGGCCTGACAAGGGACCTCTTCAACATTGAAGAAGAATAGCTTGGTTGTCAGGGGGCCAAGACTTTTTAATCAGCTTCGAAAGGACCTCAGAAACGTTACAGGGGTCAAAGTTGAAGTCTTCAAGAGAAGACTAGATGCCTGGCTCAGGACGGTACCAGATGAGTCCGGTGTACCTGGCTATGCGCGATGGAAAGTGCAATAGAGCAACTCGGTCCTCCACTAGGCTAGGCCTAGAGGTGAGGCCACCAGTTTGACCTTCGTGTGAAGAGAGACCAACACACCGAACCTAAACGAGGTTAACGAGGTGTGTATATATACTATATAACCTTGGTTCAGCTTCCGCCCGAATTGTTCATTCTGACGAAGGTCAAGCTTGTCACTCCACCTTAGACCTACAGTTTAACGTGGAATCCGAATCTCACCCCACCAGCAGCCCAGTGTCTTAACTACTATGCTACCCAGAGGACCCATTTATCTACCAACCAATTTTTATTGTGTGAAAGGATGAACAGCTGAATTTTGCTACGCGCCGCCTGCCGTCACAGGGTCTTGATCGCGGTGCCAATGGATTTGTAGTCAGCGACGCTAACCACTACACCACCAAAGGTTTAGCACTTTAAAAGAGTTGTATTTTTTTATTAATTGAAATAAAAGCATGACATATTTACCCGCACCTTCTTCCCACATGGGGGAATTAGTCCTTTAGTACAAAAAAGAAATACTCTATATGATGTCCTTTCAGCTCACAATACTTACACGATCTAAAACCCTGTGACTTTTATTTGTGGGGTTCTTTAAAAGATAGAGTGTTTAAGCAGAATTCACATAAAATAGAAAAATTGAAAGCATCAATTGAATAAGAAAGTTCTCAGATTTCAACAGATATTCTGTCCACAATACTGCAAAATTTTGTTATTTGTTTGCAAAGAGTCAATGAGCTGAGAAGACATCATATAGAGCATGTTTTGCACTTGGGTACTAATTTCCAATTTCCCATGCGTAGAGAAGGTACAGTAAAAATTTTATGTTTTTATTTCAATTAAAAAAAATACAAACCTTTTAAAGTGTCACATGTTTAAAAATCACCCTCTCTCTCTCTCGATATATATATACAGGGTGGGCGGAAAGTAGCTCCCTAATTTAAATTACATATAAATTATGTATAAATTGTGATTGTATTGTTTATATTGTTATGGTGTGTTCTCTAAAGTGGTACAATTGTAACGGTAATCTTTTTTTCTCTAAAGTGTTCTCTTTGTGTTCTCTAAAGTGGTACAATTGTAACGTTCATTTTTTTTTTTCATTTCAGATTGAAGGGTAACATGGCTGAGCGTTTAACACTGCAGGAGCGTGCCCAGTTGGCGGCACGGTACGAAGTTTGGCAATCTGTCGTTCGAGTTCAAAGATGGTGGCGGGCCATTCACGGACCACGTGCCCAAGTTGGACCCGAAAACAATCAAGAACTCTGCCACTCGAAGCTCATGACCACGGGGTCTGTGGCAGATGTTCGAAGATGTGGTCGCCCTTCGACATCCAGGGCCCAGGAGACGGTGCAGGCAGTTCAGGAAATGTTCGCACGGAGTCCACGAAAGTCAACTCGCCAGGCAGCTCGGGAAAGTGGACTCTCCCGCTACTCAGTGCGAACTGTGCTGAAGAAGGAGCTGAACTGGCGTGCGTGGAAGCCGCATTACTGCCAATCAGGACTGCGACATTCGCATGGAGTTCGGGGAAATCATGCTGGCTTGGCATGAAGACTGGCCCCATCTCTTCCGCAACATCCTCTGGAGCGACGAGGCGGTGTTCCACGTCGGAGGCTTTGTCAACCGCCACAATTGCCACTACTGGCAGGAGAGGATCCCATGGTTACCGCTGAAAACGGCAGAATCGGTTCAGTGTAACGGTGTGGTGTGGTATGACCTCAGATCAGGTTGTGGGCCCGTTCCTTCTGCGCAACACCATGAATGCTGAGCGGTACCTTGCTATGTTGCGAAACGAGGTCTGGCCGGTTGTCAGCACATGGAGAACATCGACGATCTGATATTTATGCAAGATGGCGCCCCTCCGCACTTCGCTCTTGTTGTCCGTGAGTGGCTGGATGCCCACTTCCCTGGGCGTTGGATGGGTCGTCGTGGTCCACATCATGGCCAGCCAGGAGCCCCGACTTGACACCGTGCGACTTCTTTCTTTGGGGTGGGTAAAGGAGAAGTCTACCGCACCAAACCGAGGACATTGGAAGAACTGGAGGACCGAATTCGGGAAGTCATGTCCTCCATCCCGCCGGAGTTCCTGCTAAAGTCAGTGGACGCCATTCCTGGGCGGCTCCAGAAGCTGTGGAAAGAGTTGGAGCCCACATTGAATTTTAGAGAAAACCTAACATGTATGCCTACCTTTTCATATTATTTCTTCTGAAATAAATGGATAATATACGTATTTTTTTACCAATCCAAAATAGGGAGCTACTTTCCGCCCACCCTACACTGTATATATATATATATATGTATGTATGCAAACAATTCACAAACAGCACATGATCTTTTTTAATAAGCAAGGAACCACAGGGAAACGGAAAATAAAACACGAAGTCCAAGCGCTTTCGTAACATATTCACATCTTCGGGGACAAGGGAGAGATAGGCAGAATTTACGTATATATAATATATATAATGTATATATATATATATATATACATATTATATATACATTATGACATACAGTAAGTCGAACATGGAAAAGGTATAAGTATAGAGGAAACAGGAAAAAGGTTTTGTGTGTTTAATGAGTTGTTGGGATGAAAACAGCAGTGTTTAAACAGGAAGAGGTTTCCGGAAGAAGACGATAACATGTTTATTTAGCCTTTGACGCGTCTTGGAAATGGTAGTTTAGTCGTTTTATCTCAGGGAACGGATGACAATCGCTTGAAACATAATACATTGACACTCACAGTCATTGGCACTGAAATGGAAGAGAAAGAGGAACCTGTGTTATATATAGAAGGGAAATGTAGATAGCGAAAGATGAAGCTATGAATGACAGTATATATATATATATATATATATATATCGTAAAGAACGACGCTTGTATAGGAGATATTCCGCGCAAGACGAGAAAGAGAAAACAACAAATGAAAAAATGAAGTACCACCTGGGAAACGAACCCGGGATCTTCCGATTGCCGGTCAGACGCGATACCACTACACAATGGTCCTCACTCTTCCAAATGCCGTAATTCGTCTACATACTCGCAGAAACCAATGCCCCAAGGGGCACCTCCCGCATGCCGTAACATTATACATTCAACTGCAAAGAACACGCAGTATAAATAACGTAAAGAACGACGCTTGTATAGGAGATATTCCGCGTTATTTATACTGCGTGTTCTTGCAGTTGAATGTATATAATGTTACGGCATGCGGGAGGTGCCCCCTTGGGGCATTGGTTTCTGCGAGTATGTAGAGGAATTACGGCATTTGGAAGAGTGAGGACCATTGTGTAGTGGTATCGCGTCTGACCGGCAATCGGAAGATCCCGGGTTCGTTTCCCAGGTGGTACTTCATTTTTTCATTTGTTGTTTTCTCTTTCTCGTCTTGCGCGGAATATCTCCTATACAAGCGTCGTTCTTTACGTTATTTATACTGCGTGTTCTTTGCAGTTGAATGTATATATATATATATATATATATGTGTGTGTGTGTGTGTGTTCATGTGGGTGGGTGTAAGAGAGAGAGAAAGAGAGAAATAGATTTTTTGTGAAGGACGTTTAAATAATTCTGTTTAGTTATAAAATATTTAAGAAATTTCAAAATATTTCCTTAAAAAAAAAAAATATATATATATATATATATATATATATCCCTTTTTTTCTTTCTATGGGGGCCGTTTTTGCTGGTGTTCACCCTTGGCCCCTCTTTACTGCATAAAAACATACCAGAATACATTTCCCGTTCTGTAACGGGTGGACACTACTCATGAACTTTGGACCAGACATGCAGTTCGATTACAACCAACTACACAGAGTTTTAAAGGCCATTTCAGTACCTTTCGTGAAGGTAGTGGAGTGGTACCTCTAGTCACTCTACGACAGGTTAGATCGGATTAAGACATGCATTTCTCAAATTCTACAAACGTCTCTCTTAAACTTTTGGATTTGTTAATTTCTTTGTCACATTTACGTATGAATTCTACGTTTATCCATTCAGTCATTCATTACATCCTCTCATCTTTTACGGGGCTTTTCTCTCCTACTAAAGCAATCATTAAATCCTATATTCTCTTCACTACTTTTTCATTAGTCTTTCATAAGTTTCTACCGACGCTGAATTGCTTCTCCTATTATCCAGTTCCCTTCATGCACATTTTCCAAAACATCTTCAATCCTCATTCGGTCAAACTATCCTATTTCAGTTATGCTTCTCGAATCACTCATCATGGTCTCGCTTTTCAAAGGAAAGTACCATGCCAGACAAGTGTCTCGCATCTACGCTTTACTGTTGCCATTTACAAATTTTCATGTAACCCTCTCGTTGATTCTGTTCTCAGATGTTTCTCTCCATTCAGAGTCTTTATTGCACCTACAAATTACAGTAATAGAACGAAAATTCATTAATTCTACTGTGTGGTTTTATATTTCAGTGTCCTTTACTCTCGCTTCTTTAAGGAAAGCATTCTGCATTCAGTTCTTTCTTATTCTTATTCTTTTATTCTTATTCTAATAAGAAGAGAGGCTTTCCACTCGTAAATCATTTGTAAACTTGTTTTAAAAGTGAAATAGCTAATTTTCATTAAATTGTATATTTATGAGGAGAGAGAGAGAGAGAGAGAGAGAGAGAGAGGAGAGAGAGAGAGAGAGTTACAAGGAGTTACAAGGAAAAGAAGTACCTCAAAAGGCCTTGCGGCCCATACCGAGGAGGTACCAATGGCAACGGGTGCCAGGGAAAATTTTCTACACACTCAAATAGTGTGCAAGATTTTGTCTAATCTTTTCTTAAAATGATCCACGTAGGAACTGTTCACAACTTCTGAAGGTAAACTGTTTCACGTGTCACACATCTTATACGTAAAGTAATTCCCACACACACTGGTCCTAAACCGTTTCAAATCCAACTTCCAACCATTGTTGCGAGTTGGGTTATCATTTAAACTAAACATGCTTCTAAAATCGAGCGCAGCCTCCGAGTTTCAAGCGAAAACAAGTCCAGGGTGCGTAAGCGTCGATTGTAGCCCATATGCTTAACGGAAGGGATTAACTTCTTGGCCCTCGCCTGCACTCGCTCCAGCCTCTCAATATCTTTCCTGAGGGTGGGCGACCAGAACTGACCAGCATACTCCAGGTGAGGCCGAACCAGGGAATTTTACAGAGAGAGCACAATCTCCTTGTTCCGAAACTGAAATTGTCTCCTGATATAACCCAACAGCTTCTGCGCTTTCTTTTCCACCTCTACGCACTGTTTCGTAAACTTAAGGTCGCTGCTAATTAGCACACCCAAGTCCTTTTCCAAATCAGTCGCCTTGATATTACTCCCCAACATCGAGTAGTCCGACTTGGGATTGGCGTAGCCAATGTGCACCACCTTGCATTTACCCAAGTTAAACGGCATTTGCCATTTTTTAGACCACTCTCCTATCCTACGTAGGTCCGCACGCAGTTGCTCGATCGCTTCGGGCGTCCCATCATTGGCCACAAGCCTGGTGTCATCAGCGAATTTGGCGATCTGACTGACGATGCCAACGTCGATATCGTTTATGTAAATGATAACAACAGTGGCCCCAAAACGGAACCCTGAGGAACTCCACTAGTGACCGAAGCCTAACCCGAACTAACCCCTTTAATTACAACCCTCTGCCGCCTATTCTTCAACCAGTTTTCAATCCACCTACCTACTTCCACACCGATACCCAGCGCGCGCACTTTCGCCATTAGCCGGCGGTGAGGTACCTTATCAAAGGCTTTCTGAAAGTCGAGATAAAGTATATCAATCGCCCTACTCTTATCATACTCACCCAACATGACGTGGAAAAACTCGAGCAAGTTGGTGAGACACGACCTATGCCGTCTAAACCCATGTTAGGAGTCCCCAAGCAGCTTGTAGGAATCCAAATGGTCAACGATCATATCCGCTATTATTCCCTCTAATAATTTACCTACAACTGAAGTGAGACTAATGGGGAGAAACTGGTCTGGCCCAGGAGCCTTAAACGCGCTCAGTTTGTCTATTCTACCGGCAACGACTGTCGCGGTACATCGAACACTATCCAGGCCATCACCTTCGTGCCTGACGCCTGGCTCGGGGATCACGCGGGTGTCCTCCCTGGTGAACACTCCCACAAAGTACTCATTAAGCACATTAGCGATGTCCGCGTCGGAGGTCCGCAGAACGCGGCTTCGGTCCTTCATGCTTCTAATGGGCTTCCTACTATTAACATAACTGAAGAACTCCTTTGGGTTCCCCTTGCAGAAGCTTGCCACCCGTAGTTCTTCGTTACGTTTCGCTAGCCTAACATTCGCCTTCACTTCCCTACACAGGCGGACATACGCCTCAGTGTTCTCATGGGAACAATTGGCCTTCGCCCTCCTATACGCTACTTTCCTATTTCGGATAGCCGAAGCGATGTCACGACTGAACCACTTAGGCTGCGTTGAAGCAGGGGTGACCGGTTTTGAGGGTATGGCAGCAGACTGCAGCACCATAAACTCGTCCGGGAATGCACTCCACACTCCCTCAACATCGCCGCCGACCTCTAACCCCATCTCACCTACGCTATCCCGGAGGCTAATAAAGTCCGCCCGCCGTAGATCGAGCTTACTGCCTCTCGAGTTACTACGCTTCACCCGAAGGACGCACACACGAAACCTAATCAGATCGTGATCACTCCCGCCCAACGATTCGTCAACGGTGAGGCCAGTGACGAGGTTGTCTTCGGTCGTGAATACTAAGTCTAGAACGCTTTCGCCTCGTGTAGGCTCACTGAACCACTGAGTGAGGAAGTTCTCATCAACAAAGTCAACTAGCCTCCTCCCTTCAGCATCAGCAGTCCTGTCTTCCCACTTTATGCCGCGACAGTTGAAGTCTCCTAAAACTACACACACCCTATCCCGTAGCAGGCTACGGAGTTCGGTGTACAGGGCTGTATCCTCCTCGAGGAGGAGATGCGGAGGTCTTTACACCAAGATTAACCTATAGTTCGTCCCTCCCACGTTCAGATCGACGCCAAGCAGCTCCCGTTCCGACCGGAACTGGCAGTCAACCGGACTCAACGTGTCCATGACGTATATTAGCACCCCACCCCCTTCCCCACGGGTGCGGTCTTTGCGAAACATGCTATACCCGGGAATTTCGAACTCCCCAACGTAGTCCCTACGATCAGTATGAATCCTGGATTCGGTGATAGCAACGATATCCTGGTATTCTGATGCTAAGAGCGCCCGTAGCTCGCAAAACTTATTCCTAATCGACCTAGCATTAGAAAGCATTGCACGGAGGGAGCCTTCCCTATTCTGACCGCCCCCTAGCCCGACCCGTTTCTCGAACAGCCAGGGCTGTCGGGAGTTGAAGAGCCCCTCACCAACGAGGGGGCAACTTCCAAAGGAGCCTGAGCCCCCTCCAACGTGGAAGGAGGGTCACCCACCTGTACCTGGACGCACCCTTCAGTTGAAGGTACGTCCGCCACTGGCTCAACATCATCTCTCCCCTCTGGGGGCCCGTCATCTCTTCCCGGGTTCGACCTCACCATTCTGTATAGGTGTCGGTCGAGCAGCTCGCCTAGCACACCTTTACCCTTGTTATTGAGGTGGACACCATCCCTCTGGTAAAGGTCCCACCTACCCAAAAATGCGTCGAAAGGGGTCAATAAACCTCAAGCCCAGCGGGACGCACAAGTCTTGCACCCTCTGATTGATGCCAATGACCTTACTAAGCGCGTGGTCACTGGCATTCATCCGCGGTAAAATACCCATCAACATTCCCCTGTCTGTCTTCAGTTTTAGATCATCCCGCAAGAGACATGATCTCGGTGATGATGCCTTCTGTAAGACCTACCCTACCGCCTTTGAGGAACAAGTCGTTGCCACCAGCGTGGACAACGATCGCAGTCCTCCGACTAGTCACGCGCAGCTTCTCTACCTCCTTCCTTAAGTGCGCCGTTCCCCGCCCAGGTAAGCACTTTACCTTCCTCCCGTCCCGGTTTGCAGAAGCAAAGTACTTCTCCTGTCACTTGATCTGCGAGTCCCCAATCAAAACGGTGTCTTCCTCCTTCGAGCACAAGAGACTAAAGCGGTTGGAAGTCCTGACAGGGGCAACTGGGATCTCAGGCTTCGGCTTCGCAGCCTTCTTGCCCGAGAACTTTCGATACCCGTCGCCACCCATAGACACACTTACACCACCCGACCCACCCTGACCGGCAGCTACATCCTTCGGTTTCTTTGGGCCATCAGTAGGCCCCTTCCCACCCTTTTTCTTTATCAGAGAGAGAGAGAGAGAGAGAGGAGAGAGAGAGAGAGAGAGAGAGAGAAGAGAGAGCTCTTAGTTTTAGTTTAATTTAGTTTAGCTAGTTTCATGTTATTATTTTTAACGTAAGTTAAAAACATCGATTTGCGAGTCATTAACTGGAAAAAATAAATGAAATTTTTTGGTTTTTAAAAGGTGATCATTGGTAAGTAAACTATGTTGAGATATTTGTAGCATTAGTCGAAATTCTCTCCTTCGAGTTTGTTGATCTACTGCAGTTTTTTCATGTTAATAGTCATCCAGTGATTGAGTCACTGAAATTGAGAGAAGTAATTGGGTATAATAACCAAATATATGGTTAGTTATTTGTCTATAGATTCATATACGGTAATTGCTCTAACTATTTAATAAGCGAAACATCGCATATTTTAGTAACCATTTGGAGGGGGTCGTATGGCAGTTAGCTATAACCATGACTTTTAGTTGCAACCAAGCAATTTTCCTGATAACGTGATGTGCATGATTAGCGATCCATTTGATGCAGAAGGTCAAGAAGTGGAGAATACGCGAGACCCAAAGTATTTACTAATCAACGTATTCACTTATGTTCACCTCAGGAATTTATGTTGTCCAAATTAGCGGACCTTTTCCAGTTTGTGTACCGTTTTTCATATAATTTATTTTTGAGAATATTTTTGTTAAAACTAACAAAAATATCACGACTTAACCTAACCAATTATCAAGAGCGTACAGTTGATCTATTAGTAAATAGTAAATACTATTCCAGAAACAAACAATGTTATAATTAATAATAGATCAACTGTACGCCCTTGATAATTGGTTAGGTTAAGTCGTGATATTTTCGTTAGTTTTAACAAAAATATTCTCAAAAATAAATTATATGAAAAACGGTACACAAACTGGAAAAGGTCCAAATTAGCTTTCCTCTTAAATTAACAAATTATCAAACTTTTAACTTTACCATTAACAAAGATACTTAAAGTCATGAGATTAAAAACTATAAAACCAAATTATAAAATAAATGATACATTTCAATGAGTCCAACAATTTCACGACTTTGCAGTAAAATTCATTACATCTGTTAGTTCCCATCTGTGTCCGATTTCAGTACCGATACCGTTAAATATCGGTAGCATTAACAGTAACTAAGATAAAAAAAATATGATATCGTATAAAAGTTTAATTCTGTAAATAATAGATAAAAACGTCCAATGAAATTATTATTATTATTATTATTATTATTACATACGTAAGCTATATTCACACACTCTCTCTCTCTCTCTCTCTCTCTCTCTCTCTCTCTCTCTCTCTCTCTCTCTCTCTCTCTCTACACCGTAATGATAACTGGACGTGTTTTTGCAATTAACTTAATTACATTTATTGCTTATCTGAATATACCTTTTAATTATTAAACGAGACTGTCTGAAGCCTTTGTTAATTCCGTCGAGAGTCGTACGCGACTCGATAATGAAACGACGCTTAGAACTTCAGAAGGAATTGTAAAACTCTCCGTGTAAACTCGGAGCAGTCATTATTAACTGTATATATATATATATATATATATATATTATTTTTTAACTGTAAAGTGCTTTACAGATAAGATATGAAATCGCGTTCATTCACGGGAAAATTGCAGCGCAGATTGCAGTTGAATCCTGACCGGGTAAATTGGCGAAAGGGTTTGTCTATTTTTTGCTTAGTTTCATTCTGATATTGCTCGCTCCTCTTTATGATACGCATACATTCTTACAGATACACACTCGCACACAACACACACACACACATAGATAAATACACATTATATACATGTATATACTCACTTCAATACAGATTTGAAATATTGATATGCTTCATACAAATGATTAAAAATAACACAGAGGATACTATAATTTCATAATGGAATAGAGTTCATTTAATGTTAGTAATATAACAGTTATACATTCATTTCCGAATGTATATATATATATAATATATATATATATATATATATATATATATATATTATATAATATATACTAATCGTCCATAGAGTCTTGCAATGATTTCAACAACAGAGGAGTATTTTGGAAATCGTAGCTTCAAGATTAATTGAACAACGGAGTATACCTTTCAACTTTCAAAGGTTCCGTGCGATGATTCCTCATTTCACGAAAGTCAAGCTTGTCGCCCCTCCTATATAATAAAGGTATTTAATATTTTTTACGAACGTTTCGGTAAACAAAGTTTCCCATCATCGGGTCTACGATTTAACAAAAAAAAGGAGCTAAAATCAAAATACGAAATTAAAATGTATATAAAATCTCAAATTTAATTAAGGTGAACGATTAATTAAACTAAAGAGCTGAAAATGGATAGAGGTAAATAACAGACATAGTAGAGACAGGTACAAACTTATGACAAACCAATTAAGACGGACAAAACACTTAGTAGTCAACCTACAAAATATTAAATTTCAAAATATTTTTAAATTTCAAAATATTGTTTGAAAATGTTAAAAATATTAAAAAATAAATTCCAAATATAAACTTTCATTCGACTGAGTAATTTTATTTGGATGCAAAAGGGATATATATATATATATATATATATATATATATATATATATATAGGGTGAACCAAATGTAGGTGGACAGTAAATGATAACGTTTATTTTGAGAATACATATTTAATTTTTTTGTATACTATAATATAAAATAAAATTTAAATAAATTTAGTTATAATATTTAATATATAAAACACAAACACCATAGTTATAATGAACACCATAGTTATAATATAATATAACACAAACCGTATTCAACCTACTGTCCACCTACTTTTGGTTCACCATGTATATATATATATATATACAGGGTGCTTCAGAAAAATGTTACCACTTATATGGCGCTAACATGTCATTGCTTACTACTTATAGTTTGTGTGGTTTTTTTTCAGGGATTGTGCGAGTGATTAATGAGTGAACCCTATTCAATGGAGGGGCACCCCGTACTAAGTGGTACAAATTTTTGAAGCACCCTATACATATATATATATATATATATATATATATATATATATGTATGTGTGTGCGTGTGTGTGTGTGTGTTTGTAAAGAACGACGCTTGTGTAGAAGAGTGTTCCGCACAAGATGAGGAGGGAGAACGAGCAAATGAAAAATGAGGTACCTCCCAGGAATCGAACCCTTGCCGGTCGGATATGTTAACCACTACACTAAGGACCCCGATATATATATATATATATATATATATTGTATATACAGGGTGTCCGAGAATTATCTGTACAAGTTTTGGCTGTTATTAAAAGTCAACCATGAAGTGTAGAAATTCCAGTGTTGTCCCATTTTACAGAGAATCTCTAAGTTTTTCTGATACCAAGTTTTGACAAGTTTTTCAGAAATTCCAGTGTGTCCGAAAATTATCTGTACAATTTCATCTTTTAATAAAATTCTTGATAACACACGTAAAATTCTTAAACAAGATTATTTAGAATCTGCATTTTCAAAAGTTTCTTTTATTAAAGTAACGTTGTTACAAACATTCGATATGTGCACCATCAGTGATTCGCAAAACATCCAATCGATAATCCAAATGTTGCATATGTACGCTGCAGCATATCCACATCAATTCGCTCAATAGCAGCTGTGATTCTTGCTTTTAAATCATCAATGTCTGTCACCCGCGTACAAAAAAGAAAAACTTGTCAAAACTTGTTATCAGAAAAAACTTAATGAGTTTCTCTGTAAAATGGGACAACACTGGAATTTCTACACTTCATGGTTGACTTTTAATAACAGCCAAAAATTGTACAGATAATTCTCGGACAACCGGTATGAAATTGAAGTACTACAATGGCCAGCTAATTCTCTCAATCTTAATCCGATAGAAAATCTTTGGAATATTGCTAAGCAGAAGGTCCAAAAGCGTACACTAGGAACACTTAGTGAATTGAAGAGGAGTTTGATGACAACCTGGCAATTGATAACTGCAGAAGAATGCAAGAGGCTCGTCGACTCGATGCCACGTCGATTGGAGGCTGTAATCAGGGCTAAAGGTGGACCAACTAAATACTAAGACGTAGAGTTAAAAAGTCTTTGATAAAGGTTTAATATATTGGCAGTACTCCATACGGGAGACCATGGTTAGTTGGAACAAAATTTATGTTTGGTGCTATCTACTGTAAGCATAATGTACTAGAAACGTATTCTGATTGTCACGATGTCACAGGTTCTCAGGTTGTTAGATTTTTATCAATAATTCAGAGTAGATTTTCATCAATACATTTTGTTTTGATTTTTATCAAGTGCGCCAGAGCATCTAAACTTGCCCCCTCCTCGAGTAAATTGGAACAGACGTTGGAGTAAGTTGGTACGGTCTTAAAATCACTAAATCCTAGGATTAAGCTAATATTATTTAACGAATACATCATTATTTATTGCTGACCAACAGATAAACACTGTACCAAACAATGTCAGCACAGTTCAACAAGCTTAAAATTGGTCCAATGAGGAAATCAGTCCGAGTCGCAATTTTGACAGGCGTATGCGTAGCGTCATTTTTCCAGGGTATAAAACTCGTGGGCTCAGTGCAGACACTGTATGACCTGAATCCAAACTTCATTCGGTTTGCTGGTTACGTATGGTTCCATGCATACGATGCAGAACACATCCTCGTCGTCAAGCTCCTTATCAGAAGACACGTTTTTGGTAAACTTTAGTCCTTTCTTGGCATTCTTTGGTCTCTCTTTTGCCTTTTGCTCCTCTGCTAAGACATTCTTTGTAGGCGTGTCAGCGAGCACTGCTGCCCTTCTCTTCCGCCTTCCTTTGTTAGTCTTCCTTCGTTTCACTACCTTTGGAAGAGGGCGAACATGCTCTGATGAAAAGTAACATAAAATTTAACTATATCAATAATTTAGTTGTCGCTATTTCTTATATTTCAGCCCACAAAGCAATAACTTCTGCTTTAGAGTTAGCCCTTGCTGTAAGATTGACATTCTAGATATACAGTTCAGCTAATAGGGTAAGTTGGAACATGTCCCAACTAGCCCCTCAGAATTCATTCCAACTTGCCCCGAAGGACGGCGCCATGTTAACACCTCGTACGAACACAACAGCAACAGGCATATATGAATCCGTTATGCCTGTTTAAGCACCGTAAATAAGGGAATTGCAATATATGTGTAAATACTGTATATATTACCCGATATGATATACATACCTACTTATCACAAAAGTTATAGAAACTTTAAAATTTACTTATGGCCGTCAAAATAAAGTTTTAATCAATAATTGACGTAACTTACCTGTGACCACCAAATCAACTCGGAAGGAAAGAAACTAAACCTAATGCGCAAGCGCAACATCAGCAGTGACGACATCTATCAGTAATGGCAAGAATTACTGTATGTTCACTGTTCCGAGTTGCCTCTGTTCCAGCCCCGGTCTCCCCTAAACATAATGAATTTATTATATTTTTTTGTAATACCTGACAAGCTATTCTAATATTTCGTATGTCGCTACTCACTAACTTTTCACTATTTAATAAAGGTTTTTGCTATATACAAATTTTATTTTCGAAACTGGCATACAGAGATGTTTTTTAATCATAATGACGTCACAGATACTCGATATTCCTCATATAAAGGTGAATAACTTAAAGGTATTATCAAGAACATGAGCGCATTTGAGCCAGTATTCTATTCACACACACACACACACACAACACACACACACACACACACACATATTATATATATATATATATATATATATACGGGCTACGTAGTGGCCGATGTCGTAACACCGCTTCTCGGAGATCAGCGAAGTTAAGCGACATTGGGTCTGGGTAGTAATTGGATGGGAGACCGTCCTCTGCTCCCAGATTATGTAGCGACTCGTGATTCGGATCCCACGTAAAGCTGTAGGTCCCCTCCGTCATATGACCTTAGATGTTGCGAAGGAGGTTAAACAACCCCAATTAAAAAACAATATATATATATATATTATTTACGATAATACAATTGATATAGATTTTAAATTAATAATATATAATATTTTTATTAAAAAATAATGTTATAATAAAATAATATAAAATAATATAACTGAATCTTTACTTTGTTATATTATAGCTAATCATCTCAGTATGTAAAGATTGAGTTTGGGAGTTCAATAGCGAGTTCGTTTCTTTGGAGAGGGGGGGGGAGGGAGAAGGGGGTAATTGTTTCTGAACGTTTTATTGACTTTTATAAATATTTAATAATGTTCAGTAAATGTACGTTTATTTGCGGGATATATATATATATATAAAAAATAGCGCCTCGGTGGTGTAATGGTTAGCGTCGCTGACTACTAAGCCCCTGGTTCGAGACCCGGTGACGGCAGCCGGCGCTCAGCAAAACCCAGCTGTTCATCCTTCCACACAATAAAGAAAGTGGTTGGTAGATAAATGGGTACCCTAGGTGGCCTAGTGGTTAAGACGTTGTGCTGCTGGTGGGGCGTGGTTCGGATGGTGGGGCGTGGTTCGGATTCCACGTTAAACTGTAGGTCTAAGGTGGAGTGAAAAACTTGACCTTCGTCAGAATGAACAATTCGGGCAGAAGCTAACCAAAGGTGTGTGTGTATATATATATATATATATATATATTATATATATATATATGTGTGTGTGTGTGTGTGTGTGTGTGTGTGTTATAAAGGTATTAATTTAAAAGATCTCTCTCTCTCTCTCTCTCTCTCTCTCTCTCTCTATTTGTATTTCTCTTTCTCTTTTGCTGTTTCTCTTTTTTTCTATTTCTCTTATTTTTCTCTTCTCTCTTTCTCCCATTTTGTTCTCTCTCTATTTCTCTCTCTCATTGTTTTTCTTTCTTTCTCTTTTTCGCCCTCATTTTCTTTATCTCTCTTTCACTGTCTCTCTCTCTCTTTTTTTTACCTTCATTTTCCATCTCTCTCCTTTTCGCCCTCATTTTCTTTATCTCTCCTTCACTGTCTCTCTCTCTCTCTCTCTCTCTCTCTCTCTCTCTCTCTCTCTCTCTCTCTCTCTCTCTCTTTTTACCTTCATTTTCCATCTCTCTCCTCTTCTCCCTCATTTTTTCTCTCTCTTTTTCTTTCTCTCTCTTTTTCTTTCTCTCTCTCCTTCTCTTTCTCACTTTTTTCTCCCTCACTTTTTCTCCCTCACTTTTTCTCCCTCACTTTTTTCTCCCTCTTTCGTTTTCTCCCTCATTTTCTTTCTCCTTCTTTCTCTATATGAAATTCAACTCACCTCAAAACATAAGCACGTACGCTTATAAAAAACCTTATAATAACTGCTAAGAAAAATACTGGCGTGTAATTTATATCTTCAATGGTATAATGACACGGGAAAAGAACGTAACACACTGATACAAGAGCTTAACTGTAGAGGATTATTATTAACAGCGCCATTTGGAGTCGAATCCCAGACCTTAAGTGTCTTTATTTCGTTTATAAGAAAACGGTATTACCGAGTGAGCTACGAACGCTGGTAAATGCGTCAGTAGAAATTATAATTGCACATTTTTTCCTTACATAATTTTAAGCTTGTGCGCAGAATGTACAGTGAGACATACCAATTATAAAACTATACTTAAGTTAATGACCTACTTTTACGTACTCACCAGTGCTGGTATCACAAATGGTACGTACGCCTCAAACCTACAAACATTGCGTACACTAATAGATTCCATACAGGACTTTCGGCCCCCTCCTTCATCAGGTAAATGGTAGAGACTCTTCCACAAACAACGGACGAAACTTTGCAAACAGTTTTTTTTCATTTAGGTAATAACTCAAACATTTTCTTTCCTGATGAAGGTCAATCTCTTAGTTGGGAAGTCCCTGGACTGAATTTTGGAGACAAGTATAGATAGATAGATAGATAGATAAGTAGATAGACAGACAGATAGATAGATAGACAGAGAGGTAGATAGATAGACAGACAGATATATAGGTAGATAAATAGATAGATAGCATCGCTGACTACGAATTCACGGGCCCCGTTTTATCATTCAATGAAGGACTGAAATGATTGGAGTATAAAACATGACAGATTTACATACGAGTTATTTTATATTTAGTTCATAAATTATATTAATTAAAATTTGCTGTACGTAGTATTCCGTCACGAAGAAATTATCGTAAAAACTTTTAAAAGTATTGCAAATTATCAATTTAATGCGTTATTATATCAGATTATTTTATGAAAGATATGTTTTATCAAAAATTTTTGTATCTCGCAGGAGGGTTATTTCCGAAAACTGAAGGTAACTTATACAGTAAATGTCGTCTGTTCCAAATTACCGTCATTCCCATTTTGAAATCTGAAAGTGGGAAACTGAAAGAAGCCAAATTTTAAATTGATTCATTCTCGTTCCATTTTGAAGTTAGGATTTTTGTAGGAAATACTCTTCCACGCTGAAGTTACGTCACAGACACCCCCCTACTCCTTTTTTTTAATACCCTTTCCCTTTTCCCAATCTGGAATACCCCCACCCACCCAGCAAGAAATGGGACATTTATCATAAAGTTTTGTTGACGCTTTATAAACCGTTTCTGAGTTTACTAAATGTCCCATTTCATGCTGGGACCCTTTCGAGCATTCCTACTTTCGGACTGCGAATGTGTAGCAATGTTAATGTCAGTAAGTGGGAAGTCATCAGTAAATGTCTTCAACAGCAAACTTTCACGTCATAAAATTTTTGAAATTTAAAATTCAGGTCCAAAAAAAAAGTATCTACAAAATATTGTTTAATAAACAGTTAAAAATTTTATTTTTATTTACAAAATATATAACCTTTATTTATATACGAGTATTCGTGTAGTGTGTTTGTAGCAAATGTTTATGTAATGCTTCGGTATTGGTTCATTTTGAAAGGAAAATTTAAATATAGAACTTAAGTTATCATGACTATATATTTAAATAAATATTTATTTAAATATAAATAACTTCAAAGAGTTGTTTGATTTCTACCCGTAAAATAATGATAAAAATGAAAAAAAAAAAAAAATTAAAAAATGCCGCATTACTTATGGGATGAACCTAATATATACACACTCTATATATATATATATATATATTAATACATATATATACGGGCTCCAATAAACCTTAGCCCCCCCCCCCCCATGGCCTAACTATTAGAGGTACAGTAAAACTAAACATACCTTACAAAAGAGAATTTAATCCTGCACTTAATGAGAAACAATTGAAACTTGGTGTTCCCGCCATTGGCTTCCAAGACAGCCTGAATTCGCTTTGGGTAGCTTGCCAAAAGTGACGTGAATAGATCTTGATCGTTACGCAAATTTGCTAAAACAGTTTCAATGTGTTGCGTCATTGTATCCTTCGAAAATCGATTTGCTGCAGGTTCTTGAAACAAGAGACATTCAACCTTGTCCTTTATAACTGATCAAATGTGTTCACAGACGTTCGGGTCAGGAGAATTTCCTGGCCATTCTTCATTTCCAAATAAATCGATCTCATGGTTCCGCAACAACTGTTGAGTGGCTAATGCCTTAAAGCAAGGGGCCTTATCGTGCAGAAGTGTGACCTGATCGACATCCATAACATTGTTTGAGTTTCTTAGAAAACTAATGACATGCTGGGATAGAATAATATCACGAAAATACTGTCCATCCCAACTCTGACCACTTGGCTTCAGCACCCACATGAGCTTCTTTGCAGTGAACAAAACAAACACACCAACACAGTCTGCTCTTTTTAATAATTCGCGATAATGTTCATTGTCATCGATTTCATCTGGTGTTGTGGCCCACACTCGATCATTTTGGTAGTTAGGCCGACGTGTTACGTAAACAAAAAATTCATCGGAGACAGCTAAATGCATGAAATCATCCACATCCCAATCTTCAAGATAATGGGCAAACCACATTCTGTCATCGATGTTAAGTTGAGTTTTTCTTGGCTTTGGAAGTTCATGCCAAGGCTTTAAACCTTGCCTATGACGGTACAGTCGAATGATTTCACCACTCACGATCTTTCCTCTCAACACTTCGATCTCTCTAGACAGTTTAGCACATCTGTTTTTCCGCTTACGCGTACCGCTTTCAATGATGTCCTTTGTTTCCTGAGAGAGTGGCAAATTTTGGCGCCCAGATTTGGTTGTATCCATTTCACATTCATCCAAAGTTTTATTCCAATTTTTTTTGACGAAGTCCTCACTTCTTCGCAACTTTTTGGCAACCTATGAACGTGTTATAAAGGTGGCTCCAGCGTCACGAGCTTCCCGAAATGTTATTGCTCGTATGCGATTTATCACACTTGCCTCTTCGAATCACCAATTAATTGAGAAGCCATTATATTATCACTATCAGCTAGAGTAATTTTAATACCTGCAATAAATAAAGTTTATATATTTTTATAATCACTAAAAACTATTTCGATATAAGTAAACATGTAAGCTGCAAATGGGGGGGGGGCTAAGGTTTTTTGGAACCCCTTATATATATATATATATATTATATATATATATATATATACAGGGTGTCCCGTAAGTCTGGACCCATAGGGAAAAATAATAAAATTACAAAATAGTCCCAAAATTTATTACATAATCTGTTCAAAGTGTCCGCCGTTGTGTCGCACACATAGTTGAAGACGCAATCTCCACTGCGACAGCACTTTCTGAATCACAGTCGCAGAAATTTCTTGACACGCCTCCACAATGCGTGCTTTAAGGTGGAAAATGTTCTGAAGTTTGACCTCGTACACTTTGGCTTTCAAGTGGCCCCACAAATAAAACTCCAGCGGAGTAAGATCATAATAAAAAATATAAAAATAATATAAAAATAATAAAAAAATATATTATAAATAATTTTTGGACTATTTGTAATTTTATTATTTTTCCCTATGGGTCCAGACTTACGGGACACCCTGTATATATATATATATATATATATATATATATATATATATATATTATATATACACAACAGCAAAAGTAATAAAAGTTTTTCATTACAGTATACTTTAAGAAGTGAAATTAGTGTTTGGCATTAAGTCAATTATGAGTCTGTATTTTCATGAATTCTGTTACAATGAAGGCAGTTTTTAAGCTTTATCATCAATGACGTAATTGAATAGAATAAAACGGAGCAAAAGTAATATTAGATTATATTCCTCTAAAACGACGCAGCGTGTGTGAAATATAAGTTTTAACTTTGTTTTTCATCTTTCACTGAAATATTATAGAAAGAAAAGTAGTAGTTAATAGCAACGCTATTTCTTATAGTAAATCAGCAAACGTATATTTATTGAAAGTGCATATCCTTTTGTGCTTCACAGTTTTGCTAGCAAGAAGTATTGAAATATAAATGTTTCTCGTGTAAAAATATCTAAACATTTCATTAAATATGAATTTGTTCCAACTTTCTAGTGATTTCAAATGTTTAATTTCTAAACATTTCGTTAATTACTTTGCAGGACATTGAAGTAAACGTTTCGCTAAACATGTGGTTTCACAGCCGGCTAAATGTTTCAAATATTTAGATTTGTTCCGACAAAAAATGTGATAAATGAGAACGGAGAACAGAGAAAAACTAAGTTTTATAAATGGAAAATTACAAAATCAACTTTCTAAATATCTGAAACATTTAGCCTGCTGTACAACCAGATTCTGAAAAAGAATAAAGTAGGGAAAAAATGGGATACTGAAAAACTGAAGGGAGAACAAAGGATAGTTTTGCTAAAAAGGTGAATGAAGAGATAAGGAAGCAAAGAAATGACGGCCACATTCATATGACAAGTGAAGAAAGATGGTGTAGACTGAGGGATACAATAAAGGAGAGTGCACAGGAAAATATCGGTTAGGTGAAAAGAGAAGCCAGGAAACCTTGGATCACTACAGAGATGCTTGACAAAATGGAAGGAAGAAGAAAATGGAAGAGTATAAATATAGAAGAAGGGAGACAGCTATACAGATAGTTGAATAACGAACTGAGAAGAGAAACTGATAAAGCAAGAGAGATGTGGCTTGGAGAGTAGTGTAGGGAATTGGAGGAATTAGAAGGGAAAGGAAGAACTGATTTAATGTACCAAAAAGTTCAGGACATAAATAGATGGAAAAGAAGTAGCTTGGGAGTGCGATAAATAGAGGGGAGAAATGGAAAAAAACTGAAAAAACAGAAGATATAAGGAAGAGAGGGATTGAATATATTGAAGAACTGTATGATAAAGAGAACAAACCTAATAACATCGAAATGGAGGAAGCAGATGAGGTGGAAGTAAATTGTATGGGACCGGACATATTGGAAAGAGAAGTAGAGATGGCTGTAAAAGACCTAAGAAATGGCAAGGCCCCAGGACCAGATGATGTACCAGCAGAACTTCTGAAGAGTCTTGAAGGCGATGCTAGAGAGGAGGTGAATGTATTGTGCAGAAACATGTATGAAAGTGAAGGCTGGCCTGCTGACTTTATGAGAGTCTCTATGATTACTATCCCCAAGAAACCGAGAGCCACCAAGTGTTCAGAATTCCGAACCATAAGCTTGGTCAGCCATGTATCAAAAATAATGCAAGGATACTAACCAGAAGACTAACGAACAGAGCTGAGCAGTTCATTGGAGAGGATCAGTTTGGATCTAGGTCAAAATGCGGAACAAGAGAAGCTATTGGTATTATGAGAATGATGGGAGAGAGAGAGCCGGAACATGATCAGGAAATGTTTGTTCGTTTTATTGACTTTGAAAAAGCTTTTGACAGAGTCCAATGGAGGAAACTAATAGAAATATTGAAGAATATTACTGTTGACTAGATGGACCGTAGGCTGATAAAAAATCTGTATCTTGGGCAGACTGTGGATGTTAGAGTTGCAGGAGGAGAATCGGAGCCTGGATTAGTTGCGAGAGGGGTCAGGCAAGGATGCTCCCTGTCCCCCGTGCATTTAACATCTATGCGGAAGCAATGATAGTAGGAGCACCCTCAGATCTGGAAGAGGGAATCAGAGTAGGAGGTAAATTGGTCAAATCTGTAAGGTTTGCAGATGACAAGGCATTTGTTTGTAGTACTGAGGAAGGACTGCAAACAATGGTCAATAGCTTGACAACAACGGCGGAAGAATTCGGAATGAGAATTAATGAGACCAAGACAAAGGTAATGAAAATTGGAAGAAGGAAAGGAGCACAAATGAACCTAACGATAGGAAATAGGACCTTAGAAGAAGCTGAGCAGTTTAAATATGTGAGAAGTCTATTAGCCAACAATGGAAATTGCAATAAGGAAGTAAGATCTAGAATTAGTATGGGTAAGGTAGCTTTTGAGAGACAGAGAAGACTACTTACAGGTAAACTCAACTTGAAGCTGAAGAAAAGGTTAGTGAAAAGTTTGATATGGAGTGTGGTACTGTATGGAGCAGAAACATGGACACTGAAAACAATTGAAAAGAAACTCCTGGAAAGTTTTGAAATGTGGATTTGGAGAAGAATACTAAAGATAAGCTGGAGGGAACACCAAAGTAATGAGGAAGTACTGCAACAGGTGAGGGAGGAAAGAAGACTCATTAAGGTGATAAGAGAAAGACAGAAGAAATGGATCAGACATGTGTTGAGAGGAGAAGGATTGGTGAAGGAGGTGATAGAGGGTAGATATGAAGGTAGAAGGCCGAGGGGAAGGAAAAGGAAAGCAATGCTGAATGATTTGAAGGCAGGCAGGAGCTACCATGAGATGAAAAGGATAGCTCAGGATAGAACACTTTGGCGGGATACATGAGTTGGACCTGCCTGATATGCAGAACACGATGGATGGATGGACAACCAGATGCTTAGCGAAACGTCTGTTCCAATATCGAACAAAATACTGGAATTACTGTAGTGAAAAATCTAGGAATTAATCATTTGAAATCGCAAGAAAGTTGGGGAAAAATTCTTATTTAGCGAAATGTTTGGATACCTTTAGAGTATCCTAAGTTTAATAATGATATTCAAAATGGAGGGCCAGAAACTGGCATAAACCTCAGGCCAGTCTAATACGGCCCATTGCGTTAATTTCTCTATTATTATTAACCAGTACCTTCGGGAGTCGAACTCCTGACCTCACTGTTTTCACTTCGCTTATAGCAGTGGTTCCCAACCTTTTCACCACAAAGGACCCCTTTCATTTTTATTTTTTTCCCACGGACCCCCATGTTTTTGAAAGATTCCGTCTACCAAACAAACTGTTTTTATTAACTAATAATTAACTCGTTTTCTCATTTTTCACTATCAAATAAAGGACACATAAGTGAGTATGCAATTAAAATAAGCGTATTAAAAAAGTATTAATAATTCCAGCAAAGAGCAAGGAAACTTGAAATTTTAGCCTAAGCGCCCTTATCGTGGGTAAATGTACGATTTCTATTGTTACCTCTCGAAATATTGAAAGCTCACGGACCCCCAGTACTACCTTCGCGGACCCCAGGGGTCCGGGGACCCAGGTTGGGAACCACTGGCTTATAGGTAAAGGTGTTACCCACTCAGCCATCACAGGCGATGGTTAGTCTAAGTTTAAAGTTGAGGCTGTGATTTTTTTCTCAGGAATTCAGATTTTGTTACGTGAGCCTTTGCATGAAATAGAAATGACTATCACGCACTTTACTCCAAATAATAAGTGAAATTTAAACTTTTCAAATATTTAAACTACAAATTCCTCTTTTGAAAATAAAAAATTCATTTATGAAAAATTGAAAAGCTAAAATAAACTAGAATAATTTCTTTAGAACACCACGTTTATTTCAATCAAGTATTTTATCTTCCTCGTTAGACACCTTAAACACATCAAGTATTCTTTCCAATTATGGTTCTTATTTATAATTGACGCACTCGCAAGATTCAAAAGCTTCTTTGTGGTAAAAATTATATTTAACGACCAATTTGTGTAAATATTATTTCATCAATTGCACTTCTATTTCATGCTTGTATATTTTAGCTTCATGAACCTTACCTTACTTATGTTGTTTCGTGCGTTAATGGTAATTGGGTTTAGTTTATGTTTGGTACAAGTTTTTCGATCATTTTCCATATGTAGATTATGCTGTACGTACCTCTTTTCTTCTTTCCAGGAAGTACAGATTTAGTTTACGTAGTCCCAGTAGTTGAGTTCTTTGCAGCCATCAATCTTAGCTGTGAAATGCCTTTGCGTTTCTTCTAGTTTATTAGTTTCTTCCTTTTTATATGGGGACGTCAAAACTGAGCAGTATTCAAGTTTTGGTATAATCAGTGTTTTTAGCAGGGGAATCATTACTGTCCTGTCCCTTCTCTTGAACGTTCTTAGTACCTGTCCGGCGACTCTTTTTGCTTTATTTATCGCTACCTGATTTTGTGTTTCAAATTTCGCATCATCTGTCATTATTATCCCGAGATCGATCGCTTTCGTGCTTCTCTGAATTTTCTGTCTATCTGGAGCATAATATGCAGTCTGTTTAAGTTCTTCTGTTCTACCATATCTCAAGAGCTGAAATTTCTCGGTGTTAAATGACATGTTGTTGTCTTCTGACCATTTGTATATTTTGTTCGTGTCACTCTGTAAGGCCTCCACGTCATGTACATCGCTGATTTTTCTGCTGATCTTTGTATCGTCTGCAAAGGATGTTACTATACTGTTGCTGTTTACTCCGCTGTCTATGTCTGTTAGCATGATAATGAACAGGAGTGGGGCCAGTACTGTCCCTGCAATAGTATGGTTTCAAGTATACGCCATGTTTTAATAGTATAGCAAGCAATGATGTTGAAAATAAATCTATATTGAGTGCTGGAGAAAAAAGATTTCAAATTTTTTTTATCATAGATGGGGTTTGATATATGACATATGGGTTATCTTCCATAAGGTGATGTGTAACATAAGGTATGTCGGTTAAAACAAGCGGAATATGTTACACGTGTGTGTGTGTGTGTGTGTGTGTGTGTGTGATAATGATATTCATAATAATAATGATAAAGTTTACTGGCAGGAGACAAATCCCATAAAAGAAGTACAATATTCATCAAAGTAATAAAACATAAAAACTAATTAATTAAACAATAAATTTTAAAAGAAAGATTACGGTCATGAAACAAGTAATAATAAAATTAATAATAACAACTACCCAAAGCTAATACTAAAAAATAAAAAATAAAACCTACTCGTACATGTAATAGAAAAGCCAATGCAGGTGTTAAGCTACAGATACACTTTCATACCAAGAAGTTCATACTTTAGAAGATACTAGCTAAAGTGGGTCATACGGGTGATGGGGCCTTCGGCCTCAGTAATTAGGGAGCTGCGGCCCCCCAATTACTGGGGAGTCAATTATTCGGTCAATAAAACTATTGAAAAGAACGCACCCATGAAAATCTTAAACTTCACAAATATTGACACAGTGGGCTCGGATGTGAAGCTTATGATTTTTATTGCTGCGTTCTTTTCTATAGTTTTATTGACCGAAAAAATGAACCCTCAATAATTGCAGGGGGGCGGGGGGAGGTTCATTTATTCGGTCAATGTATAAAACTGTATAAAAGAACGCAGGAATGAAAATCTTAAGTCGCTAGAGTAAAAAATTGAAACAAAGCAAAGCGTTTATTTCTATGCTCAGAATTGCTTAAAAGTAAATATATGGTGTCTACAGACGGACAGACAGGACTGGCTTTTTATAGTATAGATAAAGCAGGACTGATGAATAGCTTGCAGAATTGGACTGTCTGAGTTTTGAATTCTTCGCATCAGACTGTATTGAGCACGTCTTGTTACCTCAGAGAGGCTCGAATCATTGCCGTTAGCGGACATTTGAGAGGCTGCGCATCTTGAAGGTAACTTAAGCAGCAGTCTAAAAGCTCTATTACAAAGCAAATAGAGAATTCAGCAGCAACCTTTTTATAATTAACCTAGAGTTGCAGCCTATAAATATTAGCGCAGAAGGTAGGAAAAAATAGTGTCTTCAACTTCGCTGTACAGAATTTGAAGTTCTGTGTAATCATGTTTGCTTTACTACACTAACTTCGATATTATTTCCTTATGTCTGAGTCGTCACTGAAAGATCTAGTGATAATTTGACCCAGATACTTAAATTCTTGTACCTGCTCTATTGTTTCGACTCTCATTTTGAAAATAATATTAACTGTTTGGTTTGACCTTCAAGGATGAAATTACATAACTTAGTTTTAGTAACATTAAAATTAATGTCATGGTCCTGTGAATATGAGTCACAAATTTTTATAAGAGGATCAAACCTTTAACCGAAGGCTTATTGAAATACCTCATCTCATCGGCATAGACCAAGTTATTTATCCTCATGTTATCGAAACAACATTCCATTTATGCCTCAATGAGAGAATCAATTAATCTACCAATTAAACATTAAGCAGCAAAGGAGACAGCAAGGAGCCTTGTCTAACTCCGCATGCGGAACCAAAACATATGGACGATACATTGGCCCCAACTAACAGTGAAAGTTTGGTGAGTGTACTAAAATTTCAATTTTTTAAAACCTAAAGTGAAACATTCCTGTCTTCCTGAATTACTGTCAATATATTTAAATAATCTTCAAAATATAAGTACTCGGGTCAGTTGAATGGGACCTTTTAAAACCAAATTGATGATGAGTTGTCATCAAGAAATCATTTAGTCGGCGTAGCAAGAGCTTTTCCCAAGTAATTTTGAGAAGCAGAAAGCAACAGCAATAGGCCTGTAGTAGAGATATAACGAATACTGAAATTCACCGAATACCAAATATTCGTTGCAAAACTATTCCGCCGAATACTGAATAACGAATATCAGTTTTATTTGGGTTATTAGGCATCATTGTTAAAAACTGACTGGAATTATTGTCTAAGTCATATAAAAATAAGAATACAAATCGAAACGAGTTGGGATTTTATAATTCCTCATCTCTCCAGCACTGGTGAGATGGGGGAGGGTTAACTGCCGATTTTCATGAAAAAAAACCCCCCTGAATATTAGTCTAAAACAAAGAAAATTATAGAATACATTAAAGTTTCACTTTCCATAGCAACACAAGGAAAGTTCTAGGAACGCTAATCAGTAGTAAGGGAAAACACGTGCGTGTCATAACATTACAACTTTTTAAAGCCCCGCCCAGTGACTCAGCTGAGTGATTACCACGTGTTCGTTCCTGGCCATTTGTGGTGCAATGATGAATCACCATCAGTCATTTGGCTTCAATCTTGTGTGGCACAATCATTATTTGTCGCATTAACTTAATTGAATGCTTGGATTTGCTTGTAATTATTCTTTGAAATAAAAAAAATACATTTTAAATTTCATTTCCTAAATCACCCTGATTTACCTTAATTATAAAATATTCGGTATTTGGTTAAAAACATATAAAAATTATTCGGCCGAATACCGACTATTCGGTACATCCCTAGCCTGTAGTTACCGCTGGGTAGAATGTCCCAATACTTATTTTTGACATATAATACAGTATATACCCTCATGAACTCTGCAGGAATATAACTGAGAAAGCATGGAGGAGAACATTAATGAAATCTGAAGATTCATCACACCATTAGCATAATTTAAATGCTTATTCGACAGTAAGTCATTTATACCCGGGAAGGCATCTGTCTTAAGCTCTTTCATCAGACTCCTAATTTCAGGGACTGAAATCCTTGTATTTTCACTAGTTCACCCCCCTCCTAATGACGTTTCATTGCAGCCTACATTAGGTCTACAGTATATATAATATATATATATGTATATACTATATGTCCCACAAAAAAGTACACCCAACTTTAGATTGTACTAACTCCTTCAAAAATTGAGATATTTTGGATCTGTTTGTTTGACTTAATATAGCAAATTATTCTTTGTTAACGTTCAAATTTATTCATGTTTAAACGATTTAGTGTTTAAGTATCTGCTTTTAACTGAAGGGTACAACAAAATGGATTGCGCAAAATTGGTCAATGAGAAAATAATGTGTGTGCTATCGATGTAATGAAAAGACAAATACATAATAATAGATACTTTAACATAATTTTAATAAGATACAAAGCAGATTTTTCTTTATTCCTTATTGCAAAAGTTATGCTTAGTTTCGTTTTCTTTCAACATGACCGCCATTCCTATCGATACAAATCTGGAGTCGAGCTCTCATCTTCCCCATCACTCTTTTGATAAGATCTGGATTGTCTTTTAACAAGTTGATTTCAGCTGTGATGCGAGTCCTCAAATCATCTAAATTGATAGGCTGTGATGCAAATACTCTATTTTTCAAATGACCCCATAAAAAGTAATCACACGGAGTCAAGTGAGAGACATTCAAAAGTGTCCACCAGGCGAAATGGTACAGAACTCTCACGCATGTCATTTCATCGAATAGTTCGTGAGGATTTGAATTTGTACCCATACAGAATGGAAATTCGACATCAACTCATTGAAGAAGATCTACCTCGCCGCCTAAGATTTGCCCAGTGGTTTCTTGACAAACCAGAAAGATTCACGGAACAATTAGTGGTTGGAGATGAGGCGGCCTTTTTTATGAATGGTCTAGTGAACAGACAAATCTGCCGTCAGTATGCACCAAAAAATCATCCACCTGACAATCATATCTACGAAAAGAATAACTCTAGACAAAAACTGTCTCTCTGGGTAGGACTGTGCGGTAATGGAGCGTTAATTGGCCCGGTCTTTTACGATGGTAATCTAAATGGTGAAGCTTACCTAGAAATGATAGACCGAGAAATCCTTCCACAAATACGTGTAACTTATGGAAACCGATTTAATCGTATTTGGTGGGTGCAAGACGGAGCTCCTGCTCACAGGAGAGTTATTGTGAAGGAACGCTTGCAGGAAGTCTTCCACCAAAGAGTAATTGCTACAGGCCATGACATTGAATGGCCTCCCAGAAGCCCTGACTTGATAATAAATGCCGAACGTGCTGAATGTTCTCGTATGTTCTTGCCGTCTTCGGATGGCCTGAACGTCCTTTGTTCAAATTGAGGACCGTTCCTTCTTCTTTGTATTTCCGAACATTCTTCAAAATTGTATGTTTAGTTGGAGAAGCTCTATCGGGAAATTGCAGTTCGAAGGTATTCTGAACTTGTTTTAAGCTTTTAGTTTGCAGATAAGTTGTGACCATGAGAACGCGCTGCCTTCGTGTAAACTGCATGATAAGGGTTTCAAAGTTATTTATAAATTTAGTAATTCAGATTCTTCATTTATATGTATGACTATTATTTAAAAAAAATATTTGCAATATCCTTCGACGTAAAAAGTAGCACATTGGTTAAAGCAAGAGGAGCTATCTGGCTGGGAGAAATGATCATTCCGCGCAACCCATTTTGTTGTACCCTTCAGTTAAAAGCAGATGCTTAAACACTAAATCGTTTAAACATGAATAAATTTGAACGTTAACAAAGAATAATTTGCTATATTAAATCAAACAAACAGATCCAAAATATCTCAGTTTTTGGAGGAGTTAGTACAATCTAAAGTTGGGTGTACTTTTTTGTGGGACATATGGTATATATATATAATATATATTATATATTAGGGTGATTCAAAAAAATCAAAGTTTTTTTTTTTAATTGTTCAACCTGTATTTTTGTTCCCTATGACAAAAAAGTAGTGTATGCCAAATTTGGTGAATTTTAAATAAAATTTACTTTGTGCTACCAGGCGTCAAAGTTTCCCTCTTTTTCAATTTGTTTGTTTTTACAACTTATGATTTTATGTTTAATTGTTTATATTCAGAATTTTTAATTAATGGTTTATATACTAGCTTGCTTTTAATTGTTGCTTGGAACTCGTAATTTTGATACCAATTAATCGATTATGGAAGCTAGGCCTAACTCACCATCACCCAGTTGCTCATTTGGGAGAAGTTCTACAAGAAAAGAAACTGAAGTATGGCTAATTGGGCAGCCCTCTGCAGTACTAAAAACATCCGTATTACCATCAGAGAAGGAAATGATGGCCCTCTTCATGCACTGCAGAAATATTAAAAAGCAAGACATTAGAGAATCATGCTGCTCTACTGCGGATGATGTGCTAGCAGTTTGGAAAAAAAGCAGGAATACCAGCAAAACAAAGAATACATGCAGTAGATAAAATTCAAGGAATACTGAAGGAATGACAGCTGCTTAAGAAAAACAAAGCAAACAAATTGAAAAGATCACAAAATTTAAATAATAAAGAAGAAAAATGGAAAGATAAACTGGAAAACTTGTTTGACATTGCTCATGAGAATGCTATGCAGCTTATAAAAATAGAAGATGATAAGAAATTCTTGAAAATGCAACGTGAGAAAGGACGTCATGGAAAAATGGGTACCATTGATAAGGCTGTTGCTAAAAAAGAGCAAAGAGCAGCAGAAAAGCAACAACGTTATGAAAAGAGGAAAGCAGAAGAAGAGATCAAAAGAAAGAAGAATGAAGAGGCTGTCATACTCACCAGTACATCATCAGAATCAGAAGAGAGTAAAAGTGATGAATCTGGTTTCTGTGCTGCACAACCTTCAACATGGAAAAGTAAGGTTGGCAAACGTAGAAAATTGTTTGATGATAAATTATTAGGAAGTCTTGATGTTGCAAAATTGAGTGACAGAAATGCTTCTCTTTTTAATGCAAACAATCAGACATCGCTTGAATGGGACATCTGCGAACAAATAAAATGCATGTGTTTCAATACAACGGCAGCCAATACTGGTCCTAGAAATGGTGCAGCTATTCTTCTAGAACAAAAATTCAAATTCGACAACGATTTATTGTGGCTGGCATGTCGACACCATATATTTGAAATTATGCTGGAAGCTGTTGTTTCAAAGTCTTTATCACCATCTTCTGGCCCAGATATAGTCCTTTTTAAGAAGTTCAGAGAAAAATGGTCAAGCATTAATAAGGAGGACTACGAAACAGCATTATCAGATCCAGATATCTATGAAAATATTCATGACATCAAAGATGACATAATTATATTTGCAACAAATCAACTAGATACATTCCAACCAAGAGACGATTACCTAGAACTATTGCAGTTAACAATTATTTTTTTGGGAGGTGAACCAAAAGGTGGAATCAAATTTAAACATCCAGCGGGACTTCATCGGGCTAGGTGGATGGCCAAAATTACATATTCATTAAAAATTTTTATGTTCAAATCTCAGTTCAAAATTTCAGTAAAAGACAAAAAAGGACTAAAAGACATCTGTCTATTTGCTACTCGGTTATATGTAAAGGCATGGTTTACAGCTCCTGTGCCATCTTGCGCTCCTCGTCTTGCTCTGGAATTATTACAGAATCTTGTAGTCTACAAACAAATAAATGACACAATTGCATTTGTTGCTATTAAAAAACTGTTAGGTCACCTCTGGTACCTATCAGAAGAACTGGTAGCCTTGGCCTTTTATGATGATGAAGTGCCTACTGAAACGAAAACCAAAATTGTAAAGGCCTTGCAAAATACAACAGAAACTCTTCCTGCAAAACGGGCTTTTTTAGATCCTGCACTTATTCCAACGAAGAAATTAGAAGATTTTGTCATCAAATACTCAAAGATTCTTTACAATAACAGAATTTAGTTCAAAATTTTTACTCAAAGATGCTAAAGAATGGCATAATGATGAAGAGTATAACTCCGCTAAGAAATCTATCAAACAGTGGAAAGTCGTGAATGATATAGCGGAAAGAGGAGTAAAATTAATGGATGAATATAATAAAATACTAACACATGACGAAGATCAAAAACAATTCTTGCTACAAGTAGTGAAAAACTACGGGGCTGTTTACCCTGATAGAAAGAAAGAAACATTGATGAAGTAAGGACAGCTAATGTCTCAAATATCATGCTAGTTTAATTATGCATGCTTGTGGTTATGGTAGGACCTACGGGGGAGCTTTCCACATTAAAAAAAAGCAATGCGCCTTGTACTGTACCCCCTGGGTGGTGTGGAAAAATTTGACAATTTGAGTCGTTCTGTCAATTTTTAATTGCTGGTAGCAACCCCTAAAAATTAAAAATTTGCTAAAATATTTTAAGATAGTTGGTTTTATGCTGAAATTAACCATTTAAAGGGTTGAACACATTAAAATATAAAAAAAATTTTTTTACCCCCATATTTGAATCACCCTAATATATATATATATATATATATATATATATATATAATATATATATATATATATATATATATATATATATATGTATATATATATATATATCATTACGCCAATATATATATAAAATTAAAAACGCGCAAATACAAAATAAGATTCAGATCTTACTTTATATTTTCTTGCGGGTTTTTAATTTTCTAAAAAATTTCTGCGGTTATTGCAGTTTTGTATAATCTATCTATCTATCGATCTATCTATCTATATATACACATCTCGGTGGTGTAGTGGTTAGCGTCGCTGACTACGAATCCATCGGCCGCGGGATCGAGACTCGTTAATGGCAGGCGGCGCGCAGCAAAACCTAAATATTCATCCTTCCACGTACTAAAGAAAGTGGTTGGTAGATAAATGGGTACCCTGGGTAGCCTAGTGATTAAGACGCTGGACTGCAGGTGGGGAGTGTTTCGGATTCCACGTTAAACTGTAGGTCTGAGGTGGAGTGAAAAGCTTGACCTTCGTCAGAATGAACAATTCAGGCGGAAGCAAACCAAAGGTTACCTTTAAAGGTGTGTGCGTGTGTGTGTGTGTGTGTGTAAAAGTTTCGTTTCTAGATGGAATGAGGTCATGCAGTTGATTTTATGCAATGTCGTGGTTGGCATAAATGAATATAATAAATAAAACCTTCGACGTTAACTTGTTTGGTATAAATTTGATTTACATTATTGAATATTGGTGAAAGTTTGAGTCTCTTCCTAATCTCGATCATCCCCATTTCATTCTTTGTGCAATAACAAAGACGCCAAAAGTACGAATCTCGAAGGAAGTAATTCTCAAATCGATCCACTCCTATGCCCACTATTTCTATTCCCAATGCAATTTGCCACTTTGAGTTCGGCTTTTCACAGAAAATATCCCTCAGGTTCGGGATTGTGTTACAGCCTTAATCTTCTTAACTTTTGCCAAATCTAGAATTCCGAGTTCGACGATTCCCGCTTTCGAACCTCGAGTGGGAAGCAATCTAAAAATTGCATTCACAGTACCCCACAATTAACATACAAAACAAAGTAATCTGATATCGCTAAATTACGTTAATACCACAACCGCGCCATCTACCATTCCTATGTTCGAACGGTACCCATGTTTGTGCCATTAGAACTGCAGAGCTGGGCACTTGCGTTTTTTTGCGCGTTTTTTTGCGGTACTGCGGTACTGCGGTACTACTACCGCACTACCAAACCGGTACCGCATAACGCAGTACCGCAAAGGATCGCTGAAAGTACAGCAGTACCGCTACCGCATTCAAATTTCCCGCGGTACTTTCCGCGGTACCGACCAACACGGTAGTACCGCAGTACCGCAGTACCGCAAAAAAACCCGCAAGTGCCCAGCTCTGAAATTTAGAAGTTCGCTCTAAGAAGAGAATGTCCCTATTTCATCCTCCAATGCGGTAAGTTAATAAGTATTCTTGTATATAATGGATTGTATTTATTTACTAGTCAATCACTCCGAAAACTAGGTCATAAACTCTTCACTAACGTCACTCTCATTTATTTCTTCCTATTTCTCATATAATGTATTATAGTTTCTACGTTCGAAATGAATAATGTACCATACTAATTATTATGACTTTTGTCATAAAATAAATTTAATCCTCTCTCGATTTTCAAATTGAATATTAAATACTAAATTAAATACCAAATTGAATATTAAATATTTCCATGACATATACTGTTCATATTTATATTTCCATGACATATACTGTTCATATTTATGTTTCCATGACATATACTGTTCATATTTATATTTCCATGACATATACTGTTCATATTTATATTTCCATGACATATACTGTTCATATTTATATTTCCATGACATATATATACTGTTCATATTTATATTTCCATGACATATATATACTGTTCATATTTATATTTCCATGACATATACTGTTCATATTTATATTTCCATGACATATACTGTTCATATTTATATTTCCATGATATATACTGTTCATATTTATATTTCCATGACATATACTGTTCATATTTATATTTCCATGACATACACTGTTCATATTTATATTTCCATGACATATACTGTTCATATTTATATTTCCATGACATACACTGTTCATATTTATATTTCCATGACATATACTGTTCATATTTATATTTCCATGACATATACTGTTCATATTTATATTTCCATGACATACTATACTGTTTATATTTATATTTCCATGATATATACTGTTCATATTTATATTTCCATGATATATACTGTTCATATTTATATTTCCATGACATATACTGTTCATATTTATATTTCCATGACATACTATACTGTTTATATTTATATTTCCATGACATATACTGTTCATATTTATATTTCCATGACATACACTGTTCATATTTATATTTCCATGACATATACTGTTCATATTTATATTTCCATGACATACTATACTGTTCATATTTATATTTCCATGACATATACTGTTCATATTTATATTTCCATGACATACTATACTGTTCATATTTATATTTCCGTGACATATACTGTTCTAAAGTTCCTACTTCTAGGTCAATGCATATATCGTGCTTTGTGAATTATTCCTTATAGTAAGACGTGTATTAATTAATTTATCTATTTACTGCGTATCGTCTCTCATTTATCTATCAACCTATGTCTATTTACATATATTTATTCAAGATTGTATATAATCTTACGTACATAACGTCATCGTCACGCTCTGTACAACTGTCTGTCTGTTCACTGACCCACATACTCTTAGGTACATGATTTTATTCTCTCTCTCTCTCTCTCTCTCTCTCTCTCTCTCTCTCTCTCTCTCTCTCTCTCTCTCTCTCTCTCTATATATATATATATATATATATATATATTAATATATATATATATATATATATATATATATGAAAATTATTTCACGAAAGTAACACGTGAAAAATATTTATGATGAATTAAACCACGAAGGAAAGGAAACACAGAGTGGTGCTCAAGCGCTTTCGTCTAGTGATATCCTCAGGAACACTGAAGTAAATAAAGAGTACAAGACTATATATAGGTTACAAAAAATATTATATATGTATATAGTAAATAAAGAAATAAAAATTGTGGGAGGAGCATACACATTTGTAAGGAAAACTACCAATTTTAGCACTTTGACGAAAGCGCTTGAGCACCACTCTGTTTCCTTTCCTTCGTGGTTTTATTCATCATATATATATATATATATATATATATATATATATATATATATGAATATATATATATATATATATATATATATATATTATATATATATATATATATATATATATATATATATATATATATATATATATATATTATAACTAAATGCAAAAGTAATGGGATTGGCTAATACATTCATTCTCGTGTCAGTCCCTGACCTTGCAAAATTTTAGTTTCACCTATCTTAGAATACCTTCTCACTCTGTCTTTGAACTTTTCCTTGTACGTTGCGTTGTAACTGGTATACATAATTCATCGTTATTTTATGTTACTGTCACAGTCCTGTTACCTAACTGTTATAAGATTGTTACCTATTGCTACTTGTTAATTCGTTTCTTATTGCGTATCCACGTATTCTAATTAGAGTCAACATTTATGTATTCTTTCTTGTATATTTATTTACATTCATGTACTATTATTTGCATCCTATCGTCCTTTCTTCATTCTACGCCAATCAGATATTAATAATGATAATAATTAAAACCATAAGAATTGTAATCATGATTAATTAAAATAATTATCACATAAAAATTGTTCAATGTTGGATAATTATCATATAAAAATTGTTCAATGTCGGATAATTATCATATAAAAATTGTTCAATGTCGGATAATTATCATATAAAAATTGTTCAATGTCGGATAATTATCGTATAAAAATTGTTCAATGTCGGATAAATACCTTAAAATTATGTAAGTCGTAAAAACATGTTAAGCACTCGGCAAGTGAGTACATAGTACGTTAAATATTTGATGTACTAAATTGTAATAATGTATTACACTACAAACCCCGACATTATGTCGGCATCAAAAGTATGTAATTAGTAAATTTGTATTTTTATTTAATATTTAATATTTTTATTTTTGTTTATTAAGAAAAATGAAATAGTTCTCAGATTCTCGCACTAGGGGGAGACTTAACCTTCAACTCCAGTTTTCCAAATTATTTTTAAATTTAATTAGTATCTTATGATGTAAACTCATTCCTGCCTCAGCCTTAGACGAAGGAAGTCAAACCTCCTCTTTAATTCCTGCCTTAGCCCTTGACTGAGGAAATCGAATTTTCTCCTCCTTAACTCTGACCTTCAACAGAGTTAGAGACCCCTTAGATTCTTGCTCAAGGTAATTAACCCAATTTAGTGAGCCTCGGCAGTATCTCTGCCTCCTGTGACATTTCTGGATAAAGTTTAATGGAGTGAACCAAAAATCGAACTGTAGAACTCTTTCATTTCGCTTCAGTTCCTCATTGTTTGTTTTTCGTGTATTCAAATTATGTCGTAAACCGCTTCCACAACTCGAATGTCCTACTTCTAAGGACGAACTCAACTTTGAGGACCACATCGCGTCAGATCATCCAAAAGCACATCCCTTATAAAAGTCGCGTGTGAGAAGTGACCTGTGCACGCGCGACATTAATATATTGCAAATTGCAGAAGAGCATTCAATTCCAAGGAACGTTCGAGGAGTTGTTAAAAGCGTTATCTGGATGTACGTTTTTATTTTTTGGAATCCCAAATTTCAAAACTTCCGACTTCTTTCGTCACAGCTCTGCAAAACAATATACACAGTAAAATATAAAGGAAAACTTCCCTAATAGTTAGGTGGCATCTCTTCTTCCACCAATTTACGATTTAGTTATTTCTTAGATATAATAATAATAATAATAATAATAATAATAATAATAATAATAATAATAATAGTATAAAATATTACATTTCTAATGGCGTCAATTAAATTTCCTTTTTAACTTTTTAAGGGAAGAGGAAATATCTACCGGTCAATTTCCTTTTATTTTAAAAATGAAATTTAATTCCCGTCATTGGAAGTGTAATATTTCTGTATGATGTCAAAGAAATAACTACACTGCAATTTGGTGGCAGTGAAACGTACTTAATTTTTACAGTGTACAGTTGACAGCAAATGGAATTTTCGCATAAATACAAAGTATCCACAGATTAAAGATGCAGATTTTATTCCATTCTGAAAATGTACAGGGTAGTCCAGAAGTCCTACCTCATAATACCTCCCCCGCCCATGAGGCAGGACTTCTGAACCACCCTGTATATGTGGTTTGTAGATACTCTGTCGAAGTATAAAATGCTGAAAATAAAAACTGTTTGAAGAATCTTCAAAACAATACGAAGAAAATACAATTTAAGTTTTAACAGTTTGGACTCGTGTCTTTAGTGCGTATGGTTACTTCATGGCGGTCGCTCACGCGCGAAGTTCTAGCTGTTCTTGGAAGTTAAAGTGCGTGACCCAGTCTTTGCCTGGGTGAGTTTTGATGAAGGAGGGAGCTGCTTTCTGGTGTTTATATACAGTGGAAATTTTTTTTTTTAAAATAGGAAAAGGATGCTAAGAAAATCTGCAAACGGAGATACTTCCTTTGTCAAAAATATAAAAACACCAAAAAGGACATTCTCATCCATTTATTTCACTCATAATTCTCCCGAAACTAACAGGATTGAGCAAAGACGTGACCTTTCACGTCATTGAAGATGTTTAGATGCGACCAGAACAAACTCTTCAACCGCCATTTAGTGCTCATATCTGGTTAGGTAAAACTGAAGTAAAGACAAACAATTATAAATATCAGATTTTTTTTTTACGACACATTATACCTTTTTTTCAATTTCAACTGCTTTTCTCTCTCTCTCTCTCTCTCTCCACACACACACACACACACACATATATATATATACACACACACACACACACATATATATATATATATATATATATATAATATATATATATATATATATATATATATATATATATATATATATATGCAGTATATTTATTTATTTATATTTAAAATAGTAAAATCTCCAAAAGAAAATTTAAAAGAATTAAAATTAATTTAAATTGCAACTGTAACGCTTTTCGAAGGCACTTCCTTCTTCGTTCGGGTAGGAATAAAAATTGAAGCGAGAGAAAGGGCACACAGAAGAGAGATTAAGAAACGTTATGCCTTTGGCAACTGAAAACGTCTAGATACAGACCGTATTGAATATTCTTTGAAAAAATAAAAGTTGGTTAAAAATCTAAGGAAAAGAGACTGTTTTTGACATTAAAATTATGGGTGCTTTTAATCGGAAGGAACGAAATGTACCAGATGAAAGACAAAGACGAAAGAGTTTGCCGAGGCAGGGTGTCAGCACAAAAGCACAGTTCTTGAGAATAAGAGGAGGGATCCCATCAGGACCATACACCTTCCTAAAGTTGAGCCCAGACAGGGCAGAATAAACATCTCTGAAAGAGATTCTAATTTCAGATACTATAATTAAGTCAGAGGGAGAAGGAGATGGAGGAACAGTACCTGAATTGTTCAGGGTTGAGTTCGAGGTGAAAGTTGAGCGAAGAGTTCAGCTTTATCAGTGGAAGAAACGGCAACTGAGCTATCGGAATGGAAAAGAGGAGGGAAAGAAGACGTAGTAAAGTTGTTGGAAAGGTGCTTGTCTAGGTGCAAAAAAGAGCGAGAAGAATTAGAATTAGATAGGATTTCACATTTTTTGATGAAGGAATTTTTGGCTAGTCAAAGAACAGATTCTACACGATTGCAGCCAGAAATATAAGCTGAGTGAGAGTCAGGAGTTGGATGGCGACGGTAACTTCTGTAAGCCTCCCCTCTGTTGCGGATAGCATTAGAAGAAGTAAAGTTAAACCAAGGTTTTTTTTTGCATTAGTAGTAGGAATGGAATATGGAATGTACGCCTGCATGCCCGAGAGAATCACCTCCGTGATGCGCTCAGCGCACTAGAAGGGGCCCCTGCCACGGAAACAGTAATCATTCCATTGGAAATCAGAGAAGTACTGCCTAAGAGCCTCCCAATCAGCAGCGCCAAATTGCCAAAGGCGTCCCCTCTTCCGAGGACCCAAAGGCGGAACTGGAGTAATGGGACAGGTAACAGATATAAGATTGTGGTCAGAAGAAGCCAACGGAGAAAAGAGTCTGACAGATTAAGAAGGATAGGTGATGAGAAATATATCCAGAATGTTGGGCGAACCTTCAAGACAGTGCTTTTTCAACAAAAAATATTGTGGGTAACCTATTCAGTACAAGATTCTTTAATATTAATGAACTCAGCATTCAAATACGAGGGGCTGCGAATCCTAAAAGCAGTTTAAAACATACCAGTATGGATTTTAATAAGGTTTTTAAGGGCTTTTAGGATTTGCAGTCCCTCGTATTTGGATGCTGAGTTCGCTTATATTAAAAAATCTTTAACTAAATTAGGTTACCACCATATTTTTTTTGAAAAAGGACTTGGTGCTGCTAGAATTTTTTTTTATGACTATGACACCTCCACTGAAGATTTTAAAAATGTTTTAGTTGTTCCTTTTAGTTCAGAGTCACTCTGTAATAGTTTACCATCTGGTCTTCATACGAAAGGACCAATCACCGGAGCGGGCCTCTATCACTGAGATTTACAAAATCCCATTTTTGAATTGCTCTAAATGTTATATTGGTGAGACCATTGCATTTAAACGTCGTCTTTATCAACACAAATATAGTATAAACATTGCTGATGATAACTCAGCCTTACATAAACACAGAATGTGACTATAATAGAAATATTAATAATTCCTATCTTCTTAATGCCAATCACAGGCCTGCGAATGAGAACCATGTAAGAGTTGTTTTCTAACTAATAACTGATTTTATATAATTCAACTACCCTTATTTCGAATAAAGTGTCCATTTTTTCTATCACGTAAGGATTTTCTTCAAACTGGAAGGGACAAAACAACAACATAAATATTATTTATTCCAATTTACATTAGGGACCTATTTCGCTTTGTTATACTAATTACAACTGCAAACAACTTTAAAAAGAAAGAAGACTATTAATGCCAATTATATATTCATCTTTATTTGTCCTGAGTTTTCTCGTGAGATCTATGCCTTTAAGTCTCGAATGTACGCGCTGTTCCTTTTCTTTTATGTAATAATTCTAGAGTATCCCGTTTCAACATCCAGCAGTAATCAGCTATCATGCTGATGTCCCACCTTCCCTGATATCTCTTCTCCATTTCTTTGATGTCTTGGTGAAACCAAGCATTTATAAGCATTTATAGGCCATAGTTTTTAATCAAAATTTAATTGAGTCAATTTTAATGAAAATTACTTACATATGTAATACGAAATATGACATTTTGTGAAAAATCTGTACGTGATGACGAAAAATGAATATTATTTTCGGAATCAGCATGCAAAAATTACTATATAAGTGATAAAATATTTCGGACAACAAAACCATCGCAGGCCTGTGAAGGACAAAAGGAAATTGGTTTATTCCAATTTGATAAAAAAAAAAAACAATAATTTTTATGTCAAAAACAGTCTTTTTTTTCCCTTAGATTTCTAACCAACTTTTAATTTTTAAAATCTTCAATACGGTCTGCAATTTAGGGATGAAATAATACCGACAATTTTTAATACCGGTATTTGACCAATTATTTTACTGATACCGGTGTTGATACCGGTTTTATGCAGAGAATAATTTATAATGATTTTTTTGGTGTCACCCTGCCAAGTGCCAACCCTCCCACAAGCCTGCAGGACCTGTAGTACTCACCACATTAACGACAATAAAAACTGAAGTTACTTTTTAAATTCTGTCACCGACACCAAAGGGAAAATATCATTGATTGAAAAAGTTTGAACAGCAGCTCCTAGGGAAAGGCAGGAAAAAAAGAAGGACTATTTATAATGATTAAGTATATCAGATAACCAAAGGTAAAAGGGAAAAATAACAATTTAAAAAAAAAAAGTTTATTAATAATTTTGCATATTTATTTCTTATTTTGGTTTTGGAAGTAAGTTTTGAAGAAACAAAGACTATCTAATGATTGTTCAGAGAGATTTGACCTTAGCTTGGTCAGAAATAAGCCAGCAGCAGAAAAAGCTCTTTCTGATTCTACACTAGTGGGTTTAATGGAAAGCAATGCCTTGTACAGCTTCTCTAAATTTTCACTTCTTTATGAAGAAACTTCGAAACTCTTAAATTCATTAGTAGGATCAAAGTTAGTTGCATTGCTTCTCAATGGTACCTTTTCTAATTTCTCTATTTCTTTCATGTATTCGCACATCAATGGATCATCTACTTCATTCTTGTCTTCAGTAACATTCTCTGAGTAGTTAGATGCTTGTAAGTCTTGGTCTTCGCTTTCTTCCTCGAAACGAACTAAATTTTCATCATTCTTAGGAAAAAGCCTTTTAAAAATCCTTTCTGCATTTCTTTTGAGCACTAGTTTAGATGGAATAGAAAATAGTTTCTCTTCTTGAACTTTTAAAACTTCAGGGTTGTGAAGATATTTAATTAAACCCACAATATCTCTTTGTTTCCTTGAAGAATAGAAATTACTGAGACAGTCTTTGAGCTCCACTGCTGTTGGAGTGTTCTTCTCTACAAGTTTCTTTAAAATAAATTTGATGGAGATTTCAGCCGTCAAGAGAGATGCATCTTTTGAACGTTTTTGAACGTTTCAATACGTATTTATACGATTTCAAATGTTTAAGGCGAGAGTTTTGGATGATAGTTTCCCTTTTCAGAAAAACGGGCACATCATATAACGTCAATAACATAATATTATAACAAATGATAAATTGTGACATACACTAATGACGCCCCTCAAAGATATACTGCATGTGTAAGTTATGTATGAAGATAAATCATTATTTCTACTCACATTGGCCACAAAATCCTACAAAAAACAAATCTTTGTTAACTTGACATTTGCTGATTGCTCCCAAAATAAAGACAATAGGCAGTTCTTCAATACCGAAAACCCGGTATCGATAATCATGATATCGGTATCGTGTCTCTTGTCCAATACCGGTATAAGTAGCAATTTTTCAATACCAGCTTTCATCACTAGTCTGCATTCAAACGTTTTCAGTTGCCAAAGGCATAACGTTTCTTGAGCTCTCTTCTGTGTCCCATTTCTCTCACTACAGTTTTTATTCTTGCCTGAAAGAAGAAGGGAGTAGCTTCGGAAGGCTTTGTAGTTGCCTTTTAAATTAATTTTAATTCTTTTAAATTTTCTTTTGGGGATTTTATCGTTTTATTGAATTTGCACGGTCATAGTGTTTTCTAAATTATATATAAACATATATACCCCCGGTGGGGTAGTGGTTAACATCGCTGACTACGAATCCATCGGACCCGGGATCGAGACCCGGTGACGGCAGGCTGCGCGCAGCAAAACTCAGCCGTTCATGCTTCCACACAGTAAAAACTGGTTGGTAGATAAATGGGTACCCTCGGTAGCCTAGAGGTTAAGACGCCGGGCTGCTGATCGGGAGGTCGTGAGATCGAGTCCGGGCGAGAACTTTGTAATTCTGACCGCCCGTGGTGGTGGATTCCACCTTAAACTGTAGGTTTAAGGTGGAGTGACAAGCTTGACCTTCGTCAGAATGAACAATTCGGGCGGAAGCAAAACCAAGGTTTTATATATATATATATGAAAATTATTTCACGAAAGTAACAAGTGAAAAATATTTATGATGAATAAAACCACGAAGGAAAGGAAACACAGAATGGTGCTCAAGCGCTTTCGTCTAATGACATCCTCAGGAACACTGAAGTACATAAAGAGTTACAGCCTATATATAGGTTACAGAAAAAAAAAAATATATATATATATATATATATATATATATATATATATATATATACACGGTGAACCAAAAGTAGGTGGACAGTAGGTTGAATACGGTTTGTGTTATATTATATTATAACTATGGTGTTCATTATAACTATGGTGTTTGTGTTTTATTATATTAAATATTATAACTAAATTTATTTAAATTTTATTTTGTATTATACAGGGTGGGCCGTAAGTTTCCATACATAGGAAAAATAAACATTTTTTTATGGACAACCATTTTTATTTATATAATATGCTCTACATGGTTACCATTGTTTTGAAAACACATTTCAATACGTGTTCCCCACTGTTGATGAACACGCATTAGCACAGTTGACGTTATGCTTGTAATGGCGTTGGTGATACGTTCCTTTAGATGATTTATGTCTCGTATCTTTTCCTGATACACCATGGCCTTCAAGTGCCCCCAAAGATAGAAATCAAGGGGGGTGAGATCTGGGGATCTGGGAGGCCACTCCACAGGACCACGCCGACCAATCCAAGCATCCGGAAACTGCTGCTGATCCAAATACCGACGCACGTGAAGACCATAATGAGGTGGAGCTCCATCTTGCTGGAAGTAAACTGGGAAGTTACCTTCCTCGTTTAGCAGGGATGGGAAAATCTCTTCTTGCAACATGTTAAGATACCTTTCGGCATTAAGATTTCCACTGACAAAAATTGGTCCAATAATTCTGTCACCCCATATCCCGGCCCACACCATCACTTTACCGGCACCTTGCATCTTCGTCGGACTCAGCCAGTTAGGGTTAGCATTACTCCAATAACGTATGTTTTGCCGATTAACCTCTCCATTGACGTAAAAATTTGCTTCATCAGTAAACAAGATCTTACAAACGCATATTCTTAGGGTATCTGAAACATAAAAACAAACGTTTAAATTTTCCTATGTATGGAAACTTACGGCCCACCCTGTAGTATACAAAAAAATTAAATATGTATTCTCAAAATAAACGTTATCATTTACTGTCCACCTACATTTGGTTCACCCTATATATACACAACATATTTTATACAATATTTTTTTTTTTCTGTAACCTATATATAGGCTGTAACTCTTTATGTACTTCAGTGTTCCTGAGGATGTCATTAGACGAAAGCGCTTGAGCACCATTCTGTGTTTCCTTTCCTTCGTGGTTTTATTCATAATATATTATATATATATGTGTGTGTGTGTGTATTAGGACACAGAGTTATAATAATGTAAACGAACTCAACTTTGCTTTTGAAAACAATGAAACAACACATCACTTCTTACCCAGAATTACAATCCACATTCGTAAATGTTAATTCTTTCATTTGTTAATCACTGGACCTTGTTCTATCGAGTAATAAAATTGAACTTACCCAAAACTCATTTATATGAAAAAGACATTTAAAACGATTAATCTTCTCTCTTTTGTGTCGATTTTATTCCGTCGAGTGTGTCTGGAATTTTAATTGGCAGGAAGTATTCAGGAAATGAAATTTCTCAGATGTTTTTAAGAGTTTAATGATCATTTCAATGAGTTGTACAGTACTTTTCAGCAGATTGGATGGAAAAAAACATGCAAGATAAGTTATGCCAACTCTTAATTTGTTTTCTTTTCAAGTTTGAGAAGTATAATTTCTTTCTTTATTTACTCTTAATTAACCCTTTAAATTAAGGTTCATCTTTGCTGAAAGGTGTGCTCTTCCCAAAACTGAATGAAATCGTCTGGCGTGAGCCAAATCAAAAATAGTATTAAAGGTTCTAACTTTGGATCTAAAATGTTAAAAAGAATTCCCGAGCATACATATTAAGTAAAGATTTCGCTAGTTCGATACGAGAGAAAGGTTGTATAATAAATCATAGCTATAAATTAAGAGGGCTACGTCGTGGCCAATGTCGTAACACCGCTTCCCAGAGATCAGCGAAGTTAAGCGACATTGGGTCTGGGTAGTAGTTGGATGGGAGACCGTCCTCCACGTCCAGAGTATGTAGCGACCCGTGGTTCGGATCCCACGTAAAGCTGTAGGTCCCCTCCGTCATATGACTTTAGATATTGCGAACGAGGTTAAACAACCCCAATAAAGAAAAATATATAAATTAAGAAATACGTACATGAATTTTAACTACTAAAGAGTTATTTTTGGTCGATTTCTCTAACGGATGGAAGTATTTATAAAGACGAATATCGTAGTAAAACCTGAAAACTTACCACACTCCAAGAGAACTTCCGACAAAGTTTGCAGCCTTTCCTGAAGAATACATTAATTAATTCTCATATCTTTGATGAAGACGTCAATTCTCATTCGTTCCCTGAAGAATATATCAATTCTCATACGTTTTTCTGGAGAATACGTTAATTCTCATACGTTTCCTGAAGAATGCGTCAATTCTCATACGTTTCCTGAAGAATACGTCAATTCGCATATGTTATACAGGAGTTACAGAAATTACAGGCTAACAAAGACCCTATAAGATTTACTCTAGTCTAGAGTAGCAAAGAAAGAAGCAAAAAGAAATAACGAAAACAGAGCAAATGAAAATAAAGAGCTAAAGTCTTACCTCCTGAAAGATCTCTGAAAACTATTTCTTCATTAATATCTTCCCATTTTCCTTTCATATAAATTTTCTTTCACTTCTATAGGCTTTCATCAGAAAAAAACATCTTTGCCTATCCTGTATTTTATTACTACTATAGAACCATTACCATTTATATGAAAAAGCTTTACCCACTTTTGAGCTTACAATTATGAGAGTATAAAACTTTCACGTAGAAAAAATAGCAGTCATATTACTTGTAAAGTATATAGAATACAAAACGACTCCTTTTTTTGTCAAAGTCGCTTTTGTTTTGCCATTCTCTGGCTACGGCTTACATACCAATCTCAAACTAAATACATCTGCAATGTGTATCTTTTCTCCTAATTCCACTGATTATTCAAAATCCTTTGGCTACCTTACTTCCAAAATGGAATACATTCTATCCTACACTGCTTTCGCTGAAATCTCCATTTTAGGTGATTTCATTGTTCACCACCACCTTTGGCTTTCCTTCCATTTCATTGCCATCACTATTGAACTAGCTTATAACTTCTCTATTCTGAATGACCTAGAGCAGATTGTAGAGCACGCTAACCGTATCCCCGATCGCCTTGGAGATAGGCCAAATATTCTGGATTTATTCTCACCTCTCATCCTCCTTCTTACTCCGTCAAATACTTTTCCCCGTTGTGCTCCTCCAAACACAATCTTTTATCTGTATCCTGTACTATCGCTCAAGTTCAGCATTTGAATACTCTCAAACGCCGTTGGCAATTTGACGCCACTGATGGGAGGCGCTGAGGCAGTACTTCTCTAATTTCCCATGGAATAATTACTGCTTCCAAGTCCGGGACCCAACATCACGGAAGTATTTCTCTCGGGCTTGGAGGCGTACACTCCATATTCTTTACCTATGACTATTACAAAAAAACGTTGGTTAAACGTTCTTGATCTAATGCTATTCGCAACAGATAAAGAAGGTACCGTTGCCATCTAACTCCTGGCTATGACTCAGCTTATATTTTTGGCCGGAATCATGCAAAATCTGTTCTTCAACTATCCAAAAATTCCTTCATCAGACAAAAATGTGAAAATCTACCTAATTCTAATTGTTTTCGTTTTTTCTGGTACCTAGACACCTAGACAAGAAACTTTCCACCAACTTTACTTCTTCTTCTTTCCATCCGCGTTCCATTCCGCGTTCTCCGTCTCGCTTAAACTTTCGCCTCCAACTCAACCCTGGCAATTTCGGTGCTTTTCCTCCCTCTCCTCCTCCCTCTGACTTAATTGTCTGAAATTAGAATTTCTTCCAAACATGTTCATTCTGCCTTATCTGGGCTCAACTCTTGAACGGCGTACGGTCCTGATAGTGTCCCTCCTGTTGTTCTCAAGAACTGTGCTTCTGTGTTGACACCCGGCCAAGGCAAAATATGTTGGCATTGTCTCTCATCTGGTACGTTTCCTTCGTGCCGGAAGTTCGCTCTCATTCAACCTGTCCCAAAGAACGCTTTGGTATCCACTCTCAAACCACTGACTATCGTCCAATTACTTTGATTTCTTGCCTTTCTAAAGTTTTTGAATTTATCGTCAGTATGGGTTCCGCAAGTGATGCTCTGCTGGCGATCTTCTTGCATATCTCTCTGACTCTTGGTCATCCTCCTTTCGGGATTTCGTGAATACTTTTGCTATTGCGGTAGACAATTCATAAGCTTTTGATAGAGTCTGGCACAAGTCCTAATTTCCAAACTGCCCTACTTCGGTTCCTATCCCGCTATCTGTGCCTTTATCTCTGGTTTCCTTTCTGGCCGATCTATAGCTTCGGTTGTAAATGGCCACTGTTCTTCTCCAAAAGCTAGTGGTGTTCCTCCGTGCTCTGTCATGTCACCCACTCTCTTCTTTTATTTATTAACCTTTTATCCCCATGACGCCTTTTCCGAGACTGATTCAAATCGTCTGGCGTTACCCAGAACAAAATCAGTGAAGTAACGCTGGGCACTAACACTGGGCACTTCTCCTCCTGTTTCACAGAGCGTTCCTCTCAACAGTTACTCCATGCTTCGCGTGGGCTATGATGCACCCGACCTTTCATCTTTCTTCTATCTCTGAATGAGGCAGAGAAAACCTCGTGGCTTTCATTACCTCAAAACTCAGTTTCTTCATCTGTCTACTCGTTACAATCTTCTATACGGCTATCCCTTTACCTTCAACAATAACCGACTCAATCCTTCCTCTTCTCTTAATATTCTTGGCGTTTCCTTTTCTCGTAATCTTTCCTGGAAATAGCACTTATACCATCTCTCTAAAACAGCTTCTAAGAGGTTAGGTGTGCTGTACCGTCTCTCCGTAGTACACGCTTCTCATGTGTTGGGTGGCTCAACTCACACAGCTCTACTTGACCGAGTGGAATCAAAAGTTTTTCGTCTCATCATTTTCCTGTCTTCAATCCTTCTCTCTTCGCCGCATCGTTACCTCATACTCTCTTTACTATCTCTATTATAACGGACATTGCTCTTCTGAACTCTCTAACTGCATGCCTCCTCCTTTAAGGAGAACACCTAGTACCCAACTTTGGACACATTCTTATTCCTTTTCTGTGCAACTCTCTAATGCAAGGGTTAATGTGCATTTTCAATCGTTCATCTATTCAACCAATCACCTTTGGAACAACCCCCCTATTTAAAACTCAGAGTATCCTGGCTGCCACATCGAAAAGTTTGAATCTTTATTTTGGTTCTCTTCTTCTATGGTTCTATGGGGGGGGGTTCGTTTTTATGGGCATTCGCCATTGGCTCCTCCTTCCTACATAAAATAAAGTTACTGCTGATAGAAAATAGTGACAAGAGTTACATAATAAATCATGAAAATTTTAATTTTTAGATGGAACGACTTACTTTTACGTACATCAAGAATTTTTTGGAAATGTTTTCTAAAGAATACATAAATTTTCGTAAGAGAATACATCACTTTTCATACCTCTCGTGGAGAACACAAATTCTCATACTCAGGCCATCTCAGAGGTCCAGAGAGGCCCGGGCCACTTCCAGCTTTTGAGGCCCATAGCTAACCCAGTTATTACTTTCACTGCAAAACATTATATTCAAACCTGAAAGTTTCTAAATTTGAGGTCCCCCTTAAGCTTGAAGCCCAGGCCAAATGGCCCTCCTAGCTCCCCCACCCCTCTGATAGGCCCTGCTCATACCCCTCGTAGAGAACGCATCAATTCTCAAATGTTTCCTGAAGAATACGTGAATTTTGACTCCTTAATTTCTTATTTGTTTTTTATATTTTCAGTAATTAATGAAAGAGAATAACTGAGAGATTTTAGCCACGCAAGAATGATTAAACAAAATTAGTTAATTAAATTTTTAGAATTCTTTTTAATTTTTTTAATTTCATTTTAATTATTTAATAAAATGACTAATTTAAGAGCACATGTAAAGGAAAAAATGTCTAAATTAATTTATTCATTTTTTACGGATGACTTAATAACTTTGAAATGAATTAAAGATTTCATTAAGCTCAGTAAATGTTCGTAAAATTAATTTACCTCAAAGAAAGGAGAGAGAGAGAGAGAGAGAGAGAGAGAGAGAGAGAGAGAGAGAGAGAGAGAAATATCTATGAATATTTTCCCTGTTGCAGTTTAATTAAATTAAGAAATCGAATAAAAGTTTATATTAAAAATTAATTAATTAATTTTGTAATATTTTTAATATTTTTAAATAATGCAGTTATAACTTTAATAGAAAAATTATATAATTTATTGTATTTTAAAACTAAATGAAATTTTAATAAGATTTATTGTTTGTTACTTTCTTTCAATTTCTCTATCCTTTGTATTAATTTTGGTGTGGAAAAAAATTCTCCGAGAAAATAAAATCTATGGCAAGTAACTGAAAATTTCATAATTCAACAAGAATTTGTAATTAGTGGGAAACACACTTTTTACCACTGATACACCTGGACCTTGAATTTGGCTCGCTCCTTCTCCTTCTATCGATGGATGGGGGTGGGGCATTTTTGCGGGCGCTGCCATTTACCCCTCCGTCCTGCGTAAAAAAATTTCCTTTTTATGATTGGATGACGAGTAGACTGTGTTCCCTATTGGTTAGATTATTTTCCAACTAATCAGAAATTCTTTCTGAATTCTGAAAAATTCCCTAATTTTTTTGTATTCTTTATTACCTCGGCGAATTTTTTATCACAATTTTGAATAGGTTTCATGAAAAATGTAATAGGTTTTTGTCATATATAGGAAAACCTATAGATATGTATGATTTTACAGTCAGACATTTGAAATTTCTTTAACATCTGTAAATTTTAACTCTTTATTCTCTAATTTTAGTGTGGCGTTATTTCGAATATTATCCTTAACGTTGTTCTGTTGTTGTTACGTTACGTTACGATATATAAGATTAAGTTATTATAGGTTAGGTTGGGTTATGCCCGGTTAGGTCATGCTAGGTTAGGTTGATGAGTGTATCGATGTAATATCCCGTCTCAGTAAAATAAGCAGAGGTTTACTTTCATGCAGTGACCCATCTATTTATGGCAGGTATTTAATTACTAATTAACATTAAGTACAAGGTGTGTTATAAAGTAACGCTAGTGAAAAGACAAATCCAATTTAAACTGGTTTAAACTAGTTTCAACTTGTTTTGTAACTTTTAAAAGAATATACAGTTGTTATAAAATACATGTAACAAATATCACTCATCCATGTTCACGCGCGTCAATATAATTCAAATTGGATTTGTCTCCTCACTCGCGTTACTTTATGCACACCCGGTAGAAGTTACGTATGAAAAAAAACGTAAATCAAAACTAAAATTAAACTAAAAATAAGCTTAAAACTAACCGAAACTAATTAAAGGTAACCAAAATTTACTAAAACCGTAAAATGGCGAATTTCTTTCAGTGTGGACCTATATCCATTTCACCAACAAGACATTCCACTCTACTTTCATTACCCAAACCTAACTTAACCTTACCTATCCCAACCTAACCTAACAACTGACAACGAAATGTCGCAGGGTGCCTGATGCAGCGCTCCCCTAAATGAGGAGGCAAAAAAGTTCCCCAGGTCACTGATCTAAGAGAAGACCCATAAAGGTCGTCATCATAACTTGACACATAAATCACTCAACCTAACTTTCCTTTCGATCCCATTTTTAATCCTTCAAAATTCTGAGACGAACTAACGGGGGGGGAGGGGGGTGTTCCACCCCATTCTCCCTCTAACAGGAGTGGAACAACTCGTTATAATAATAATAATAATAATAATAATAGTTATATGGCGGCGATTTTTTTTTATTTATTTTATTTATTTTTTCAATTTTTGTTTCTAGGGGAGGGGGGTGGTCGCGGAAGGGGGATTTCGAGGGGAGGGGGGGGGGGGATTGGTAATTTCTATTTTTAAAGGGGGCGTTTTTTGGTATGCTTCGAAGGCTGATATTCAGAGAATTAAAGACACTTTTACACTTTTATAAAACAAATAGTTATTTTAAAAATAGGGAAATGAATGACCTTCGTAACGGCATAGGTCACGTGACGAAGGGGGACCCGCAGCTTTACGGGGGGGGGGGAAACGTTTTTGACTCCGGTTATTTAAAAACTGGCAAAGTAATCAAAACTGAATTTATTTAATTTTTTAACTTAAAATTTATTGTATATTTTGAATATGCAGTTAGGTTTTAAATTTATTAAAAAAAATATTAAAAAATGTAACTATATATATATACACACACCTCGCTAATCTTACGGGAAACGGTGCTATGACGTGGCCTTGACGTACGCTTTAAAGGTAAGACATCACACTACATATATATATATATATATATATATATGTGTGTGTGTAAAAATGAACCATAAATAATTCCTATATTCCTATATTATCTTATTCTTCATGTAATTCTTGTATTCATTTATATAGTCCCTGTATCCATTGTAAGAAAAAGTATCCATTTTAAAAATTCATGTGTTATATGGTTCATGTATTTATATAATCCTGTGCATTCTTATATATTTAACTTTATATAATGCCTATACTCATATGTATGTACGTGTGTGTATTCATTTTTACATAAGGACCAAAATCGCCCAACGCGAGTTTGGATAAAATTTTTGATTTGCTTTCTACTTTGCTAAATAATTGGTGACCTGTTGTTTTTTAAAATCTCAATCATATTTTTAGATTTCGCTTAATAAGGAATCCTGCTTAAGCTTTGCAATGTTCATATTTTGTATACATTCTCTTTCGTTATAAAAGATGAGATCATGTCTTGCCTAAGCATTAAAATTGTACATCTTAAACCTTAAAATTTCACTCATATGCATATTTTAGCGTAAAGATGCATAGTCCGATTTCCACTTTTAGTTAACTTGGCAGATCATGATAACATCAGATCTGAAAAGTCGCGGTTTAAGATAAAAATATGGTTTCGTCTTCAAATATTTTGTTTACTCGTTCAAGCCTTACCACAGCTGAAAATTTACTTTATTTTCGAATATTGTGCAAAAATAATACAGCCCTTTTAGCATTTAATAATAATGATGTTAGCAGTTTTTGGGTATATAAACCCACTAAAAATCTTCCATTGTCATTCAGAAGCTCATTCAGAGGCTGAGCACTACCTGTACATTTTAGCAGTAAATTACAGTCAAAGATAGTTTTTATCTTATCCTTCGAGCCTTGCTCTCTTCAGAAGAACTTAGTCACTAACCTTTCCGGATACGCTATAAGAAGAGTCCGGAACCTTCAGCATTTTTAGTAAGTCTATCAGAGTCCTCCGAGCCACTATAGAAGAACTCGGAGAGTAATATAGAAGAAAACTACTGCAAGTCACACATCCGTTGCTGCCACCTAACTAGAACCCCCGTCGACTTCGAACCATCCCGGGCCATAGACGGAGGGGTTAACATATATATATATATATATATATATATATAAATATATATATATATATATATATATATATAAAATAATGAATATAAGAAAAGGTTCCTGAAATTACTTTTTCTCTATACGAGTGAAAGATTTCGTCTTTCTGATCATGAGAAGATATTAGAGCTCAGGCGAGGAAACCATACAGAAGAGAACATAATTAATATTGTAGAAAGGCTTACAGAATAAGAGAAAAGCAGAAAACTCGTGGAAAAATACTTATTTTTATTAAGTTTTCCATTCTGATTGAAAGGATTTTTGCCTTACATTGAATAACACGTTAAAAATCATTTGGTTCATAGGAGCACGAACCGCATTTTCTCTAAACATTTTCTGTAACTTTTCCTGTAAGCATTTTCTGTAAACATTTCCTGTAAACATTTTCTGTAAATATTTTCTGTAAACATTTTCTGTAAACATTTTCTCTAAATATTTTCTGTAAACATTTTCTGTAAACTTTTTCTGTAAACATTTTCTGAAAACAGTTTCTGTAAACTCTTTCTATAAATATTTTCTGTAAACTTTTTCTGTAAATATTTTCTGTAAACATTTTCTGTAAACATTTTCTGTAAACTTTTTCTGTAAACTTTTTCTGTAAACATTTTCTGTAAACATTTATGTAAACTTTTTCTGTAAACATTTTATGTAAATATTTTCTGTAAACATTTTCTGTAAACATTTTCTGTAAATATTTTCTGTAAACATTTTCTGTAAACATTTTCTGTAAACTTTTTCCGTAAACATTTTCTGTAAACTTTTTCTGTAAACATTTTCTGTAAACATTAATAAGAGGATAACTTCCTGTGGGCACCTTTGAGTTAATTACAATTCCTCCTTAGCTTCTAAGGTAATTTAATGTAGATGAATAGTAAATAGATATCTTTTTGTTTTTTAGCTAACAGCCGCGATGGTCACGTGGCAGAGGAAACCTACAGCTTAAAGTCGAATCCAAACGATACACGAATTGCCACATTCATTAGAAATCACATTTTCTGCCAAAGTAAAAAAAATATTCTATTGAGTTGAGCTTCTCTTTGGATGGAAAAATGGTTCTATGAACCAATGTTATAATATTCGGCGAGTTAAGATTCCCCACAGAGTAAAAAAAAATATCTTCATACGAATCCGAGGAACCTACTAAAATAAATCCATTGAGAGGTCCTTTTTTTTTTTTTTTCTGAAGACGCACTTGTATGACATACACTGAGATTAAAACAAAATATATGCTGGTCAAAAAAAGAAACGCAATTTTTGAGATTTATTAATAAACATGGACTCAGTATATAGTAAATGATTCTTTAACATAACAAACAGTCAATAACGCGTATGGCCACCCCTAGCCACAATGCAGGCTTGGAGTCTGGCCCTCGTCGACCTCAACAGTCTCTGCAGGAAAGCAACAGGGATGGCCCTCCACTCTTCAATAATTGCATTGGTCAGTTCCCTGATGTTCTGCGGCTGATGCTGACGTCTGCGAACTCGCCGTTCAAGTTTATCCCATGCGTGCTCTATCGGTGACATGTCTGGGCTGAAGGCTGGCCATGGTAAGGTCTGCACCTGTTGTCCCTGCAGGTACGCCTGCACTATCCTGGCTGCATGAGGTCTGGCATTGTCCTGTTGCAGGAGCACCAATTCTGGATGTTGCCTCATGAATGGAAGAACATGTGGGTGAAGAATCTCATCCCTGTAGCGCTGGGCAGTCAGAGCGCCATCAACAACCACAAGCTCAGTTCTTGAAGCAAAGGCAATTCCTGCCCAAACCATGACACTTGGTCCTCCCCATCTGTCATGCTCCACTACTGCAGCATCTGAGTATCGCTCCCCTGGTCGTCTGTATACCCTGACACGGCCATCAGAATTGGACAGTCTGAAGCGAGACTCGTCAGAAAAGAGGACTTGGTTCCACATTCTTTGTGTCCAGTCACGGTGCTGATAGGCCCATTGCAGGCGTCGTTGCCTTCTTGCATCAGTGAGAAAAGGACCTCTGTAAAGCCTGCGGGATCGGAGTCCTGCATTACGGAGTCGGTTTCTGACGGTCTGGTCACTAATTCTGTTGTTATGGATACCAGGTGTCTCTCTGGCTGTCTGACGAGCATTCCGCTGCCGATGACGCAGGTGCTGCAGTACAATGTGGCAATCCTGGCGTTGGGTCGTCACACGAGGTCGCCCACGTCTTGGCAGGTCCTGAACACTTCCTGTGGCATTGTACCGTCTAACAAGCCTAGAGATTGTGCTGGGATGCACATGCATTCGTTGTGCAACTTGGACAGCAGACATGCCTGCATCCAACATGCCCAAGGCACGACCTCTGTTGACCTCTGAGAGTCGTGGCATGCCTCAATCGCGGGAAAAAGTTTGGTTTTCTCAACGGGCAGTGTGTATTCTGTGAAGTCAAAGAAAAAATGCATGCCTTCATAAAGAATACATTCAATTTAATCTCTGTTTATTGTTTGTAACAAAATGGCGTCTTAGCCGGGATTAGTCAGGTTTAAAAACATGCACTAAGTGGCTTTAACCCTTTCGCTCACGAATTATGACATAGGGTTAAAAAGAAATTTGCCTTTATGTGTGGTTATATAAGAATCAATATGGTTTATTTTTCAGCTACACAATTGTCTTCCCAGTGAGTGAAAGGGTTAAAAGATTTGAACAAACATTTAACCATAATCTTGAAACTGTGATAATACCACTAACAACTTAAATTTTACACCATATGCAAGCTAATTGCGTTTCTTTTTTTGACCAGTACAATGAAATCGTCTCAGATAAATAAACCACTTTTTCGGAACACTCCAGAGAAAGTTAAATGTTCCCTTGTCAGTTCTCTTCCTTTTTAAGCCTGTATTAATTGTCTAATATGCTTTTAATGAAGCACAATCATAATTTTTGGCATTTCTTAATTGATAATAAACATATAACAAATGATGTAGCCGTAAATAGGCTCATGATTGAGAATTTTTTACAAGGTCACTCAAATAGGGGACAATTAGGCGTCCCGACGAACTTTTCGGGGACTATAAACGTGTATATTTAGATATAGGCCTACATGCCGGAACCCGTAAATCAGTAGGTAAGCACCATTTCCCCATAACTGAAGTGATGACACTAAGGTTGGGGGTTTGATTCCTGATAGTGTTTGATTCCTGATAATAATGCAGGAGTTATCGCAATGGACCGCATTAGTTTGGTCTGATGTTTGTGCCAGTTTCTAGCTCTCTTGATAGAAAAAAGATTTCCTTAGAACAAAGGCGCCAAATTGATGTAATACACAAAAAGGTCCTTCTGCAAAATTGTTGACTGTACTATATATAATAATATATATATATATTTATATATATATATATATATATATATATATATATATATATATAATATATGCGCCTCGGTGGTGTAGTGGTTAGCATCGCTGACTACGAATCCATCGGACCCGGGATCGAGACCCTGTGGCGGTAGGCGGCGCTCAACAAAACCCAGCTGTTCATCCTTCCACACAAGAAAATAAAGTGGTTGGTAGATAAATGGGTACCCTGGATAGCCTAGTGGTTAAGACGCTGAGCTGCTGATTAGAAGGTCGTGAGGTCGAGTCCGTACGAGAACTTTGTAATTTCTGACCGCCCGTGGTGGGGCGTGGTTCGGATTCCACGTTAAATTGTAGGTCTAAGGTGGAGTGACAAGTTTGACCTTCGTCAGAATGAACAATTCGGGCGGAAGCAAAACCAAGGTTAACCAAGGTTATATTTTCATATATATATATATACTGTGTATATATACAGTATATATCAAAGCTATTGACTTCTACGGGAAAAGGAGCTCACAGATGAAAAGAAGGACCAACACGACAGCAAACATTCTTATTTTTCTATTTCAGACGTTTCGGCAAATCACTTTTGTCATTATCAATGTTTTTGCAAATAAAAATTCTTTAAAACAGAAGTAAGTAAATTAAGTAAGACAATACATTAATACACAAAACCCTTAAAGTTAAAAGACATTAAGACAATTAAAAAATAAAAAACAAAATTATAATATTAAAATATATATTAAGAAATGACTCTGATATATTATTATTATTATTATTATTATTATTATTATTATTATTATTATTATTATTATGGATATAAAAATTTCCTGATAATTAATGTAATTTTAACAGGTAAAAAACTAATTAAAATTCGATCCCGTAAACATTTTAACGACACCAAAAAATAAATTCTTAAACCATATTCTTGCCTTGAATAATAATAATAATAATAATAATAATAATAATAATAATAATAATGATAATGACGAACTTTAATGGCTCTCCTTCTTGCATAAAGAAAAGGAGACAAATCCCATAAAAAAAATATTTGTTTTGTACTTTGCTTATATTTTATGTCTTCGAACAACTGACTGTTCAGGATCGAACTGTGTTCGACCCCTTCTATCATAGTTGATATAATAATATTTTTAACTTTATTTATTAATTTTTTTATGCCAAGTTTAGGTGAAGAGTTTCGGGGCCACCTATTTTTATGAACCCTTGACTAGCCGAAAGTTGGTCACGTGGGAAACAACTCACCAACGTAAAACGACCACCTAACCTCATTTAGAATCTTATGGTCTTGATGAAATTATTTCTCAACAGGCCAGACATTCACCTCATTTCGAACTTGGGGTTCGGCAGCTCTAAATCAGCATGTTCCTGATCGGTGGACTGGGAGATACTGGGAGATACTGGGAGATTTGACCCCAATAGATTTCTTTCTGTGGGTTTTTGTAAAATCCAAGCTTATGAAATAAATCCTCAAAATCTGAGAAGAAAAGATTGCATAACAGCTGTTATGCGAGGAATTCCGACAGAAACACTGCCCAATATTGTTCATGAAGTTTGGCTTAGGTTTTTTTTATGCAGGATGGAGGGACCAAGGGCGAGTCCCCGCAAAAATGCTCCCCCAACCCCTATAGAAGAAGAAGAGAGCCAAAATCAAGGTCCAGGTTTTCGAAATGCCTGGCCTGGACACTCTGCCTTTGAAAGAATGGAGGTCATAGACAGGGGGAAAGATGGATTGAGGAAGATTGTTCCCGAATTCACCGGTTGAGTAGATGAAAGATTGAAAATACCGATTAACTCTTGCGTTAGAGAATTGGGCAGAAAAAGAATGAGAATGTATCGAACGTGACCCAACTGTATTAAAACTTGCGGTACGCATCTGAAAATATGAAATCCCCAAGAATCAAAAACCACTGAGATCACAACTGAAACTGTAATACAAAAAGTTATAATGTTGAGTATTCCTTGGTGGAGTATAATGACTTAGATCCCATTCAGTGCTGCGGATCTCTCTCGTCATACGATCCATAAAGAAAAAAAAATGTCTTTCAGTTTTAAAATACATTTTTTTACCAGTGGTAAAAAAAACAAAAAAAACTCCACTAAATCTAAAACCATTATTTTTATTCTGTAAAGTTTAGAAATTTACTTTTCGAACATTAAAAGTAGAAAACTTAATTTTTGTAAAATGTTTTTTTCAATTTTTTAACTTTCAACTTTTAAACCATGGAAAATTTTTCCATGAGTAATAAAAGCAATTTTCTTTTTTCATACAAAAAACATTAATTATCTTCAAGTAGGTAAATCCCAGGAATTTTTTTTTTGGGGGGGGTCGTCTTCTCCCTCTATGAGGGGGTAGGGTGCGTTTTTAGCCCTCGTTCTTGTATAAAAATATAGTATATATATATATATATACTAACTAGGGTTGTAAAGCGAAATGAAATCAATCGTGTTATTTTCTCTTCTGAACAGATGATCGTAACTCAGAACTGTAAAAACGAAGAAAGAAGTTAATTGAATGAAGCAAAAGAAAGACTTTCTTTTCCTGACATTGAATCGACTTCTCTTTAGTTCCGTTTTTATTACAATCCCGAACAGGGAAAATGATGTTTGTCGAAACGTTATATTTTTTAGTTTTTAATTTTGTAATCGGTTGGTAGCTAAATTTTTTGAGTTTGAGAATACTTGCGTTTGTAACCCCATATAGTGTTGCGTTAAACTCTTCCGAAATGTTTGGTCAATATACTATGGGTATTACAAATTTTAAAAAATTGATTAATTTTACAGACAACTTCCGCTTCATTGAGAGATCATACTTTTTCAAATAGTCACCCCTGTGGAAACTGACCCTTTTCTAAAATAATTAAAAAATTATATAAAAAAATTTAATTTGAATGATATTCCCGTCGCAGTTTGAAAAAAAATTATGATCTCTCCGTTATTTTTTCCGTTGATTTCCTCTTCTCTAACTGCGATGTTCAGTGTTTGTTGGTCATTTGTCATATAAGACTGCGCGAGTGGTAGCTATCTTTGGAAAGGTTAATCAGTATTTAACTAGTAATTACCGATCAATCGCGAACTTACTTAATCTTAACCAAATTGTGGTAGATATTATCCATAATTTCCCTCTTGTCTTTAGTATAGAAAAAAATCTACTATCTGACAATTTGTCGAGTGGGTTTTTTTAAACATCTGGCATTTTAAAAGGTTTGTATTTTTTTTGTTAACTGAAATGAAAGCATGAATTTTTTACTGTACTTTCTCTATACATGGAGAATTAGTCCTTTATTGCAAAAACATGCTCTATTTAATGTCCTCTTAGCTTATTTACTTTTTGTACATTAAGAGCCAAATTTTGCGGTACTCTGAACAGACTATCTGTTCAAATCTGAGAAATTTCTTGTTCACTTGGTGCTTTCAATTCTTCTATTTGGTGTAGATTCTGTTTAAACACTATCTTTAAATGATCCCACAAATGAAAGTCACAGTAGTTTAAATCTGGTGATACCTGTGGTGATGATATTTCTTTATCATAAAACCTGTTGGACAGACCTCTTTTGTCGACAGTATCGTGTAAGTATCGTGAGTTAAGAGAACATCACATAGAGCATGTTTTGCACTAGATGACTAATTCCCAATGTGCAGAGAAGGTACAGTAAAAATTTCGTACTTTTATTTCAGTTAATAAAAAAGTACAAAACTTTTACAGTTTCAAATGTTTAAAAAAATCACCCGCTCTATGGATTACCAAAGATTAAAAGTATCACTCGTGCTTCTCTTTAATTAATTCCTAATATCTTAAAAGACATTTGTCATATTTTTTTTCTCGGTCTTGCCAAGGAGTCCGACTGCGTGGACTATGAATTGTTGATTAGAAAACTGTGGCGTTATGGCTTTCTTGATGTCATCACCAAATTTATTAAATCTTATCTCACCGACAGAACAATTGGTTCATTTTAAAGGGGTTCGGTTCCCCTTTGCTGTCGGTAAAATATAGGATACGATGCTGGGATCAGTTTTGCGATCTTTAATTTTCCTTCTGTATATCAATGATTTAAATTTTATCCTGTTAAATATATCGAGCTGACGTCATTATATCGACGTGACATTTAGTCGACAAGTTATTTTGTGCTAGATTAAGTTAGTTTAAGTTAGGTGAGCGTAAGTTACCTTTAGTGTATATTCTCCTATACTCATTTGGTCGACGAGAAATTGTAGCGATACTCTAAAACACTAACTTAACCAAACGTTACGTTAGTTCTTTAGTGTCGATAGAATTTCTTGTCGACCAGATGTGTAAAAGAGAGTATAGGCCTACACTTTCCGTCCTATGACTTTAGATGATATGAATGAGCATATTAAACGATACAAAACATTATTATTTTCCAAATGTATAAATATTGTTTGCTGATAACATCATTTTAGTTAAAGAACGTGATGATTTATTTAAAATCAATTTAACAGTGATTAACTTCCTTTTGATGAGTAGTTTAGACATAATCGGCTTGTCATAAATACAAATAAGGATAAATTTATGATATTTACTGTTCTGCCTAACAGTGTCAGACTTGTGTCTTGGCTTTGTTATTGATCATAAATTACCTTTACACGAGCATATGAACTATTTAAATAGTAAACTATCGTAGTTCCTTCTATATGCGTTATTATCCTTCTGGTGTTATATGTAGCTCAACTTTATTATGTATGGCTTGAGCTTATAACTAAATGTATTATTTTCCTGACCTTAATAAAGGTCTTAAATCTATTATTATTATTATTATTATATTATTATTATTATTATTATTATTATAATCTTTCTTCAATGGTTTCTCGTTCAATTTCTTTTGCTGACGTTTCGTTCAAACACATTTGAATATCTTCGGAGTTTGTCAGAAATTAAGTTGTTTAGGGGAACGACAGTGCAAGCTTGGAAAACCTTTAACGCATATGAGCACTGTCGCCTTCCTAAATGACTTGATTCCTAATTCATGATATTCACCTAATTTATGACACAAATCCTGGAGCTAATGGACAAATATTATTACTGTAAGCCGACTGAAGGTCGATTACAAGCTATATGTTAGGTTTTACGTCCGCGTCGTCGGGGGTTGGGGGTGAGAAGTCTGATGGTGGAGGGTGGAAAGAGAGGTTGATAGAAAAAGACTTATGGTCAAGCTCGGTCAGTTCTTGAGTCTTGAAGGTTTTCTAGCTATTATTAAAGTTCAGTAAAACAAATATTAAAAAAATAAATAAAAATCTGACATGAAAGTCGAAAACTCTTTCTTCAGTATGAAATGTTATAAAGAAAAATGAATTTTTTTCCTTTCTAATTTTATTTAGTCACTGGAAAATGAATTTTTATTTGGACGTTTTCTTTTCTCTTTTAGTAGGAAATAGCGGAAAGCGGACGTTTCTTCCTATCATGCAAATTTTACGTATTACACATTTTACATATTTATGAATTATGCATTTTAATAATACATGCATTCATCTATTTATTCGCATATTTTTCTGTATATAATACAGGGTGTCCATAAATTATCTTTACAAATTCAATTTAATTTCAATTGAATTTGTAAAGATAATTTTGAAGCCTAAACGTTATTTAGTTCGCAATTTTAGAAAACAAGCTGGAATATCGCAGAGCCATTAGCGATTTTCATTGCAGGGCATAAACAGAACGTCATTTCGGTGTTAAGTGCCAATCATCTTGCATGATGACTGGCACTCCAGAGTACATGGCTAATGGCAGTGCTGATTGTTGAGAAATCAAATTAAATATTAGTCCATCGGTAAACAACCAACCATTACGTGATATTAAAAACTCATCATATTTAAGATATTCTTACATAACGTGTTGGTTCAAACAAAAAATTCTTAAATTTGAGTATTGATAAGTAAGTCTGAGAAGATACCATAGAAAGAAAAATGTGTGTGTATATATACTCTTGTTAACCTCTCCTGGAGAGGGTCTACGCAGGATATACTGTACACAAACTACCCTGTTCATATTATCTCTTAAATCATTTACATTAGTGTACAATAACTTGTTATATACAGTAAAATAAAACAAAAATATACGAAACGCATATATTTACATAAAAATGTATTTACAGTTATGCCTAAACTTTACAGTATATAGTATTAAAACAGCATGATGGTTTCTACTGTAAAATACTACTAAAAAAATTACTATTAAAAATTATGAGAAAATATGAGTATTATTATTCGTAAAACCCGTGACATATGACATCAATTCCAAGGGCTGATTATAAAAACTGAGACTATGTTGCGTTATATCAGCTTCTTCAATAAGGTGTTAAATGTTACAGTCGAAATCTTTGGCTCTCCAAGTATTTGCCATTAACGGTGTTTGGCCTTCTTTTAAGACAACAAAAAGGGCCCTCGGATTATGCGAAGAAGTTCAGAGGTGGAAACTCCTTCCATTCAGGGCATTTATCACTTCTTTGACTTGCCTTCGAGAAAGGGCAAGAATCGTGGCATCAGGTAACCAGTGGTTGTCCTTTGATCTCTCTTGCCGTAATGATAAGCCACTTTAGAACCGGAAATAATAATAAGAATAAGAAGATGAATTCAGTTCCATTTATACTGTCATATATGTACGAGTAACATAAATTAGATGTAATAAGCAATGTATAAAAATCAATCCGTACAAAATTTGGTGTACATATGCAAAATAGAACTGCCATCTGGAGGCAAATTACATATGCTTTATTGGCAGAACGGGTTATTTCACAAATATTTTTGAATAGTATAAAACATATAGATATTGTTTGCCGCAAGTAAATGGTAGGAAAAAGAGGTAAATTAAGTTAATGAAATACCAAATACGCTCGTTATATACAATTCATGATGTATGAGGTAACAAAAACCTGGACGTATACTGTAACTGGAGATCACGTATATAACACGCAGACTTCAATTAAACTTACACATTTTTCTTTCTAGGTATATAAAGTCTATGTACAGAGGGTTGACAAATGTATCATATACTGTGTATATATATATATATATATATATATATATAAATAAACAAATTTCCCCTACTAGGGTCTGAATCTACAACCTCTTGTACAGACGGTGAGGGCGCTAGCCACTACACTACGATTGGATAAAAGTTAGCATCACCTGTCATACATTTAAACAACCTAGAGAACGCATAACCTTTACGCGTCCAGAGGTATTTTACTTGTTAACCCTCCCGCACTCAATGTAATGTTTAGTATACTAAACACATTTTTACGTCTTCATTGCCCTTTCTTTTCAAGACTTAGAATCGATCTACTTTTCTAGTTCTGAGAAAGCCAGTCGAAATCGTGTTTATTATTATTATTATTATTATTATTATTATTATTATTTTATTATTATTATTATTATTATTATCATTATAATGAATCGTGTAGAAAATGAGTAAATCAAAAGTTTTACAATGTACAATGGATGATTTTCTTTTAAAGATGAATCAAAATTCAAAAAATAATTTGGCTCCACCCCATCAAACCTCATCCAAGAATTTAATCCCCCACGAGAAGAAGGGAACAAGAGTCAGAAATGGGAGAGAGGGGTTGATCTGCTTCCATTTGTGCGTGTCTCAGCGCAAAGCGTTCCCTGAGAATCATTCGAATGACTTTGAAATGTCACATAGATAGATTCCGAGCTATTTATCTCGGCTATCGTATCTCCGGTCGGAATGCACTTCCTCACTGTCCGGATTATGACTTTCTTGTCACACAAATACACGATGAGCTGGAAATACCCGATCGACTTTTTTTTTTTTAGTGGGTGGGTAGGGGGTGAGGGGTCGGTAGGGGGGGTGAGGGGGTGGAAGGGCTCAGGGGAACTCTATTGCTATCATAAAACGAAAAAAAAAATTTTGTTCTTTGTAACGTTTGAACAAATTAAGACTTATAAACGTTATTCGACTCCCATTTACAACGAATTTAAAACCCACCATTCTACACATACCGGGTGATCCATCTAAGGCCGTACTACTTTTAATTTGGGTACGGTTTTAAGTGGATCACCCTGTACAACCAGCTTTGCACACGAATTTCACACACGCGAGAAAAATTGAGTGTATGAGGGACAGTTATGTTCTAGATTATTTATTTACAGTGTTAGACAATAAATGTTACGACAAAATTTCGTTTCGAATCAGTATTGACGCACCCCACCCACGAATTTTTTTTTTGTTGGTATTCGAATTCATTCGTTCTAAAAAAAAAAAAGAAAAAACTCCGATTCAAATTAGGTCATACGATTCTATATTATAAAAAATGATAAACGATAGAGTAAAATTTAGGGAAAAAAATACTAAAACTTTTGATATTTAGCAGTAATTCATAATTGATTGAAAAAACTCTGCATAAAAAAAAATTGTTATATCAGTAAACCCTCGTCCAACGTGTGTTTGTCCAGCGCGAATTTGCTTATACACGGAAAAATACAATTATTTGCCGAAAGCGGAAAATTTGATTATACACAGTCCGCCAAACACGCTCTAATACAGTAGTACCGTACGCGTGCCAAATGTGCGCTCTAGTGTTTTCTCCTACACTCTCCAACACTCCCGCATCTCCCTCCCTCTCGCGTCACCCTTCGCATCCCCCTTTGTCTCAGTCCGCTACCGCGTTAGTTCTGTGAAGTTGTGTTGGATTGTTTTTATCGTATTTTGCCGTTGTTTTGCTATTACTCTTAGACAGCAGTATGGCACGAAAACGTAAAGCATCTGCAAATGATAATGAAGAGAAGAAAAGTCGTAAGGTTGCGTGGTGGTATGAGCATAACATCACTTGGCCGCGAGTATCACGTGAATGAGGCTACCATACGCACCATCCGAAAGAATGAAGAAAAGATACGTGCTATTTTCATTTAATATATTTTTATTTATCATATGTAAATATCATTATGTTTATGATTTTATTATGTTCTTATTTCATATACAATATAGGTAGGGAAATTCATTTATGTGTGAATAAAAAATCTATGTATCTAAGTATTAATGAGAGACTTTACGCGGTCGCGTTCACGTATCCCCATTTATCCCATAAGATATTAAGTTTGTCCAACGCGGATTTACCTAACGCGCCGTTCTCGAGGAACCTAACCCCCGCGTTGGACGAGGGTTTACTGTACTCGTATATTGTGTGCATGAGAACAAATACAGCCATTTCAATAACGCGCCGTTCTCGAGGAACCTAACCCCCGCGTTGGACGAGGGTTTACTGTACTCGTATATTGTGTGCATGAGAACAAATACAGCGAGTATCACGTGAATGAGGCTACCATACGCACCATCCGAAAGAATGAAGAAAAGATACGTGCTATTTTCATTTAATATATTTTTATTTATCATATGTAAATATCATTATGTTTATGATTTTATTATGTTCTTATTTCATATACAATATAGGTAGGGAAATTCATTTATGTGTGAATAAAAAATCTATGTATCTAAGTATTAATGAGAGACTTTACGCGGTCGCGTTCACGTATCCCCATTTATCCCATAAGATATTAAGTTTGCCCAACGCGGATTTACCTAACGCGCCGTTCTCGAGGAACCTAACCCCCGCGTTGGACGAGGGTTTACTGTACTCGTATATTGTGTGCATGAGAACAAATACAGCCATTTCAATAAGAAAGTAACTCTTTTATTGGTTAGAATATTTTATTGGTTAGAATAAAGAACACTTTCAATACAAATTTACACAATGAAACTAGGTTATATATATATATATATATATATATATATATATATATATATATATATATATATATATATATATATATATATATATATATATATATGTATATATATATATGTAAACGAAAAATTTATGATATAGAGTTTTCACTCTATATATGAACAGAAAAAACGTTTTTTCGAAGGGTTTCCAATTCACCCCCTAAAAAAGAAGTTTCTCGTTTGGTTTTTTGAAGGTTCTAAAAATGGAATTTTTTATGAAATTTTCAATTTTCTTTTATCGCTTTCAGTTAATTTAATTAATATTTTTGGACTATTTAAATGGCTGATAATATTATATATTTTATATCTCTCTCTCTCTTCTCTCTCTCTCTCTCCATATGTATATATATATATATATATATATATATATATATATATGTATGTGAATATATACATATATATGTGTGTGTGTGTGGTGTGTGTGATATATATATATATATATATATATATATATACCTTTTGTTTATACTTGGGTTAATATAGTTGCTTTTAACTGTTTCATAAAGTCTAAAAATTAAGAGAAACGTTCCTTTTGTATCTTTAATACTGATAGTTCAAACACAGGGTTCTCATAAATTATGATTTTTATAAATTAAATTCAATTTGAAATGAATTTGTGTAGATAATTTATGAGCACCCTGTACTACAAAGCCGTACTATCATTCATATCTGAAATTGAAAGGAGTTTCTTTAAATCCTTTAATTAATACAAACTTAAGATGAAGTTTAAATACAAAGTATTTCTTAGAATTTTGAAGAAATTTCGAAATATAAAACATTTAAAACTGTTAAAACTGTTATTTGAAAACTGTTAAAATTGTTATTTTAAAACTGTTAAAACTGTTATTTTAAAACTGTTAAAACTGTTATTTTAAAACTGTTAAAACCGTTATTTTAAAACTGTTAAAACTGTTATTTTAAAAATGTTAACACTTTTATTTCAAAACTGTTAAAACCGTTTTTTAAAACTGTTAAAACTGTTAAAACTTATTTTAAAACTGTTAAAACTGTTAAAACTGCTATTTTAAAACTGTTAAAACCGTTATTTTAAAACTGTTAAAACTGTTAAAACTGTTATTTTAAAACTGTTAAAACTGTTATTTTAAAACTGTTAAAACTGTTATTTTAAAACTGTTAAAAATGTTATTTCAAAACTGTTAAAACCGTTTTTTTTAAAACTGTTAAAACTGTTAAAACTGTTATTTTAAAACTGTTAAAATTGTTATTTCAAAAATGTTAAAACCGTCTTTTTAAAACTGTTAAAACTGTTAAAACTGTTATTTTAAAACTGTTAAAATTGTTATTTTAAAACTGTTAAAACTGTTATTTTAAAAATGTTAAAACTGTTATTTCAAAACTGTTAAAAACCGGTTTTTTAAACTGTTAAAACTGTTAAAACTGTTATTTCAAAACTGTTAAAACCGTTTTTTTTAAACTGTTAAAACTGTTATTTTAAAACTGTTAAAACTGTTATTTTAAAACTGTTAAAACTGTTATTTTAAAAATGTTAAAACTGTTATTTCAAAACTGTTAAAAACTGTTTTTTTTAAACTGTTAAAACTGTTAAAACTGTTATTTTAAAACTGTTAAAACTGTTATTTCAAAACTGTTAAAACCGTTCTTTTTAAACTGTTAAAACTGTTAAAACTGTTATTTTAAAACTGTTAAAACGGTTACTTTAAAACTGTTAAAAGTGTTATTTTAAATTACGCTTTGTCTAATTATGACATTTTAATTTTGTTCACACCAAAAATAAACATCTTTCACCATTTTATTATTAATTTTATTTCTTGATGGACTCAGTGTATAGTAATGAAAAGCTTGGATAACTTACAGTGATAGGACTGTATATATGTTACATCCTTTAGAGCAGTGGTTCTTAAACCCTGGGTCACGACCCAAAATTGGGTCCCAAGCCATTTTGATTGGGTCATTAAATTGTCATTTATCATTTATTTATGTTATCCATAATCATTTTATCATTTATTATTTGTTTTATTATCTATTACGAGTGAACTGTTTGAAAGCATGGGTCGCCGAGCTAGCCCCGAGACCAGAATTTGGGTCGCAGCCTTAAAAGGTTAAGAACCACTGCTTTAGAGCCTCAGACTAAACATTCTCCTCCCTCCACCAACGTTGTAACTTGTGGTAATTCCGCTAACCTTTTCTTTATAGTCGACAAATTCATCCTCTTTAACCATTTCAGTAATGCACTGTGCTTAGCTTGGCCCCAACTGGAGAATCTCTCTGCGACTGTTTCTAAATGTAAATATTAAAAGAAAATTAGAACCGTGTTAATAATTTTCTAAATTTCATGATCACTTAATGAATTTACGATGTACTACCTATCAACCTTTCAAATATTCCGTGCGATAATTCTTCATTTCACGAAAGTCAGTCAAGCTTGTCGTCCTTCCTCTCATGAGAAGTGAGATCATTCTTTTATTCGTTGAAGTATAATTTCATTCACTGAATTATAAGTGTTACAATGCGTCAGATAACTTTATAGTTTGTATATTTATCTTTAGATAATACTTACATTTTAAAGAATGTTTTAGATATTAGCTTTGTTTCCTCCTATAATTTTCTTTTCCTTCATGCGATCATCATTCTTTCAAATACTTCAGCTACTTTTTTCCTCGTTAGAATTTTGAGAATCACCAGTCATTATTGCCTCCTCCTCAGATATTTGTATTGCAAAGTGAATATTTTTGTTTTTTTACGATAATTTTAGATCGTTCAACCCGTACAGGAAGTCGTGTCTTACTTTAAACTGTTTAATGTAGCCATATTTATTCTTAATGGCGACATGTTGGCACCTAAACACATCGAATTGACAAGACTATAACATCGGTATTCTAAAAATCTAGCTTAACCTAACCTAGCCTAGCGTAACCTACGCTAACTTAATCTAACACACAATATGCTTGTCGATTGAATGTCAATTTGATCAGATGTCGTAATTTCGATATTTCGTTTAGAATTATCTACTGGCCATGAAATCGAAATTAAAAAATCTAACAACGACACAACTGAATGGAAAATGTGCTAAATTGAGATATTATAATTTTCATAATTTTATAATTTTTATAATTATATTATAATTGTAATTTTTATAACTACGGTATATTATAATTGTAATTTTTATAATTATATTATAATTGTAATTTTTATAATTATATTATTATATTATAATTATAATTTTTATAATTATATTATAATTATAATTATAATTTGGTGGATCGAAGGAAATAAAAAACACTAAGTGGTCATACCTATGTAACTATTACAGCTCTGACTACGTTCGAAGTTAAAGAACTTGAATATAATATATTAAACTCTAAATTCTGAGCATCAGGTCCAAACTTACAGTACAAAGGGTTGACAAAAGTAAATAGACACCACGATGATTGTCCTTAAGAACAAATGGCAAAGCTCATCAGTGGAATGCTAAAACGTGTGTCACCCTTACATAATGCTTTAAAGGGGAAAGGAACATTATTTTAAATATAGTGATTCAATAAATTTGTTGTCGTTTATTATAAAAAAAAAAAACTATAAAAAATAAAACCGAAGGTGTCTATTTACTTTTGTCAACCCCCTGTAAATTGTACAGAAAAATAGTGAAATATATTGCAAAACTTTACGTAAGTTGCAGTCTTTTCCTGAACAAAATTTGTAAAGTGTAAAGTTAAAGTATTATAACTTTAGCCAAACAAAAGTGAAAATCAAGTGAATCTGCTGAAGAATTTTCTAAGATCTGGAAGCAAATAAGACCAAATAAGCAATCGGATTACGAGCAGAATTCATCGAAAAGCAATAACCAAATTAATCAGAACAAATCCAATTTAGCTTTGTTCCACTTCAAGTGGAATTTCTAGAGGAAGGAAAGGAGTTGTAGTGGTCATTCAAATCCTTCAGATAATATTTGGCCTTTCAAAGTTTCTGAATTTCATCCAGGCACAGAAATTCCACTTGAAATGGAAGAGAAACAAATTGTAATTGAATATTTTAGAACATGCGTAAAACTTTAAATTTCTTTCGTAAATGTAAACAAATTTATAAAGAAATGACTGAAACTTGATCGATATAATATCACTCAATGATATTCTCATTGTACAGGGTGTCTCAAAAGTTGCGCACCATATTTTTAGGTGCGGATGACCTGAATCTGTGGTGCGCGACTTCTGCGACACCCTGTATTCAGCGCCCAAGAGGGAGAAATCCGAGAGTGGAAATTTCAGTCCAGGTTAAGTTAGGTTAGGTTAGGTTAAATTAGGTTAGGTTAAGTTAATGTTAGGTTAATTTCAGTGAGGTTAGAAAATATTAGCCATTCTCAGATGGCGTCTTTGTCGTGAATGCGAATGGGAAGACTATTCTTTTTCAAATCAAAAACTTCTTTTTTCAGATGTGGATTTTTACCTTTGCGCATTTTCACTCGTGGACGGTGAATGTGAATAAAATTGAGTGGAAAGTAATCAACATGATCATATACCCGTGCCCATAATAAAGTACTGTAACAACACCCAGTATAGTAAACCTTTGAGAAAGACACTCAAAAAACTAAGCAGCAAAAGATTAAATTTTCGTAAGTGCTTACAGAGTATTGCGTCACATATATCTTATTTATTAATAACTGAATACAATATATTAGTAACTGGCACAGAAGTATAACAGAGTTAAAACTTGCCATCCCATCATTTGTTTCGGAAGATGGAAAATCCCGCTAAGTGTCTCTACAATTTTCATTTGTACGCCTCCGAATAACCCACGAGTGCAGCGTAGTGGTAAAGCGCCGGGCTGCTAATCTAAAGTTTCTGGGGTCGAATATCGAATCGGACTTCAGATTTCGGCAAATGAGGTGCCTCTCCAGATTTTTCTTGGTGGGGTAGTGGTTGAGATCCTACAAAATGCTGTAGGTCTCTCCGTCACGGGACCTACTAAGATCTTACGAAAAGGTTTAAACAAACCCATTCAATCAACCTCCGAATACGCTTATCATTATCTTAACATGAATGCGACAATGCATATTTATATTAAATCAATATTTACGACGAATTAATCGTGGCTTATATCAAATTACAAATATTTGACTCGCTTCAATGAAGTATTTGGATCACCTGAAGATCAGGGCCCCCATGTATTCTTGTTTTTTGCTTTACAGTACCAAATATAATAATAAATTGAATGCCTGGTTAGGTCAACTGTACGCCCCTGACGATTGGTTAGGTTAAGTCGTGATATTTTCGTTAGTGTTAACGAAGATATCATTTTGTAATTGAGGCTGGGGGCCCTGATCTTCAGGTGATCCAAAATATTTTAGTTCTAAACATTAATAAACGCAATAAAAACCAAGTATAAAATCAGAGGCATGGCAACCCTCATTATTATATATCTAATAAAATCTTAAATTTTTTAGAATACACACAAAGTCCATCGCGACACAAACGTGCGTATGGCGACATTAGAGGTGTCGCACTAGTTTCAGACTAATTTTTTTTAAGGAAAATCATCAAATTTCATGTAAAAAATGGATATACCGAAGGTTAGGCTAGGTTAAGTTAAGTTAATTAAGTTATTAAGATTAAGTTAAATGTCGTCCACAACTGAAAATGTCGCGATTTTGTAAAGTAGAAAAACGTGTGTGTGTGTGTGTGTGTGTGATTATGTTATTAAAATAAGTTTGTACATTATATCATATTTAATTTGTATCTAACAAAATCTTACGAAATAAATACCATCCCTTGGTATACCCTGTAGAGAAAACTTAAACTGATATAAACGACACTCTTACTTTTGGTATAATTTTACTGTAGTTACTAGTTTCTGCCATACCCCGTAATTCAATGGGTAACACCATACTGTAGTTACTAGTTTCTGCCATACCCCGTAATTCAATGGGTAACACCATCTCCCTGTAAGCGAAGTGGAAACACTGAAGTTAGGGAGGAAGAGGGGATTCGAATCCCGATGATACTGGCAATAATAATAATAATAATAATAATAATAATATAGAAGTTAGGGCAGTACTAATACGATACTGATACTTGTAATGTTAAAAACTATTCCGAAAAATGGGTTTTAATTCTGTTTACCAATTCGGATATTTTACTGCGATAGATGTCGCCTGTTCGTTAATCATGTAATAATAGCGTTTGGGTTTGTTAAACCCTTATCGTAACGGAAATGCTCATGTGGCGGAGGGGACCTACTGTTTTACGTGCGACCAAACAATCTACGAGTCGATCTAAAAGCAAGGGACGACTCTCCTATCCAACTGAACGGATCTATCATCGCTTAACCTTGCTGACCTAACCGTAAACGTAGAATTGTACTATCATAAATTCAAATACATTTTAGTATGTATGTAAGATGACGTTGCGAGTGTAATTTAGTGCAGAATATAAAGGAAAATATAAAGGGTGATCCAGAGAAATGGGACCCAAAAGAAACCCCTGTAACTCTTAAAGTATAAGTCCTTTTATAAAATCATACGCATCATTCGAAAGAGGATAGTTACAAGTTTGTACAGGATTGTATAGGTTTTGACAATACAAGACAAGATAAGATACAAAACAAAATAAAAGTGTTAGTTAAAACTAACCCTTCAAGATGACTGCATGGACTGTGGAACAGCTGCGTTTCATAACTGAGCAATATTATGAGCATGGAAGAAGTGTAGTTTCAGCTCAAAGATCTTTCAAGACAAATTTTCAGATGTCAAAATCACCTTCTAAGAGCTGAAACTACACTTCTTCCATGCTCATAATATTGCTCAGTTATGAAACGCAGCTGTTCCACAGTCCATGCAGTCATCTTGGAGGGTTAGTTTTAACTAACACTTTTATTTTGTTTTGTATCTTATCTTGTCTTGTATTGTCAAAACCTATACAATCCTGTACAAACTTGTAACTATCCTCTTTGGAATGATGGGTATGATTTTATAAAAGGACTTATACTTTAAGAGTTACAGGGTTTCTTTTGGGTCCCATTTCTCTGGATCACCCTATATATAAAGAAATTGACAGAAAATCTTTAAAATTGCAATGCAGCATTGTAACATTTCTCTGCAATATTGCAAAATATAAGACCAGCGAATTATTTGCAGAAAAATCAGGAAAATCACATCACGAGAGAAGACACGATCGGATATAAGAATCACCTTGCAACAATGCAAACGTTAAATATTTTAACGGAATAGTCTAGGAAATTACCTCAAGCGGTAATGTTTGAGCGGACATGAGGATAATATTGTATATCTATGACAACGGTATCCTAAAAACCGTAACGATGGCAACAGAATTCTTTCCCGTATTTACTTATAATTTGAAAAAACACCTTTTATTCTTTTAGTTATTTATGGTGGATGCTTCAATGTTACATCTCGAATAACTATTTTAATATTTATTTATTTATAAAATTAACATCATAATTTTTCCTACTGAAGTATTTATTTGATTTGATGATAAAATTAATAAATAATATAAGGTCTATTGACTCAATTTAATATTTAGAATCGTGTTGTTTTCTCCTTTGCAGCATTATGTAAAGCTGACACACGTTCTGGCATTCCAATGATGAGTTTTGCGATTGTTCTTGAGGACAATCATCCTGGTGTTTATTTACTTTATCAGCCCTCTGTACTGTATCTTATATAGAGATTTTTATATTTTTTAGTTCGGTATACCGTATACCCTTATTTATTTATTTATTGGACTGTAGGTGACAATAAAACCCGCACTAATAGACGGAGTTTATTGCCACAACAGTTTCGATGCCCACTGGCATCCTCTTCGGTTGGATACAGAAACTGGGTATCGAAACTGTTGTGGAAATAAACTCCGTCTATTAGTGTGGCTTTATTGTCATATTTCGACCTCCACGTAAGAATGTACCGTAGTTTTGCTTTTAATATTGGACTATAGGTTTGTTTACAAGCTACATATTTTCCAGATTCTACACATCTCTACCGCGACAATGAAACTTATCTTTATTTACTAATAAAAATAACGCAAGAATATTATCATTGTTATCCTGCTGAATCACACTCAAATGTAGAGAATAAATTGCTGAAATAATTTCTTTTTGTTGAATAACTTTTAAAACTAAATTTTATACTTATATTCTTTATTAGGCGTTGATATTTAATTTAAAAGGTTCATATGATATATATACACGTTTATAGGTTGTATTTTTTACGCAGTTATGATGGCTTTCATTTGTTGTATAAACAATCTCTTATCCGCTTTAATTACGATATCGTATTTACTTGGTTATTAAGTAAGTTTATTACATCCACTAAAACATCAGTAATTCTTCAAAAACCAAAAAATGTTGAGCTGAAATTTGCTTTAATTAACGCTTCAAATTTCAGCTTTCTCTTCCTTAACAATAATAAAAATGTTTTTTGAAAAACTCATACTTAAAACTTGCTTTGGAAAAAATTTTTAAGTACAGGTATGCTTTAAGCAAAGATCTCGTTTGCGTGTCTACTTTACTGATAGTTTTTTTTTCTGTTAGATGAAAAAATTAGACTCGAAAAAAATAAAAAAATCCCTCGCTTTGAACAAATATTTTTTATCTTTTTGTAGTTAAAGTTAGATGACTTTTTAATTTTAATTATTTACCTTATATATTTACTTTTATTAAAATTAGTTTTCAGAATAAATAAGGCCTAGGAAGAAATAACTATTTTTTTTTAATGTTTAGGTATTTGATTTTGCCATACACTTCTTCTCTTTTTATATGGAGGGGTGCTTTTGCGGACATTCGCCCTTGGCTCTTCCTTTCTGCATAAAAAAAAATTACCCAGCGCAATGCTTTATTAGAATCGACCATCTTCCGGGTTATCCCAACTGGGGGGAAACGAGTAATTTGAGAACGTTAGAAAAATTGCTTATATGCACTGTGAGAGGGGAAAGGAGGGGTTGTAGATCCTATAATGCAAAAGAGGGGAGAAGAGAAATAAGAAAAAATGAGGGGAAACAGAGAAGAGAAAGCTAAGAAAGAAAGAAAAGATGCCCGGGATAAACTGGGCATACGCTGCAGGGTTTCTTCAAATGAGGCGAAACTCTATACAAACACCAGAAGAAGGACAGAAGGACGTGAGAGAGAAGCTCACCCACTACCTTTAAGATTATGTGTTCTTCGCTACTATGCGGAACCGAGACAATTTTTAGAATACACACAAATCCCAGCGCGACACGAACGTGCGTATCGCGACATTAGAAGTGTCTCACTAGTTTCAGACTAAAATTTGTTAAAGAAAATCATCAAATTTCATGTAAAAAGTGAATATAACGAAGGTTAGGCTAGGTTAAGTTACATTAATTAGGTTATTAAGATTAAATTAAATGTCGTCCACAACTGAAAATGTCGCGATTTTGTAAGGTAACCAAACGTGTATGTGTGTGTGTGTGTGTGTGTGTACGTATCTAACAAAATCTTACTAAACAAATACCATCCCTTGGGTCCGTTCAAAAATTACATAACGCTATTTTTGCTAAAACTTGACTCCCCACCCACTTGTAACGTTCCGTAACGCTAGACCAGACACCCACTAATATGTTATGTAACCCCTAATATGGGGTGTCTGGTCTAGAATTGTTACGGAACGTAATAAAGGAGTGGGGGGTGTCAACTTTTAGCAAACTTAGCTTTACGTAATTTTTGAACAGCCCCTTGGTAGGCTACAACCACACACACACACACACACACACACACATACATATATATATATATATATATATATATATATATTACTTTTACTTTTGTTGAGTTTGAACGACGGTTCAGGATCGACCTGCGTCGACCCCTCTGCAGCATCCCGCCTCATTTGCGGGACTTGGTGAAGGAGGGAATTGCTCTCTGATCGCCTCCTGCCCTCGTAGCCAGCCACGCATGGCTGGTCAGGGACTTTGCACAAGAATCTGTCCAGCTGGTTCTTGAAGTTATTCAGGTTGGTGTGCTGGAGATTCCTCACTTCTTTTGGAAGGGCATTGAAAAGCTTTGGGCCCCGTATTCTGAGGTATTTTCCATCCTCGTTTTCATGGCTCCTTGTCCCACCGCAGCTGGGACCGTACAAAATCTGCCTCTTCTCTCATTCCAGTTTGTTTCTATTTCATTTCTTAGGTTAGGGACAGAGCCCTCAAGTATGTTTCCATATGTATATTATTGTGTACCGCTCTCGCCTTCTTTCAAGAGAGTAGAGTTTCCAGGGATTGTAGTCGAGACCAGTAGTCTTCACCTTCCGTTTCCTCTATCTTAGACGTAAAAGTCCTTTGTATAGCTTCAATGCTCGCAATGTCTCTTTTTCTGTGTGGGCTTGTGAGTACTGAGCAATACTCAATTATTGGTAGGACTAGACACTTCCATAATTTGAGCATGATATATATATGTGTGTGTGTAATATATATATATATATATATAATATAGATATATATATATATATACTGTATATATACACACACACACACATATATATATTATATATATATATATATATATATATACAGTTAAAACTTAGGATTTCGAAGCATTTGGGTTTTTCTTATCGAACTTCTCGCCCTCTTTCCACTCCTGAATCCTCTGCCATTCGGCATCATTCAGAGACCCATGACCACCAGTGCCCCCAGGACTCCTTTGCGATTTTGTCGTCTGCTCCTACTTGATCTTAAAATTTTAGAATCCCTTTTTATCAAGAAATTAAATCCTGAACTAAACGATAGCCTTTCCTCGATAAAATTACAAACTTCCTAACCAACCAACACCTTTTAAACGCAACCAACGCACTAACTTAAGTTGTTTTTTCCTTTCTCTCCACTTGTTATTTGTAACTTTTACCATCCAGGTTAGTCCTTTTTAAATTTTTAAATTTTAAACTTAACATTTTTAAACTTTTAATTTTTGAAATTTTAGTTTGTTTTAATTTTACTTTTATTTTGTTTTATAATCCAGATAGTTTTTTTAACAACTTTTTAACTTTTTTTTGTGTTAGATTTTATTATCGTACAGTTTGACATTTGTATTTACTTTAGTTTTATGATAATTTTTAGATGCTTCTATTTAGTCACTGAAGATGGCCCCTGAGTGGACCGAAACGTTTGGCCAATAAATGTTGAGAGTCGTATCTCTTGTTTTCATATTCCTATTGATTATATATATATATATATATATATATAAACAAAGTACACAGAACAGAACTCACCACGTGGAGGTAGCTGCACATCGAGTTCCAGCCTAGCCCATCCCAACCACCCAACCTTATTATGGACTTTTGTCTAAGTCATTCCTTTTCCTGCCTACCGAACTATGTTGTGATTTAGTATTGAAAAATGGCATTATGTTTCTTGATTCCAATCTCACTCGAATGAATCCATCCCTTCGTTCTTTTCCACAAACTGTAGTAGCTGCTGCTTCTCTTACTAGCTTAATACATCTTTCTACGGCCTGTGTGTGATATGGCACCCGAAGTATGCCTCCAAAATCTAACTGTTTCGAAGCGAGCGCTCTCAATTCCTTCTCCGTTAATTGCTGCAAAAGCGGAGGACTTAATCGCCCTTCTTCTTTCCACTTAATAAGATCAATGTATTCTTTTGCTCCAAAGTTCAGCCTTGGTATTGTAAACTTTCGGATTTCCTTTTGTGTTTTGCTTCTTGCAGGCATAATTCTTCGAATTGCCAGCTCCCTGATGTGCTCGTGATCATCGGTGATCATGGAGAGCAATAGGTTCTCTGGGTGAGCAAAATTAGCGTTGCGTCGTATTGAAGAATCCACAACGTTTCTCAGCTCGAGTGGAAGGTATCTTGATCTTGAAATGATTTCCCAGACGTGTCTTCCTCCTTCTGTGCGTGAAGATTTTGACTTAATGGTAAACCACATTGGAGCATAAACTTTCATTACAAATGTTGCTAATGCACGAAGGTTCTCTGATGGTTTATATTTAGCAATATATAAGCGTAGAATTCGATTTGCTGTAGTTATCCACCTTGCATGAGATAAAGTTCCTGGATTTTTTGCAGACAAATCCTGAGAGCATTTACCTGAGCACGCAGTTTTACAGATTTCAAGCAAATACTTCTTGTCCGTACTTAAGTCTTCATTTGCTATGTATGGTATATCAGCTTCAATTTTATCAAACCCTGCAACTGGAAGTTGTTCACAATTTTTCAGTGCTTTGCCAATTGTACCAGAGAAGGTATCAGGTCCTGTTGTGCTCCCATCAATGTGATATAACAAGTGGCGAAGTGGAAGTTCGTTAGCGTGCAATTGACATATTAGCCACTGCAATGCCAATTCTAAGATGCTAATAATTCCATTATGCCTTCCTGTGTTTACAGGCGTTCCATCACATCCAATAGCCACCAGTTCGTCAATGTTTTGAACATTTTCTGATAAAAACTGAATTAACGAATCTTTAATACCATGAGCAGTACCAGAGACAGGTGCAATATGACCAACATAGCAAGACCCTGGTTCTCTTACTAAGGTAATAATATTTTTTGCCTTGCTTGATATGACATTTAGTTTTATCTTTACTTCCATCAAAATGTAGAGCTTTTAAGTGTTCCTCATTATCTTCTTGTTGCATTTTACGCCGTATTTTCGTCCTTTCTCTTCTAATTTTACTCCTGTCAATTACGAGGGGGGTATCCTCATTTCCTATTAGACCAACATCTTACAGGGCAGCAGATGCCAAAGATGCACCTGCCCGGTCAGATATGCCGTATCTATCACAAACTCGTGCAACATTTCCTAAATTAACTCTCATTTGTTGATGCAAGTTAGACGGTCTAGCATCATCAACAGCTCTTGTTTGGGTCGGGTTTGATTCTTTCCCTGAGCTGAAATGTCACCCTCAGAATCAGAAGAATCAAAGCCTAGGCCTACAGCATCATCATTAGTTGAAATACTTTTGCTAATTCGAGAAAGTTCCACTTCTTTTCGTTTCATATTCTTTTTAGGTTTTTCAGTTATTTTATCTATGTTCCCAATTGCCATTTTTCTATCTCCTCTTTGATCAGTGAGAAATTTTTGTTCAATGCGAGGAACCTTTTTAGTTTTATCACAGTGACAGGAATCAAACTCACATTTGCAGCTAGCAATATCAAATAAAATTTTAGCTTTTTCTCTGAACAACTGTAATTTGTTTTGATAATTTGGGTTTCCTTTTCTTCCTTTGTATGGCTTTATCAACACCATATATTTATTATGATAGGAGCAAATAAGCTGCAAAATTCTTTTGTGAGAAACTGTTGGCATTGAGGCCTTTACCCAAATATTTTCAATATCTAAAGTGACTCTTTCTGATACATCAGAGACTGCAGGATCTTGGTTATTATTAGTGAACTTTATGTCAGCTCTTACCCATAAATAATGTCTAAACAATTCTTCATAGGTTGGAAGCCTATTGCTATTTAGTTCTTTAGCAGCGCCAAAAACTAGGCATATACTGCATTGCCTTGTCTTTACTCTTTTATCCATTTTAATATTTCTGAAAAAATAGAATTAATGTAATTAAATCAGAGAATTACAAGAAATAAATATTTATGCATGCAAAAACGGTTAAGTAGTTATACTAATAGGCTAAGCTAAACTGTAACAAATGTCGTCACTGCACGCACTTTAAGAAGACTGAGTGACTGAGGCTCAAAATGTGACGGTTTTTCAAGATCATTGGAGAGCCTCTTACTGAAACAGCAGCTAATTCAAATTTGGTGGACATTTAAATTAGCGTCATTTACAACTTTCCCTTGGTATTCCAAATTGATATTCTAAAATTCATATTTTCGCTCCACAGTAATATATATATATATATATATATAATATATATACACACATCGTTAAATCGTTCCGTGCGTTGGTCTCTTCACATGAAGGTCAAGCTGGTGGCCCCGGCTCTAGGCCTGGCTTGGTGGAGGAGCGAGTTGATCTCTTGCGCTCTCCAACGCACATAGCCAAGTACACCCGGCTCATCTGGTACTGTTCTGAGCCAGGCAGCTAGTCTTCTCTTGAAGACTTCAACTTTGACCCCTGTAACGTTTCTGAGGTCTTTTGGACGCTGGTTAAAAAGTCTGGGCCCCCTGACAACCAAGTTATTTTCCTTCAGTGTTGAGGAGGTCCTTTGCGGGCCCTTAATTTAGGAACACTACACATTCTGCCTTTCCTATTTTCCAGCGTTGTTTGGATGGTAATTGGGTTTAGTTTGAAGTTTGGTACCAGTTTTTCAATCATTTTCCATATGTAGATTATGGTGTACCTCTCTCTTCTTCTTTCTAGCGAGTACAGATTTAGTTTACGTAGTATTTCCCAGTAGTTGAGTTCTTTGCAGCCATCAATCTTGGCTTTGAAATGTATCTGCTTTTCTTCTATTTCATTTTTTTCTTCTTTTCTGTATGGGGACGTCAAAACTGAGCGGTATTCAAGTTTTGGTATGATCAATGTTCTCAGCAGAGGAATCATTACTGTTTCGTCCCTCCTTTTGAACGTTCTTAGTACCTGTCCCACGACTCGTTTTGCTTTGTTTATTGCTGTCTGATTTTGTGTCTCGAATTTTACATCATCGGTCATTATTACCCACAAGTCGACCGCTTTCGTGCTTCTCTGAATTTCCTGTCTATTTGGAGCATAATATGCAGTTTGTTTAAGTTCCTCATTTCTACCATATCTCAAGAGCTGAAATTTCTCGGTGTTAAATGTCATATTGTTGTCTTCTGACCATTTGTATATTTTGTTCGTGTCCCTCTGCAAGGCCTCCACTTCATTTGTATCGCTGATTTTTCTGCTGATCTTTGTATCGTCCGCAAAGGAGATGTTACTATACTGTTGCTGTTTACTCCGCTGTCTATGTCTGTTAGCATGATAATGAACAAGAGTGGGGCATGTACTGTACTTTGTGGTACTGAGCTGCGTACTTTTGATTCTGATGATGATACACCTTGAATTTTGACGACCTGTAGACGTTCTCAGAGGAAGTTGTAAATCCATTTTCCCACTTTGCCTGTTATTCCCATATGTTTCGTTTTATGTGCTATTATACCATGATCGCATTTGTTGAAAGCTTTAGCAAAATCCGTGTATATTACGTCATAGTTTTCATTGCCTTCAAGTGCATCTAGGATATTGTTATAATGCTCTATAAGTTGTGATAGGTATGATCTTCCTGATCGGAATCCGTGTTGATTTTCGTTGAATCTTTCCAGTGTCTCCAAGAAGTCATAGATTTTCTCTTTAATCACCAAAGAGCCTCACCAAATATTTTGGTGAGGTGGGACGTCAAAGACACTGGGTCTCTATTTCTTTGCTTGAACTTATCCCCTCCTTTATATATAGAGACAATGTTTGCTCTTTTCAAGATGCTCTGTATTTCCCCAGTGTCTGGGGACCTTTTCCATATCCAGTATAAGTGTGTAGCTATTTAATTTTTACAGTTTTTAATTAATAATGCGTTCCATTTGTCCAGGCCTGCAGCTGAATGTGATTTCACTTGTCCCATAGCTCTCGCTACATCTTCTGGGAAAAAAATCAAAGTCTGTTATACATTCTCCTTACAATTTCTCTTCGAAGGATGCATCTATGTCAGATATCGCTTTGTCACTCTTTCAGGTACTGAAGACCGATTCATACTGGGTTCTCAATGTTTCAGATATTTCTTTTAGAGCGTCTGTTTGTTCATTATTTCCTTTCCTTAAGGGCCCGATAGTAGCGCGCGTTTTTGTTTTCCTTTTCGCATAGCTGTAGAAGTATTTTGGATTTTCCTTTATTGCGTCTACCCCCTTTTCCTCTACCCTCTCTGTATGGCCCTTTATCAGAGTTTGTATTTCTCTATCGATACTCTCCAGTTTTTCTTGTATTACTTTCCTGGCATTGTTGTCTCCGCAATTAGCCTACTTCGTCGCTACTCTCTTTCTTTTGCGGAATATTCTTCTCTTTTGCCTCTCTTGCCAGTTCCTCTTTCCTTTTGGCTGTGCTTTCGGAACATATTTTTCTAAAATTTTCAGCGTCTTTTCTTCCAAGGTTGTTAGCATTTCCTCAGTTGTTTTAGTCTCTAAAACTGTTCTCCACTCTATTTGGGCCATCTGATTTCTTCCCAATTTATGGTCTTGGAGTTTAAGTTAAAAGCCCCAGTTTTGCTTCTTCCTTCCGTATGTGTATTGTCTTTTAATGTTATCGCCATATTTGTTTATAACTCGATTATGCTGTGGTCTGAGATAGTAGTTGGGGTTACTTTTATATCGGCAATCAAGTTCGTGTTATTCGTGAATACCAGATCTAGGCAATTATTTTTCGTGGTATTTTCTGTTATCTCTTGTGTCAGCATAAACTCGTTTGTGAGAGCCATCAGCATTTTTGCTTGCTCCTGGTCCTCTCTTGTGTCCCCCTTATCTTGCTGTATAAATATATTTCTACCCATTTTTTGGTATTTTATAAATGGGAAATTAAAATCGCCGCAGAGAGGATGGAGAGTTTACAGACTTTATTAGGGTTCTGATATTATCAATGGCATCCGAAAATTTTTCATTTGGAGAATTTGGAGGTCTATAGATGACTATCAGTACCATGTTTAGTTTCTCTATTTTCACTGCAAGGGTTTCCACGAAGTTGTTGGATTTACTTATTACTGTCTTTGTCATATACCTCTCATGTATATAAATAGAACAGCCACCTTTAAGTCTCGCTGTTCTATCCACTCTTAGTAAGTTGAATCCATCGATATGCAATTCTTTCTTATCGATACAGTGTTCGCAGTTATCGCAGTTTCCTTGGCAATCTTTAAGATGTGTTTCTGTGAGGTATGCGATGTCCGCCCCTGTTTCGTCCATAAAATCTTTCAGGTACGAAACTTTGTTTAGTGAGTTGTTCGGTTTTATTCCTTGAATATTTGCCAGGACAATGTTTATGTTCTTTTTTTTAGCATTGCCCCTTGTGCATTTAGTTCGCTGTCCTTTGATATCGCGTGTTTTGTAGCCTTGTGGTCCTCCGAGATGGATCCGTTCCCGCCTACCTGTTCTGGTAGCTTCTTGCCACGAAGCTGTCCGGCTCGAGGGTTCCCAGCTGTGTCAGCTGCATGTGCTCTATAAGACTTAGCAGCCGTATTGTATCCGAGATGTTGAAAATTTTTTGTTTGCTATTTGTGTTTAAAGAGTTTTGTTTTCTATTTGGGTGGGTTGTTTTTTCTCACATTCCTCCTGTTGTCATTTGAAATTTGTTCTTTTACCTTAGAACTTGTCGGGAGATGATGGTAGTAGCATTTTCTCCCGTACTAGCAGGTTCCATATGTCGCGTAGGTTTTGCAAATGTCCAGATGGTATAATTTACATTTTCCACCAAATTTGCAGTGACCATTATTGTAGAAGCAGTTGCACAAAGGAGGGTGTTCGTAAATACATTCTCCTCCCTTATATCTGCAAATTCCTTTCACATACTGTAGTATTTACATATAGTTTCTTCCCCATTTTTACTGGGGGCCTTTGTTTTCGGTGGTTTTAGTATGATTTCTTTATTGTCTACTTGTTTTTTCCTATTGCTACTAATGTCTTTTGTTTGAGATCTTTGGATTTGGTTTTGTGCCTCTGTTTTCTCTGTTGGTGCTTCTTATATTTCTGTTATTTCTGCTTCCCATTTACTCGCTTTTTCTGTTTTTTTTCCTGTTCGTTTTTCGCAGTTTCCTCTTGTACTATTTTCGTTCCTTCTATATTTTTTCTCTGTTCGCTATTCATAAACTCCTCTTTTGCCTTTTCTTCAGTCTTGCTCTGCTTTAAAAACCGTAAACGAGTTTACTTCGATTATGCAGCTTTTGCAGAAGAACTTGATTCCGTTCAATTGTTTCAGGCATTGGAATTCGACTAAGGACTGGCAAAGATCGCTGTGGATTGTCTTTGATTCATTTGTTTCTTTTTTTATAGTATCCTCAGGGTTGTATAAATTGATTTGCCATTGCCACGTTTCTAATGGTATGTAAATGATTGTGCACGAAATATTAACTCAAAAGGGTAGTTAATTAAGTGAGGTATTTGATTTGACTTTAAAAATGAGGACGGGAAAGTTTTTCCATTATTCCGGGGGGTGGGGGATGGGGGATGTGGCACGCTGTAGATTCTCACTGATTGGTGCCCTGGTGTGTACCGCGGTGGATAACTGAGAGATATTGCCTTTCGATGGGCAGTTAGATTTCCTCAGAGAGAAAACACTCGGAAAAAACGCTGTGTATATACACACACAGTGTATATATATACACTATATATATGTAAAGGACGGTATAGTGGGGATTCCTCCAAACAACTCTGGAAATATACACGAATTATTGCTTTTCTCAGAATAATTTTACTTCGCTTTACTAAACTCGATTTTGATATCAGTATTTTGTATTTGTTTTTTCAAATTTTAAAATAGTATTCTTTTCTTTTACTTTTCTAAATAATTCCTTTCACTGGGAACTGGAAACTCCTCTTCTGTAACTCTTGATCAAGTGTTTCTTCACTTTTAATGGACTTTAACTTAAAAGTAATCAAATATTGCATTTTTAATAGCGTTTAAAGGGAAATTCGAAATATATTTAATTCCCGATGTCTGAGATTTCCATCACATACTATATATATATATATATATATATAATATATATATATATATATATATATATATATATATATATATACTATATATATATATATAATACAAACAATTCCACAAGTAAAGAGGAAAATGATTCCAAGACCTTGGAATCATTTTTCCTTTTCCTTGTGGGTTTGCATCACCCATTTATTTCACGTGTTTAATTGTGAAATTCATCCCATGTGTGTGTGTATATATATATATATATATATATATATATATATATATATATATATATATATATATATATATTTTTTTTTTATTTATTTATATGTAACCTTCAGCACACCAAGGAAGCGATTGTAGATAGCAGTCGACCAGGGAAGTACTCCAAGGAGACGTTAGGCAAGAGACAGGGAGCTCTGGAACTCCCGTTTCTCCTGTCACTGTCCTCCTTAGCTGATCTTTTTCTGTCTCATCTACACACTCTTTTCTCGCTATTCCTCACTACACATGCATCTTACATACTACACAATCTTTCCAAATTAAAAAAAAAATGCCATCGACCTCAAGAGCCTCGGGGTCCCCTGGGAACGGGACCATAAATGTCGCCACTTCTGGTTTCCCCGCTGCCGATACTGGGAAGGCAGACCCGGCAGCAAGAATGGCTCTCCTCCTCTAAACCTCACCTTCGCTTCCTCACTGAAACTCAGGTGTCTGGGACGACTGACAACAACCTCTTCTCTATTTTCTCTACCCTCCTACTTTCTCTATACTCAATTTCACTCCAAATGTGGATGTTGTGTATATGTGCGCAATAACCTAACTTGTTCTCGTATTCCAGAACTCAAATCCTCCAAATTCTATACCCTCTGGCTACGGCTTGCATGTCACTCTCAGACTAAATCCATCTACGCTGTCTACCTTTTTCCTAATTCTACTGACTACCCGAAATTCTTTGACTACCTCACTTCCAAAGTGGAATACATTCTATCCCACTCTCCTTTTGCTGAAATCTCTACTTTAGGAGATTTCAACGTTTAGAATATGGAAGAGCCCTTGGTCGTATACTACAAAAGAATTGCAAAAACTAAAACCAAAACTGTAATTTTAGACAGTGAACATAACTAAGGAATACGAAATCAGGGGATAATTAAAAATAAATAGTCGAACAAGGGTATAAGACCACATAAAATGCAGTTTCGGGCACATGAAACAGATACAGAAATAAAATCGTGAAGGGAAATACGACCGTGGGAACTCACGAAGTATAATTGTGAATAGATAATGGTATGATAAAGTTTTGGCAATAGCCAAAATTAAAATATTCGAAAGAAAATAAAAATCAAACAGTTGAAAACGAACTTGAGTGAGAACAACAAGGCTATTCTGTCTAGAATTAATAATAAAAAGAATAATAACTGTAATAACATTAATAATAGTAATAATAATATTGTTGTTAATGATAGTAAGTATAATAATAATAATGTTTATGATAGTAGCAGTAATAATAGGGATGGTGGTGGAAAAAACTTAATGATACTCGCAGGAATGAGGACGGAGTGACTAAACTGGATTATAAAGAGGTATACTGGAGAAATATGAAAATCGTCAGGAAGAATAAAGGTAAGGTATTAAAAGTTTTCCATATTTTATTCTGGCTTTGGTTTTTGTTTACAAATACAACTTTTTCCGTGTTGCGTCTGCAGATATATATGTATAATATTATTCTAAGCAAAATACAGGCCTATATTATGGTAGGTTTGCAATTGCGAATACTTGTGGTTTTAGGCCCAGTTTCTGCAGAGCAAGCCTAAGGTAGTACGAGTGTGACTGTGATTGATGCGGGTAAATTTGTGTTGCCTTGGAGAGGAAACACAAACTTGCGGTACATCTTGCTCTTGAAGAATCATGTACCAAAACTGATAATAACTGGGGGGTGTCTAACGGAAATTGCAATAAATTGAATACGGATATGGATGTTTTTTGGACTCAACTAACACAGAGCATTGCTGCTTTCAATGGTAATGAACCACGTACGAAAGCCTCGTCAACAGAGTTGGAAACGGGTCACCAACCTTCACCCGTGACCCATTTGACCGATGGCCCGTTGATCCAACGAGCATCTGACCTGAATACATTCAGAAACTTTTCCAAAACTGTGTTGATAATTAGGCTTTATTTCTAATATATTTACGATAAATATATTATATATAAATATAAATATATAAATAACATATTTATTCTAATATATTTATTCTAGTATATTTATTCTAATATATTTATTCTAATATATTTATTCTAGTAGAAAAATACAATAAAAAAATCAACTTTTCCATAAAACAGGAATGAATATTTCTGAGAGAAACTATGATAAACTGTATTTAGAAATTCTTCAAGTATTCCAGAGCAATACAAAGTGATTCCGGGTCAGGTGGGTCAGCCGTATGACCCGTGACCCACCTTGACCCACTTTGAATTCACTCCGACCCACTGACTTCGTGACCCGCCGACCCGTTTCCATCTCTGCTCGTCAGTACTTTGACTCCCTAACTGCTTGGCAATGTTGCTGCGAGCAGCTCGTATCCTGAAATGGGCATATGGGCAGAATGGTGCTCTATGTGAAAAGCTGTTTAACTCTTCCTACTTTTACTCAGGATATTACGCTGGGTACCCTTTTATCTACCAACCAATTTTTATTGTATGGAAGGAAGAACAGCTGGGTTTGCTGCTCACCGACTGCCGTCACCAGGAATCGAATCCTGGGCCAGTGGATTCGTAGTCAGCGATATATATAAAACCTTCGTTAAACCTTGGTTTCGTTTGCGCCCGAATTTTTTTTTTAATGCAGGAAGGAGGGGCCAAGGGCAAATGCCCGCAAAAGCGTCCCTCCCATTGAAGAAGAAGAAAGCCAAAATCAAGGTCTGGGGTTTTCGAGATAATTGGACACTCTGCGTTTGAAAGATGAGAGGTCATAGACAAGAGGAAAGATGGATTGAGGAAGATTGTTCCAGAGTTGATCGGTTGATTAGATGAAAGACTGAATTTTAGCGAAGTCAAGCTTGTTGCTCCACCTTAGACCTACAGCTTAAAATGGAATCCGAACCACAACCCACCATGATTTGTCAGAAATTACAGTCCTCGCCAGGACTTGACCTCACGACCTCCCAATCAGCAACCCAGCGTCTTAACCACTAGGCTACGCAGGGTACCCTTTTATCTACCAACCAATTTTTATTGTATGGAAGGATGAACAGCTGGGTTTGCTGCTCATCGACTGCCGTCACCAGGAATCGAACCCTGGGCCAGTGGATTCGTAGTCAGCGATATATATACACACACACATACACACACATATATATATACACACACACACACAGTATATATATATATATATATATTATATATATATATATAGAAACGACGTAAGTATAGAGGAGTGTTCTGCACACGAGGAAGAGAAATAACGAACAAATGAAATATATATATATATATGGAGCTATTGAAGAATAGGGACCCCAGCCTTCTTTAGTTAGGCATATAAGACTAACTAACGAAAATATCACGACCTAACCTAACCAATCGTTAGGTTAACTGCACGCCCTTGACGATTGGTTAGGTTAGGTCATGATATTTTCGTTAGTTAGCCTTATAAAGCTAACTAAAGAAGGCTGGGGTCCCTATTCTTCAATAGCTCCATATATATATATTATATATATATATATATATATATATATATATATTATCAAAAAGTGCGAAATGAAAAATAAAAGGGTACTTGTAGGTTATCTTCCCCCCACCAATTTTGGAAGAATATTTTCATTAAAACTAACGAAAATATCACGACTTCACCAAACCATTTATCAAGGGCGTACAGTTGATCTATTAGTAAATAGTAAATACTATTCCAGAAACAAACAATGTTATAATTAATAATAGATCAACTGTACGCCCTTGATAATTGATTAGGTTAAGTCGTGATATTTTCGTTAGTTTTAACGAAAATATTCTGTCAAAATGGGGGGGGGGGGGCAGATAACCTACAAGTACCAATAAAAGCACGTGATGCAAACGTAATCCACACTGACTGATAAATATTTCCTCGACGCAAATTTTCATCGTCATGTGACGTAACCTAACCTAACTTAATCTAGTTCCCTAAAAAGCTTGTCGCCAGCATAACTCGTCTGCGAAGTGGTTTTAGCCTGATCCATGCATCCATCACAGTCAGCCCTATATCCATTTCACTGATGAGACATTCTGTCTAATAAGCTAAACTAACCTTACCTAACCTAACTTAACTTAATCTAACTCGAAAAGCTTCTTGATTAACTGTCATGTCGAAAGAAGACCGTCAACCTGATCACAATCATGCCGATCCGAGATTAAAAAGTTCCACATCTCGTAAATCAGCGTTTTATTCACGGAGACGTACGTTAATTTAATAAAAACATATAAGCCAATAACTTTTTCTAGAATTATCATGTAACCCATAAGATATAAAGGGTTATTTGTTGTGTAATATAGTTCGAATATTATGTTTGTCTTTGCACTAAGTGGATTACATTAGAATTTTTTTTAACGTGCTTTTAATCGAATTTTTTATTATTACGTAACCGAAAAAGGTGTTCTATACAGTGCGTTCAATCGTGTAATTTCATTAGTTCATTATATATATATATATATATATATATATATATATATATATATATATATATATATATATATATATGAACGGAATTTTATAATAAAAGTCAATAAATAATAAATTTATTGAATGAATATATTCAAAATCGTGTTGTTTTCCCCTTTGCATATGCAAAGCTTACACATACTTTTCCATTTGTTATTGAGAACAATCATTGTGGTGGCTATTTGCTTTTGGAAAACCCTCTGTATAAGTGAGAATAATGAATTATTTTCCAATAAAATATAAATGTTTACATTTACAGTCGGAAATTAAATTAAAATTTCTTATTTTTTTTTTTTAGCATCGATACTTACAGTTCCTGGTGGAGAAATGAACATTTACATCGAATACATTGAAACAGTGGAATTGAACAATAGGGTCTCATCGCTCAAGACTTGATTTCAATTAGTCGGTATTTCATTCGGAAGCAGTAATTTTCTAGGACGTCAGTTCTTACAGCAAAACCAATTCGTTACGGGACTACTCTCTCTCTCTCTCTCTCTCTCTCTCTCTCTCTCTCTCTCTCTCTCTCTTATTCAACCTCTTCCTTGCACGCTCCCACTATCACCCACTCTCAAATTTCTTTTCCTTCTATAATGTACACCGGTCGGTGTAGAATTACTATGGAAACGCGAAGGTACACCGGTGCAGAATGCAGAAGTAATGCGAGCTGTAGTTAAGAAGAAAAACAGCCGCCGAGGGAGCGGAGTCGAGATGCCAAGAACGAGTGCCAGGTATTAAGGCCGTTGTAAACATGACTCTATTGTCAGACGATAGATTTTACTGTTATGACACCAACACGCCTCTGCAGCTTAAAATGATATGAATGTGAAGCATTGTTATGAGACCTACTATATTTAGTACCCATTACTTTATTATCCACACACACACACACACACACACACCTAGAGTGCATCTTAAGGTCTTTGTTAGCATGTAACTCTATAACACACACACACACACACACACACACACACACACACACACACACACATTTAAAACTATTTATTGTAAGTTAAAGTCTCAGCATGAACATAATTGTATCGCAAAACTGTATACACTTATTGTCCAGATTAAAAAATTCAAAACATTCCGACTCATTATACCTTGAATGCAAATAATCATTTTCTTTGTTTTATCTCTCATATTTCAACAAGAAGTTTCGTACAAATACGAAATCCTCTAAAATCTATTTAATTTATGTAGAAATTTGCAATAATTATCATACGTATTTGTATAGTATCAATCCTATTGAAATAACTACGTTAACTACCTTGAAAAAGGTCTGCTTTCAAAAATGTGAAAGTATCCAAGAGTAAAAATTATTTTGGAGAAACAAGTAATTGTCGTGTATTATCCCTTTTTCTGCAAAATGGAAAGAAAGGGTTTTTTGGGTTTTTTTTTTACAGATGCAAGATACAATTTTAGAATTTTGCATAAATATACAATGGTAGTACAGAAATTTATGCAACGCTTTTAAAATGTATTTAGGCTTCTTTATTTTTTTTTGGTCCTACTTAAAAAAATGTTCTGTAAACAAATGACGTAATTTGTATTGGAAAAATACGTTGCATTTTGATTTTATTATTATTATTTGTATATTGAAAAATATTCATTTATTTTTTTAACAGAGTAATTAAAAAGTACTAATTTCTCTCTCTCTCTCTCTCTCTCTCTCTCTCTTCTCTCTCTCTATTGTTATATTAATTAAACTGTTTCTTTTATATATTTTAACGGGAACATATTATTTTTCTCTATGTTAAAAGTTCAAACAGTTACTGTAATTTATTGGCCGTGGCATTGATACATAGGCGAGCGGCCAGACCCCGATTTAAACCATTTTAATTCTCCCCTTGTACAGAAAGTTGTAATATGTTTTTTGTTAGTCTTTAGTGTTCAGTGAACACATTTTTATGTGTTGTCCTCAGTGTTTGATGTGCGGTTGCCATGGAAACGCCAATATAAACAAACACCTAGAAAATACCTGAAACTTTATCCAGATGATAATTTGTTTTAGTTTCGAACTGAAATACTGTTAACTAATCAACCTATACTGTTTATTATAAGTGTTTACTATCTGGATACACAATTGAATTATCACATTATAGTAAAACGTAATACAATCATGTATTGTTATAGGTTAGGACCAATTTTAAATTTACTTCCTCCTTTTATTTTCACAATATTAGAATAAGACAAATGTGTGCTGTGACAAATATTGTGCGAATGTGTGGTATTGTTGAAAACCACAGTTTAATTATTGTTATTTTTATTTCAGACGATCATCTATATCAAGCATGGCAGAACCTGACTCAAGTCCATTAAAATTTGTACAGGCGAAGAAACAGAGGCTGTCAACAAATTGGGAGAAATGCGTTATATGTCAGCAGAGTCGCAAAGAAAAACTGGTTGTACCCACAAAAGTGGGTATTGAAACATTATTGTCAACATCATTGTTACGGCAGGATGACCTTTTACAAAGACTTGAATCTGAGTTTGATGACCTTACAAAATTACATAGTATGTCTGTTACATATCATCGTAGCTGTTATCAATCATTTATAAGTAAGAAAAACATTTCTCATGTTAGTACAAAATGTAGCACGCATGATTCTGCATCACATGGTACTGAAGAACAAAGTGTTCGCACACGAGCTCAAACATCCAAGCTTACAGATTTTTCAATGTGTTTAATATGCAACGCGCGAAAGAGGGACAGCATACATAAGGTACAAACAACTACGTGTCAGAGTAATCTCTATCAAGCAGCACAAGCTCGGAAGGACATTTCTATGCTTGCCAAAATTGAAGGAGAAGACCTCATTGCAGCTGATGCTGTTTACCACAAATCCTGCATGGCAAGCTATACAAGCAAGCATAACATCAGTGCTTCAAGGAAAATGGAAGGAGAGAACATATACGAGAAGGCATTTATGGCACTAGTAGGAGAAATAGATGTTAATCTACAACAAGGAAAAGCTTATAAGTTGAAAACCCTGCTAGACAAATTCCAACAGCTGTTACCTGACCACATTGATACCCAAGCATACCGTGCAGAAAAACTTCAGCGCCGTCTCATGAAGCATTATGGTGATAACATTGTTATTCATGCCCAGCGAGGACAGTCCAAGTCAAGCATTGTTGTCAGTAGCAGTGTCAGCTTAGGAGATGCTGTCAGAGCCTTTGCTCAACTGAAGGAAGATTTCAACTCTAATGAGATGACACTTGGTTCTGCTGAAGAACAATCAAATGTTCCAGTGAATTCAGAAAGCTTACTTCATTCTGCCATTGGTATGCTTAGACAAGAAATAGCACAAATTGAAAAGCCAACTGAGTACTACACAGCTGCTGAAATCGGCCTGAAAACATCTGAAGAATTTGTTCCAGCACTTTTACAGAAGGCGTTTCTCTGGTTGCTGAGCAAAGAGGCATTTGAATCGTGTGATTCAAATTACCAGCCAGCAGAAAAATTACAACGTAGAGTCTTAGCTCTTGCAGAAAGTGTTATTCATAGCAGTGACAGCAATATTATAACCCCCCTTCATCTAGGACTTGCAGCGCAACTCCATCATGATCATGGAAAACGAGATATAATAGACACTCTCCATGTCCATGGTTTCACCATAAGCTATGATCATCTTCGACGTTTTTTAACTGCCCTAGGAAAAGATGAGCTTAAAAGAATGCAAGATCGCATATACATACCACATGGCTTAGTCTCACGACAACATGGAGGAAAGCTGATTCAAGAAGGTGACGACAATATTGATATCAACTGTGCAACCATTGATGGAAAGGGAACATTTCATTCCATGGCCCGTGTTGTATTTCAGGAACAGGCTATTGATACAGTTGGGACTGGCCTGGTCGACAGAGTGAAGATTGGCCAAGAAAAGTCATTGTCTCTCGACTGTAATGATGCCAAGGCATTGAAGAATGTACTGCATTATGAAAAGCCCAGGAAACGACCAGAGCCACCTCGCCGTGATGATGCGAAGATCAAGGTGAAATCACTACATATTGCTGGATCAGACATGCAGGTAGCGGATCTTGCTTGGATGTTTCTGAGAGCGATTCCGCGTGGTAACCTTTCTGTTCCTCCACGTATTGACTACAGTACAACTGAAAAAGTTCCCTTCTGGACTGGATACAATGCATCGATGACAAAAATGCAACTCACTCGCACAGTTGCCACTTATGCTCCAGTTATAGATGCAAAGCCTGCCGATCCATCAACTGTCTACACAACAATGATCAGAAGTCAAGAAATGACAAAAGCAATGGGACAACTCAGTACAGTCCAAACTATGGACCAACAGCTCTATGCAGTGGCCCAACAGGTGAAATGGAGCAAACCAGACGACTTTCCCAATCATGTAATTCGCCTTGGTGGATTCCATAGTGCATGCTGCTTCATTGCTGCCATTGGAAAACTATGGGGAAGTGGTGGACTGAGGGATCTGCTAGTGGATAGTGGGACTTATGCCCCAAACACAGCTGACATGATGCTTGCTGGGAAGCAGTTTCACAGATCTGTCCGTGGTCTAACCCTTTCATATGAGGCACTGATGCAGCTGTTCTTGACAGAATTTGTGAAGTGGTGTGATGCCGACCAACAAAGACATATCCCAGATGAGGTGTGGCAACAGATTGAGGATACCTATGAAGCGATTCAGAATGGCGGTGATCAAGAATCTGCAGATGTAGCAAGTGAACTGAAGGATCGACTTACTCATGATGTTCTTCCACTACTAAGTGAATTCAAACAAGAACGTAGTGCAGACTCACCCACATTTAAATATTGGTCAATGTTGCTGGATGCAGTTCAAATACTATTGAACTACATACGCAGTGAACGTGAAGGTAACTGGTCATTACATCTGTCCTCACAACTTGCAATGACGCCATACTTCTTCGCTGCAAACCGTACTAATTATGCACGATGGGTACCCATTTATCTCCTTGATATGATGGAACTTCCTGAAGATGTCTCTCAAGCATTCAATGATGGTGAGTTTGCAGTTCGTCTGAGACCAGGTCGTTTCAATGGTATTTGGAGTGACATGGGTACTGAATCAACTGTGATACGAGATGCCAAGAGTAATGGGGGTGTTGTTGGGCTCACCCGAAAGGAACCAGCCCTTCTCCGCTGGATGCTCACTAGAACGTCACTAGGAGAATATGCCCAGAGTATGAAAGAACGTACTGGAATAGCTGCTGAAGAATGTTCTATACATGAAAGCAAAACCCTCTGCTCTCAAGCGAGATGATGATGATGTAAAAAATATGATCAACCATCTTGAAAACAATACGACCAATCCATTTCAGCCAGATGTCCACCCAGATGGGAAACTGTTGAACATTTCCAGTGGAGTCATTGCTGACCAAGATGTACAGAAGTCGCTATTATCTGCCATCGATGCTGGTGAGAAGGAAATGTACGAATTTATTGGGAGTACCTTGTCCACTGGAGGTAATCGTAGCTTCTACAGTCCTCTGACTAGATCCAAAAATAAGACCTTCACTGACATGACTAAAACTACACATGTATTGATCCAAGGCAAGAAAAAGCTGGTTAATATCAGTGCTGAAATGGTGTTTCGTAGAGCACTTAAAATCTCACAGGCACGGCCAGACATAACAATGATCCATGTATTGAGGCAGCCAGTCATATCCATTCCAACATGCTTGTTTCATGAAGATGGTGCAATGAGAAAAACACATAAGGCTGAGTTGACACACATATTGGAGAACAAGGTAGAGGTTGGTCCTATTCCAACAGCTACTGATAGTGCAACCTGTGTCTACATCAGAGATGCCATGGCTGAACTACAATCAATGACAGGCAGCAGCAACACATCTACATTTGGCGAGCTTGCCAACAGATACATGACTCGGCTGTTGACTTGTACGCATAAAGCCAACACTATAATAGATGTGTTCGACCAGTATGACTATAAAGACTCAATCAAAGTTGAAGAACGGAGCAGAAGGCTAGCAACTGCAGGTGGAGCCAAGCAATATCAGGTGATGTCCGGACGCCCACTTCCGCCATGGCAGAAGTTCATGGCTCTCTCATCGAATAAAGCAGCATTGACTGACTTCTTGTGCAACTACATAACTGAACATGCACCAAGAACACCGGAACTTGCTGCACACCACGAACATAAGATCTACCTTGCAGGTGGGTTCAGTGATGGAGAAAAAGCGGTCTGTATTTCTAGCCAAGGCGTGACACCAGTGGAAGATCTGTTTTGCTCACATGAAGAGGCAGATACAAGGATGCTTTTCCATGCTATGAAGGCAGATGAGGAATTTTCTGCTGCCAATATCCAAGGAAGCATAGTTGTCAAGTCACCTGACACAGATGTCCTCGTGCTAGCTGTGCATTATTTTCCTCAGATGCAAAGTACATCATCTTTCTGGGTAGAAACAGGAAAGGTGACCGCTACTGCTGATCTCCATCGTCATATTCCTGTTCACAGCATATGCAATGAATTAAGTCCTGTGGTTCCTAGTCTACTTCCCGCCATGCATGCTTTGACAGGATGTGATAGCGTCTCATCATTCTGTGGCATAGGAAAAAAGAAAATGTGGAAAACCATGGAGTCATTGGAGAAGAAAGGTTCGATTCCACTCCTTGGTAGTTTGGGTACTGACAACACAGTTGAGGCCGAACATGCAGCCCGACAGTTTGTTGCTGCTCTATACGATCCAAAGGATGTATATAAAGAAGAACATAATGACTTGAATCTTCTGAGAGTCCGCCTTGCTGACAAGAATGTACCATTACACAAACTACCCCCATCAGAACCTAGCTTTCTTCAACACTTTAAGAGAGCATCATTTCAGACCCGCATTTGGATGTTGGCTCACGTTGCTAAACCAGATATGTCTTCACCAGATGGAAATGGGTGGCAAAGAGAGGGTGATGAATTAAAGTTGAAGTTATTTGATGGACCAACAACTGCAGAAGTATTAGATGAGCTTCTGTGCTCATGCCGTGGACGCAGACAATGTAGTAAGAACTGCAGTTGTGCAACGAATGATATGGCATGCACAGAGGAATGCGTCTGCAAGGCTACTGAGGACTGCATGAATGAACAAACCCATCACAAACCACCGCTGGATGAGCTAGATGAATAACCATATTATAGCATTGTGCATTAATAATTTATTATTGTGTTTCAGATATGCTGTTACAACGTGAGTTATTCCCCATTATGGGGTAGACTGCTAATAACGCATTGAATTGATATTGCGGGAGTCACCGAATACAGTATGCACCGACTTACATGGAGTTTTGTAATTGAAAAAGTTGAGACTTTTAGTGGAAAGATTCCAATTTTAAGTAATGAGTAGTTTGCTTCATAAAGATAAGAATTGTTAAAATTTAGTTGGTTTAATTGATTTTAGTTGATTTAGTGTTATGTATATCGATATACGTATAGTAACTTAATTTTTGTTTTACAAAATTGACGTTCTTCAAATCTCAGTATCGGTCCTTTCACACAGTTAACAATTCAAACTTTATTTTCAAGTACAACATTATTATATATGTATTGTAATCATGTCAACATTTGCCTGTTTTTCATAACTGAACGATAAACCTTTCTGCTGGCATGCGAACAGAGGTCTCCATTATTAACCCATGTAGGCACAGTACTTTGTATGTGATTCAACATTTTAATATGTCATTCATTTTGTTCAACAGAGTGTATTAATGCTGGAGTATCAAAATACCTGAATTATTATACTCAAAATTAGTTTTGTGTAACTCATATTAATCAGTTTTGTGAAACACCTGTATTTTAGGTGATATTTTTTGGGTCTAACAATAACGTTTTTAGGCAAAAAATAAAATATATCATGTAAAAGAATGTTTTTATAGATAAATTGATATAGTGTAGCACTAGAGCTTTCAGAAAATGTATAACTTCATGGGAAATAAACCTTGTCTTCACTGTTCATTGTGTCTTCAAAGATTTCAATTGTAATGCGTGAATTGAAAACATGAATACACGAGTACCTGTAATAGCTGAAGTTAATGGCTGATTTTACTATCTTAGCACACTCAGAATGGAGGACAACATGCCAAACTTACATGTCCAGATGGTGCAGATCATTTTAGGACCATTTTAGTACATTTCTGTACGAGGGGTATTAAACTAAAAAAATATGGCCTGTTATCAGGGTTGGCGCTCGCCTAACAGCACAACATCAGACTCGCAGTAGAAAGGTCCCGCGTTCGAATCCCATGAACGGACTCAATTTCTAGAGACAAAATTCTTGAACCAAATTATTTCTATCGACCCAGAAGTACATATGGTTATTTGGTTGAATCGGTGGGTTCAGCACCATGGGGTTATTGGGGACAGCTTCAGTCAGCTTCTGCTTAGAAATAAATGATTGGTTGAAAGGGCTTGTTTACTGAAAAATAATATATAATATATATATATATATACATATATATATACGGGGTGATTCACAATGTGTTTCATAAATCGCAGGGTATATTCTTGAGACAAAAGTAAAGGAAAAAGACCATAGGTCAAGAAACCCGTAGGTTTCGAGCTATAGCACACGACAGAAAAATGAAACTCCTAAAGATTTTTTTACATTTTATGCAAATACAGTGATATATTTGCTTCATTAAAGTAAATTTTCGAAATTCTTTCCTACTTCTTGAATGCATGCCTAAGCACGTCGCACCAGTGAGTGTCTGACACACTAAAAAATTCCTGGAGTATTGCGGATCGTTTCGCAATTGTCTCGAACTCGTTGCCACAATTCATCACGTTCTCGGACTTGTGCAACATAAACTAGGCTTTTTAAAGGACCCCACAAGTAATAATCAAGAAGATTTAAATCTGGTGACCGAAGTGGCCACGGAATAGGACTACTGCGCCCTATCCACCTGTCAGGATACACAGCATCGAAATATTCCCTCGTTAAACTCGAAACACGTTAGCTCGAAACCTACGGGTTTCTCGACCTATGTTTATATGGCCTTTTCTCTTTACTTTTTTTCAAGAATACCCCCTGCGATTTATGAAACATTTATGCATCACCTTGTGTATATGTGTATATATATATATATATATATATTTTTTTTAATTGGGTTGTTTAAACTCCTTCGCAACATCTAAGGTCATATGACGGAAGGAACCTACAGCTTTACGTGGGATCTGAACCACGGGTCGCTACATAATCTGGGCGCGGAGGACGGTCTCCCATCTAACTACTACCCAGACCCAATGTCGCTTAACTTCGCTGATCTCCGGGAAGCGGTGTTCCGACATCGGCCACGACGTAGCCCATATATATATATATATTATATATATATATATATATATACAGGGCGTCCCAAAAAAATGTATACACACTTTAACAGCTGATAGCTCAATTGATGTTTCTTTCTTTCCAAGTTAAACCCATTAGAATTAATAATGGCAGTCAGACTAAGCTTTGAACAAAGGAAATTCATTCTAAAATGCTACTGGAAGTGTGAAAACGCAGTTGAAGTGCAAAGACAGTTTAGGAGGGAGTTTCAAACAGATCCACCAACGCGACTTACCATCACTCGAATTAGAGATAAGTTTGAAGCCGATGGAACTGTTCAGAATGTCCACAAGAAGCGTTCCGGAAGACCACGGACATCGACAAACCCCACAAAGCAAGAAAGAGTACTGGAAACGTATCACCAAAGTCCAAGAAAATCTGTGCGGCAAGCGAGTCGTGAGGTAGGAATTTCAGAATCGTCTGTCCAACGCATTTTGAAGCGCTGTCAATGGAAAAGTTACATTCCAAGATTAGTCCATGCTATTAATGAAGATGATCCGGACCGAAGAGTGGAATATTGCGAGTGGTACTTGGCACGATGTGGATGTGGATTGGACGAAGGGGTTTCGTAGAATACCATCCGCGTTCACCAGACCTCACACCACTAGACTTTTTTTTATGGGGATACTTAAAAGACAAAGTCTACGCTATAAAAACCTGCAACAGTCGCTGATGAAGAGAGCAGCCATTGAACGAGAATGCACACAAATACCAAACGAATGTTTCGTGATGTTTGCGATTCCATTGCTTCGCGTTATCAGCAGTGCCTGGACCAGAACGGACGTCAGTTTGAAAAACAGGCGTTGACAAAACAATTAAATAATGTCTGTAGATTCTATTACATTTTGAAATGAAATGTATTTTAATAAACACTGCCTTTATAAGTATCTAAAGTGTGTATAAATTTTTTTGGGACGCCCTGTATATATATATAATGGCCAAAGTGATCGAGGCGGAAACATAATTTTGTGCTCGTTTCGGGAGCAATATGTCACTTCATCAGTTCATACTAAAAACAAAACTAGAACTAAAAAACTTCATAATTTAGAATAATGAAAGGTTCTTTTGCATTATCCTCTCAACACTAATATTTTTATATAATGTTGGTTTGGTTTTGGTTATGGTACTTTATTTTCCTTCCATTATAAAAAAAATTAGTGTTGGGGTTAGGTTAGGTTAGGTTTGGTTAGGTTAGGTTAGGTTAAAAACAGCCCGCCGCAAGTGTTTTGCTAACGTACTTTATTTTCCTTCCATTATAAAAAAAATTAGTGTTGAGAGGATAATGCAAAAGTACCTAATGAAAGAGTGCATGAAGATTAAAAACATTCAACATATTCAGATTTACACACACACACACACACACACACACACACACACACACACACACACACACACACACACACACACTTGCTTTGGTTTTTCACTCTTTCTAAAATCTTTTTTTTGTAAGTAAATTTATGTACGTTCTTCAATAAGAAAGATCTCGTAATCCTTCTTTCTTTACACTCAATAAAGTAAAGTATTTTTGGAAGAGGAAATTTGGAAATTTTGTACCATGACGATTCATGCCAGACGATTCGAAGCAACTCTGACATTATTCTCTCTCCTTCTACTTCGTTTATGAAGGTAGTGTCTGCAGTGAAAGTCATTAGATTCTCTTCTACATTTCTTATCTTAATCTTTTGCTTCAATCTGATGTTCGTTAAGGTTCGGATTGTGCGCTTATTGGTATACAACATTCTTGGGTATTTTTGGCATTTATTGTTCTATATTTTCGGGTATTTGAGTTGGAGTTTTACCTTTGACAAAACATCCTTTAAAATTTCTTGAGAAATATGAAGGTTATGTATGTACGGTATGTCAGTATTATCTATCGTAATCCTTCGCAGATAATCTTAGTAATAGCGATAGAATGGTAAAATATTTAAAGAATTTGTTTAAAATATGTTATGCCGTTAAAAAAAGAGGTAATCCCATAGTTCGTTTTAATCTCTTATTTCACATGAGACTTCTCCATGTACAAATTTCCTTTTTAACCTTCCTTTTTTCCTTTTATATATATATATATATATATATATATATGATCCAGTTTGCGGTGATTGTAGAGGAAGCCTAAGGTAGTATGAGTGTGACTGTGATTGATACAGGTAAATTTGTGCTGCCTTGGAGAGGAAACACAAACTTGCGGGGCATCTTGCTCCTGAAGAATCATGCACAGGACTGATAATAACTTGGGGGTGTCTGCAATACAAACAAATGAAAATTGCAATAAATTGAATACGGATATAGTTGTTCTTTGGACGAGACTGACACAAAGCATTGTTGCTTTCAGTAGTAATGAACCACGTACGAAATCCTCTTCAGTAATTTGACCCTCTGTTTGCTTGGTAATGCAGCTGCGAGCTGCTCGTACCCAGAATTGGGTGTGTGGTCGGAATGGTGCTCAATTTAACCCTCTAAGCCCTGAATTTTTTGTAGGGTTAAGTTATGAATGCGTGTATTTGAAACGTTACCAATTTGTACCTTTCGTCCTTAAAGGGTTAAAAAGATGTTTAACTCTTCATACTTTCACTTAAATTATGATTGTACACATCATGATTAAATATATATATATATATGGTTCTGCGTCAGGGGTAGATGACTTATCGAATGAGCACTTAAAATATGCAAATGACGTAGTATGTCTGCATATATCATTGCTCCTGTCAGCCATGCTTGCTCATAGCTATATCCCTGCAGAGTTCATGAGGGTATATAGCTTGCCCCTGGTCAAAAATAAGTACGGAGACATTCTGTCCAGCAATAATTACAGGCCTATTGCTGTCGCTTCCTGCTACTCGAAACTACTAGAAAAACTTGTTACTCCGATTAAATGATTTCCTATGGACATCTCCTAATCAGTTTGGTTTTAAAATGTCCCATTCAACTGACCTGTGTATCTCTGCACTTAAAGAAACAATATCTAAATACATTGACAGTAATTCAACTATTTATAGCTGTTTCCTTGATATAAGTAAGGCATATGATAGGGTGAACCACAATATTTTATTTGCAAAACTAGAAGACAGGAAGGTTCTAATGTACATATTAAATTTATTGAAATTTTGGTACTCCCACCAATCTTTGACTGTTAGGTGGGGCAATGTACTATCCGAGTGTTTTGGCTCCTCTTGCGGGGTGATTCAAGGCTCCTTGCTTTCCTCCCCTTTGCTGTTTAATGTGTATTAAACGGATTAATTGTTTCACTTAATGAGGCAACAGTGGGATATTGTATAGATAATACAAGGATAAATAACTTAGTTTATGCCGATGATATGGTGTTAATAAGTCCCTCTGTTAAAAGTCTGGATCGGCTACTAAAAGTCTGCGAAGTGTATTCGCAGAAACATGATATTCTTTTTAATGTTACAAAAACTAAGGTTATGCAATTTCATCCTAAAAGCTGTAATCAGCCAGCTGATATAAGCTAAAGCGAATATGACCATAAGGAACTTTCGAATCTGTACAAGTGAAGCTAAAGACACTCTCTTTCGTACTTTCTGCAGTAATATATACGGACAGCAACTCTGGGTGAATTATAGAAAAGGTTCTGGCAGAACCATAAATTTGTTGTACAACAGATCTTTTAGACTCTTACGTAAATTGCCCTCGAGATGCTCAGCTTCGCAAATGTTTGCTACCCCCAATGTCCCGAGCTTCCCGGAGGTAACAAGACGTGCTCAATACAGTCTAATGCAAATAATTACAAAATCAACCAACCCGATCATCCAAGCTATCCATGAGTCCTGCCATTTACCCTCTAAGCTGTGGACTTCTTGGTATGAAAACGTCTGTCTGTAGCTCCACTTAACTTCGACATTACAGTATTATTTCTAATCAATTGTATATATTTCTATCCTTAGTATATAAACTGTCATTGTATTAATAATATTTGTCATATGGACTATAGTCTGTCAATAAACCTTTTCATTTTCATTTTCATTTATATATATATATATATATATATATATATATATATATATATATACTGTATACACAGTGCAGTGTTTACTATCATTAACGGCGATCGCCTCTCACTGTTATTATTTTATTTTACTATCTAGGGGACTTTGTTATTATTCAATTTTCCCTTTTCAATTATTTTCCCGTTCATTTAATGTTATATATATATATATATATATATATATATATATATATATATATATATATAATATATATATAATATATATATATATATATATATATATATATATATATATATATATATATTATATATATATATATATATATATATATATATATATATATATATATATATATATATATATATAAGGAAAAAAGAAAGGTTAAAAAGGAAACACATATATATATATATATATATATATATATTAAAGAGTAGCAAATAAATTTTAAAATTGGAAGCTTTAAGGCAATTCAAATAAATGAAACGTGGCCACCATTTCCCGTAGATTGTGAAGTTTTTTTTACTTTTATCATAAATTATTTTCTCACTCTATCTGATTGTCTGTTTGTCTCATTATGTTATATATATATATATATATAATATATATATATAATATATATATATATTACTTTGCAATTCACATAGGTCTTCTGAATTTAAAGGAAAGAAACCAGTTTGGAAATAATGAGCTATATTTCTCCTACAACAATAAACAAAATTAAGATCCTTTGGCTAAAAGTAATTTAATATTTTTTATGACCTTTTCTTTTCTGAAGCGTTTGAGGGCATTTTCTAAGACTTCCTCGTAATTATCGTAAAAATCTCTCTGAGGTTCTACTCCAAGCATTACGGCATAGATTCCAAAGATAATCTGCTCTTGTTGGTTGAATTTCACTGTTTGTTTTTTTTTCCTCTGCGGACAACCCCAGACTAATTCAATAACTTTGGGGTCTGGAGCTTGCGAATGCCACTCCATAATGTCCCGCACTTTAATTTTCTTTTGGCGTTAACTGCATTAGCCGTATGTTTAGCATCATTATGACACTAGAAGACAAACTCGATGCCGCAATGTGTAGTTAAAAAACTTCTGAACTAAATGTATTTAAAATTAAGTTAAAATGCTTTATTGCATTAAAACGTTGAGTACATTCAATTAATTAAATTTTGAGTACTGCTCGTATTATTCAATTTGATTAACAGAACGGATGATTCTAAACATCAGTGTTAATGTTCGAAAAACATAGTTCATGCACTATGAAGAACAATGTTCACAAAATATAGTTCATGCACTATGAAGAATAATGTTCGCAAAATATAGTTCATGCACTATGAAGAATAATGTTCACAAAACATAGTTCATGCACTATGAAGAATAATGTTCACAAAATATAGTTCATGTACTATGAAGAATAATGTTCACAAAATATAGTTCATGCACTATGAAGAATAATGTTCACAAAACATGGTTCATGCACTATGAAGAATAATGTTCACAAAATATAGTTCATGCACTATGAAGAATAATGTTCACAAAACATGGTTCATGCACTATGAAGAATAATGTTCCCAAAATATAGTTCATGCACTATGAAGAATAATGTTCACAAAACATAGTTCATGCACCATGAAGAATAATGTTCACAAGATATAGTTCACGCACTATGAAGAAAAATGTTCACGAAACAGTTCATGTACTATGAAGAAAAATGTTCGCAAAATATAGTTCATGCACTACGAAGAATACTGTAATGTTCAAACATTTTTGGAATAGAGAAAGCTTAAAAAATTGTTGTATTACCAACTTCTGGTTAAAAGTAATTGTTTTAATATAAAATAGTAAATATATAGACTGAGTATGTTTAACACAATAATTTCTTCCTTCTTTCATCAATCTTTCATCAACGTATTGAGTATTTTCATTATTTTGATTCCAAATTGATAAAAAAAAACATTTATTTAAAAAAACATTTAATTAAAAATTCACTTCGACTTTACTTAATAAAATTGTAATGAAGATGATAATAAAAAATATCACATTTCTTAAGCAAAACCACAGCTCCGAACGCTTTAGTGAGAAAAATGGTGTTACTCCCTCAGCCATTAGCTAAAGAAGAGTATTTAATTTTAAATAACAAGTTTTTGTTAGATATACTGTATATACACGTATATGTATATTATATACACACACACACACACACACATTTAATATATATATATATATATATATAATACAACTAATAGAAATGCATATAACCTTGGTTAACGTTGGTTATGCTTCCGCCCGAATTGTTCATTCTGATGAAGGTCAAGCTTTTCACTCCACCAAAGACACAGTTTAACGTGGAATCTGAACCACGCCACACCAGCATCCCAGAGTTTTAACCACTAGGCTGCCCAAGGTATCCATTTCTCTACCAACCAATTTTTTTTTATTGTGTGGAAGGATGAACAGCTGGGTTTTGCTGCGCGCCGCCTGCCGCCATCGGGTATCGATCCCGGGACCGATGGATTTGTATTCAGCGACGCTAACCACTACACCACCGAGGCGCATTAACACGAATATATATACTCGTGTGTATATATATATATATATATATATATATATATATATATATATATATATATATCACGTTATCAAAAAAAGACGCTCTAATTTGAATTGCTTATATTTATTAAAGTATTTTAATTACAACACTGGTTCTGCTGTCACAACAGCGACGAAGCACGGGAGATGTTATTCATGTGAAAACATTTTCAATATGTGATCCCTTTTGAAAACGTCTTACTGAAATTTTCCATAACCCGAGCTAGTGTTTCATTAGTGATGCTCTCCACAGAAGCTGTAATTTCTCCCTTTCATCGTTCGACCGTACGTGGATTATTCCTGTACACATTGTCCTTAAGAAATCCTCATAAGAAACAATGACATGGATTCAAATCTAGTGGTTACGCTAGCCAGGACCATCCAAATCCAAAGCGTCCAGGATAGCGATTCGAGATGACCCTATCATGAAAATGTTCACTAAGGAAATCAAGAACGGCATTTGCCGTATGTGGTCTTGCAAATGGTGTTGGATACACACTGCACACAGGGATCACATATTGAAAATGTTTTCACATGAATAAAATCTTCCGTGCTTCATTGTTGTTGTGACACCAAAACCAGTATTGTAATTGAAATACTTTAATAAATATAAGCAATTCAAAGTAGAGCGTCTTTTTTTGATGACCCGGTATATATATATATTATATACAGGGTGGGCGGAAAGTAGCTCCCTATTTTGGATTGGTAAAAAAATACGTATATTATCCATTTATTTCAGAAGAGATAATATGAAAAGGTAGGCATACATGGTAGGTTTTCTCTAAAATTCAATGTGGGCTCCAACTCTTTCCACCAGCTTCTGGAGCCGCCCAGGAATGGCGTCCACTGACTTTAGCAGGAACTCCGGCGGGATGGAGGACATGACTTCCCGAATTCGGTCCTCCAGTTCTTCCAATGTCCTCGGTTTGGTGCGGCAGACTTCTTTCTTTACCCACCCCCAAAGAAAGAAGTCGCACGGTGTCAAGTCGGGGCTCCTGGCTGGCCATTGATGTGGACCACGACGACCCATCCAACGCCCAGGGAAGTGGGCATCCAGCCACTCACGGACAACAAGAGCGAAGTGCGGAGGGGCGCCATCTTGCATAAATATCAGATCGTCGATGTTCTCCCATGTGCTGACAACCGGCCACACCTCGTTTCGCAACATAGCAAGGTACCCGCTCAGCATTCATGGTGTTGCGCAGAAGGAACGGGCCCACAACCTGATCTGAGGTCATACCACACCACACCGTTACACTGAACCGATTCTGCCGTTTTTCAGCGGTAACCGTGCGACTTCTTTCTTTGGGGGTAGGTAAAGGAAGAAGTCTACCGCACCAAACCGAGGACATTGGAAGAACTGGAGGACCGAATTCGGGAAGTCATATCCTCCATCCCGCCGGAGTTCCTGCTAAAGTCAGTGGACGCCATTCCTGGGCGGCTCCAGAAGCTGGTGGAAAGAGTTGGAGCCCACATTGAATTTTAGAGAAAACCTACCATGTATGCCTACCTTTTCATATTATTTCTTCTGAAATAAATGGATAATATATGTATTTTTTTACCAATCCAAAATAGGGAGCTACTTTCCGCCCACCCTGTACAGTATATAATATATATATATATATATATATATATATATATATTCACGTTTTCAGGTTTACCATATGATTATTAAAGATACCCTCGATTATTTTGCCATGATCCAGTTTTGGAACTCCTAAATTACGTTTAAAAAAATCAAAATTATAAATTTGGCATCTCAGAGTAACCTAACCTAGCTTAACCAAATTGTGGCCATAAAAAAAACACACGTCGATAAATGTCACGTCGAGCAAATATTCTTGGAATTAAATGATGACCCGTACAACATTTCCGGTCCGAGTACTGTCGAGGGAAAATAATTTACACTAAAAAAATTGGTCACCATGTCTATAGTTTAAAATGGAGCGTAGACATAGGCATAAATAATACTAATACTCATACTAATAGTAATAATAATAATTAAATTTTTTATATAATGTACTTTTCGGCTAAGAAACGAACTCTTTAAGTATTTAATATTCAGAGTGCATTTAGTCCTACTTCTATTTTCGTTCAATTTTCAGAGTGATCGTGGCAATGATGCGTGGTCAGAATTGAGAATCTCGTAAGAAGGGGATTGGATGTTTCTTGAGACCTTTTTTTTTATTAAATGAAGCTACATTTCTTACCAAAGTCAAGAGTGATATGAGTATACCATAATTCGGGCACAGAGAACATGAAAGGAACCCTTCCAAAGTTCATGCTTGGTGGTCTCTTAGCAAGGCTAGTATATATATAATATATATATATATAATATATATATATATATATATATATATATATATATATATATATATATATATATATATATATATATATATATATATATATATATATATATAGTGTCCCAAAAAAATTTTACACATCATATCAACATATATATCAATAAGCAAAATAGGCAGATAGTAAATAGATAGCAAATAGGCTTCTTTAATATTTAAATGTTCGAAATATCAGCCAGCAGCATCAATACCTTCATAGTTGTGCTGCTTACTTTAATGTTTTAAATGTTCAAAATGTCCGCCACTAGCATCAATACATTCTTGACAACGGCGCGCAACAGATCGGCATACTGTTCGGAGTGGAATGTTGGCACAGGCTATTTCAATTTCGTGTCTCAAGGCCTGTAGTGTCCTTGGTTTTTCAGCATACACAGTGTTCTTCAAAGTGCTCCACAAGTAAAAGTCTAAGGGTGTTAAGTCAGGAGATCGTGGTGGATACTCCGTACATCCCCTACGTCCTATCCATCTTCTAGGAAAACAAACATTGAGAAAATTTCTAACGTCATTGTGGTAATGTGGTGGCGCGCCATCCTGTTGAAAGTAACACTCTTCTTCCAAAAAAAGAGCTCTGATTGAAGGTACAATGTTGTCTTGCAGCATTGATAAGTAAGCAGCACCTGTGACAGTGTCCTCAAAGAAAAATGGCCCTATCACTCCTCTGGAAGACAAACCATACCACACTGACACTCCTCGTTGATTAAGTGCTCGTTCTTCTGTTACGTTTGGATTTTTGGTGGCCCTGTCCACACAGTTGTGTCGATTGATAGTACCATTAAGTTTAAAAGTGGTTTCATTGGACCAGTGAAATCAGGAAAAGATTGTTTTTCATCACACATGTGCAAAAACCACTCACAAAATTCTTTTCGATGATCTGGATCGTCCTCATTCATTGCATGGAGCAGTCTAGGTATGTACAGTTTCCACTTTTCACGTCGCAAAATGCGATGAACGCTGGATTTAGAAACACCAGTCTCACGAGAACATTGCCTTGTAGACTTATTTGGAGAGTTTGTGAAGGCCTGTAACACGGTCTCAACACTTTCATTGTCAGTTGAAGTGCGACGTCTTCCAGATCGGCCTTTGTTGACGTTTTACACTGTTCCGTCAGTCTCAAACTTATCACGTAATCTTGTAATTGTTACCCGTGATAGTGGTAATGTTCCAAACTCATTTCTCCAATGTCTCTGTACCTCAGCCACATTCTCCGTCTTCCAGTAGTGCTTCAGAATCCACTTACGTTGCTCAAACGATAACTGCAATGCCGCCATTTCCTGTAACAAGGGATACTACTGTTATTTAAGTACAATACACCATTACTATACTACTATACTACTATTACTAAGTACTATAAATATACTAATACATCAGCGCATATTACTATCATCTAAAGTGTGCATGTTGATATATATATATACTGTATATACCGAGGTTACACGGTTAATCGGTCGACTACTGTTGATGCATACTTGGTATCGTTGAAATGTGGTTTGTATTTGTGACAATTCACAAATTAACATTGTTTTACTGTTGATAAAACAATATATTGATAAAATAAAATAGAGTCAACATATCCAAAATGTATTTTCCGAAAAGGAAAATGATATAAAGTTGTTGTTTCTGTATTTACTGAACAATGAATTTCGATATTGGTATCGAAATTCGTCACTCAGAAACGATAGTAACCTGACAATTTCGAAATAGTAATTTAAGTCTCAGATTACTATTTCGAAATTGTCAGGTTACTATCGCTTCAATACTAAAAGGTTAATTCACCAATATTTCTTTATCATTATATCGATATATGTGTGCTACCTGAATATATAATATATATATATATATATATATATATATATAAGGAGAGAGAGAGAGAGAGAGAGATTCACTCTCCTACGGACGTTGCATTAAGTTTTAAAATGCTGCGCTCAGAGGTTCCTGCCACGGTAAAATAATTAATCTTTTATACTCGTATAATGTAAGGTACAGTTTCTGGAAGAATTTCGCTAACAAAATTTAAAAGGTTCAGAAACTACTATTGGTGGAGAAATAGCCGCCCGATCCCACACATTCGCTTTGATATGACTGGTTTCCAAATGCACTGATTTTTGGAAGAACACCTTTTTCCACAGAAATATATACAAATATTTAAAAGACGAAATAGAAAAAATAGTTCGCCAATTTTCCATTGGAGATGACACGTAAAGAGAGCGAATGAGTTAAAATTTATATCTAAAAAAAACTTTTATGTATTTCTTCAGCTGCAAATATGCTTTCGCCTTTACAAAATATGAAATATATACAAATATTTAAATAAAAGACTTCTCGTTTGCGCTTTTTCTTCTATTATTAATAAATAAACATAATTCATAAGCTATAAAGTGACGTTTTAGTGTAACAATTTCCAACGGTTTCTCGTCTTTCGTTCGTTTCTTCCAGAATTGAAAATCTCACGAGAATCAAGACATTTAATATCTATTATTTATAAGGAGAATTATACAAATATATATTTATAGTATATATATTTATATATATGCTAGCACATTATAAATTGAAGCATACGAATAAATTGAAGCATAACTAGCACTATTATAAATTGAAGCATAAGAAATCGGATATAACAATGTATAAAAGTAACAACACGTATTTTCTATTCGCTACCGCTGTTGTAAAAATATCATAAACAACAAGGTTTTCGTAAAAAAACTTAAGCTGAACGATAATTATAATATGGCATCAGAAGATTGTTTACAATATTGCGTAGTACTGCAGTGACATAAAATAAGCAACTTGTAAACATTTGTAAAATTTTTTAACAAATTGCAAATTGTAAACCTTTGCAACATTTGTAAACAAATATTATACTCCATTTTAAATTTTATTCCTTTCTTTTTGGCCATAGTGTGAAATACTTCACTGTTTATTTACATTTAATTAAGTATTTCTTTGCTCGATCAAACTCTCTGAAAATTAATAGTTTCGAATATAATTTTTGAGTATTGTCATTGTTCAGGTTTTAGATTTTAATCGAGTTATATTTTTTTTTACTTAACTCTCAACCACTATCTTAATTTCTTGGTCACACAAAATTTAAATGAGTGGGTCCTTCCTGACCCCGCGATAGTGGTTGAGGGTTAATTCAAAATGTAATATAAAAATCCACAACGCAATATAGACAGTGAAATTTATAAAAGAATGACAATGCCTTTGAAACACTTAACACTAACATCTGCCACACGTTCATTTGGTATGTAACTCATTAACCATCTAGCGCCCAGTGTTACTTTACTGAGTTTGTTCTGGCTAATACCAGACGATTTTATTCAGTCTCGGAAAAGACCTCTGGGAGCTGGAGGGTTAAACTTAAACGAGGAAAATAAAATAAAATGAGAAAAAGGCATTTTATCAAGATATTGAGAACCAGTGAGGTTCGAGCCCGGGTCGTGAGGTATCAAAAGCCACTGCCTTGACTCATCGATCAGTCTTAAATAAATAAAAGGAAAAGACTGAGTGAAATTTCAACAATAATATTATCAGTTTTTTAGTGAATTACATTTTCCATTTATTAATTCCTATTCCTATTTATTAATTCATATTCTCATTTATTATTTCATATTCTCATTTATTAATTCATATCCTCATTTATTAATTCATATTGTCATTTATTATTTCATATTCTTATTTATTATTTCATATCCTGATTTATTAATTCATATTCTCATTTATTATTTCATATCCTGATTTATTAATTCATATTCTCATTTATTATTTCATATCCTCATTTATTAATTCATATTCTCATTTATTATTTCATATCCTCATTTATTAATTCTTCATATTCTCATTTATTACGTCATATTGACATTTATTAATTTATATTCTCATTTATATCTTTATTCAAAAGTTGAATTAAAGATTCATTTCGTTTGAACGGAGGGTCATAGAATTTAGACAGAAATTTTACCCGACACTCATTTTATGTCATTTGTAGTATCAGTTATGAGGCAATGGGGAAATGGGAACTAATTTTTTAAATTTGTTTGCTTTAAAATGGTTATATATTTTTGGGGAAGGGAAGGGGCGTAGCTCGAAAAACCATTGTATTTGGTAATTAATAAGGAAAAAATAAATAAAAAAAGCGAGCAAGAGGCCTACTTCTTAACGCAACCATACTTTCTCTCATTGAAACAAGCCTTAGTGAGTGACTATAATGTGTGGAAGAATGTGACTAACCAAACACCACCGTCTTTGTCTTCACTTTCATAAAACATGAAAATCCATGTAATATAAGCAGGAAAAGAAAAATACATGACTAAAACTAGTTAAAATAGGTGCAATCTTTGCCTCATTCCAATTACCTACCTGTACTTTCAAATGGAGATGGATAGGTTAAATTAAGTTAAATTAGAAAAATTAACAACATCCCTGAAAGTTCTGTAATATGGCCGTCTCTCTGTTCCTACCAAGAGGAAACGAAAAATACCTGACTAAAACTAATTGAAATAGGTGCAAACTTTGTCTCATTCTAATTACCTACCTGTACTTTCAAATGGACATGGATAGGTTAAATTAAGTTAACTTAGAAAAAATTAACATCCCTGAAAGTTCTGTAATATGGCCGTCTCTCTGTTCCTACCAAGAGTCAATTTTTTTTAAAATTCGCTTTCTGTTATGATAAAAGTATACAAATTTTGCAACTACTATTTCACTAAATAGTTCAATTTCAATTGACTTGCAATCTAGCATGAAGATTTACAGAAAATATTCAAATAGTTTTCGTTTTTCTGTGTGTGACGGTGGAGTGTTATGGAAGTATACTTACTGAATGGAACATACTCGTGTATATATATATATATATATATATATACACACAGTATATGTATATATATGTATAATGTATATATATATAATATATATATATATATATATATATATATATATATATATATATATATATATATATATATATATATGTATATATATATATATGATATATAGTATATCATATGTATATATATATATATATATATATATATATATACATGGTGTCCGAGAATTATCTGTACAATTTTTGGCTGTTATTAAAAGTCAACCATGAAGTGTAGAAATTCCAGTGTTGTCCCATTTTACAGAGAATCTCATTAAGTTTTTTCTGATACCAAGTTTTGACAAGTTGTTTAGAAATTCCAGTGTGTCCGAACATTATCTGTGCAATTTCATCTTTTAATAAAATTCTTGATAACACACGTAAAATTCTTAAACAAGATTATTTAGAATCTGTATTTTCAAAAGTTTCTTTTATTAAAGTAACGTTGTTACAAACATTCGATATGTGCACCATTAGTGATTCGCAAAACATCCAATCGATACTCCAAATGTTGCTATGTACGCTGCAGCATATCCACATCAATTCGCTCAATAGCAGCTGTGATTCTTGCTTTTAAATCATCAATGTCTGTCACCCGCGTACATTTCTAAAAAACTTGTCAAAACGTGATATCAGAAAAAACTTAATGAGATTCTCTGTAAAATGGGATAAGACTGGAATTTCTACACTTCATGGTTGACTTTTAATAACAGCCAAAAATTGTACAGATAATTCTCGGACACCCGGTATATATATATATATATATATATATATATATATATATATATTATATATATATATATATATGTTAACCCCTCCGTCTATGGCCTGGGTTGGTTCGAAGTCGACGTGGGTTCTGGTTAGGTGGCCACAACGGATTTGTGACTTGTAGAAATTTCTTCAATACTACTCTCCTAGTTCTTCTATAGTGGCTCGGAGGATTCTAGGAGGCTTATTAAATTTTTTGAGGTTTCCCCGATTCTTCTTGTAACGTATCGGGAGATTTTAATGACTAAGTTCTCTGAAGAGAGCAAGGCTCGAAGGAGAAAATAAAGACTGCTTCTTACTGTAATTTACTGCTAAAATGTACAGGTAGTGCTCAGCCTCGTAATCTAATTCAGAATGAACATGGAAGAAATTTTGTGGGTTTATATACCCATATTCTGCTAACATCATTATTATTAAATGTTGAAAAGGCTGTATTATTTTTGCACAATACTTGAAAATAAAGTAAATTTTTTTGTTGTGACAATGTCTAAACCGATAAACAGGATATAGGATATAGGAAGAGGAAGCCATATTTCTATCTTAAACCGCGTATTTTCAGATCTGATGTTTTTCTGATCCGCCAAGTTAATTAGAAGTGGAAATTGAACTATGCATCTTTACACTAAAATATGCATATGAGCAAAAATTAAAGGTTTAAGATTTACAATTAAATGCTTAGGCAAGACATGACTTCATCTTTTATAACGAAGAGAGAATGTATACAAAACATGAACACTGCTAACTTTTAATCAGGATTCATTATTAAACTAAATCTAAAAAAATTATTAAGAAATTTTAAAAAAACAAGTCACCAATTATGTGGCAAAGTAGAAAGCACATCAAAAATTTATCCCAACGAAAAAAAAAATAATAAAATCGCCGAGTGTACATTCCTAAATGGCGACATAATGTCGGGTCGTACATACATTGGGTACAAACCCAAGTACATCACTGAGTACATTGTAATTTTGGTTTATTACAACTATGATTATAATTACCAATTAATTCACATTCGCTTACGTACATTAATTACATTATATTAAATTATTATCGTTAATTATAGTTTCATTAAAGTACATCAATTACATTATATTAAAGTATTACAGTTAATTACAATTAAACAGTTAACATAGTTTGTTTTTTAACAGTGTTTCATATTTATAGACAATTAGGATGTTAGGAGTATAACATAAAGTACATGGGCACATACGGTGTGTATATATATATATATATATATAACATAACACACATAATGTTTTATAAATTAGAAGCAAGCAAGAGGAGATTTTCACCTCAGAAGCTCTCGTTTTTGCCTGGTCAGCTGAATTCGAACACTTGTGTAAGCATGAACGAATATCTTACGAGAAGTGAAATAATTAAAAGAAAAAATAAAAAGAATACATGTGGACGTATGTACAATGTACATGTACGTAACTATGTACGTAATCATGATCATCAGGTCATCAGGGGACATGTACGAATGCACAAAGTATTGTACACATATTGGTAGTCGCACAATAGGTTGACAATAGGTAGACAATAGGTAGGTCGATGAATGAATAATTAATACAATTAATAAAAGATAACGGTCAAGATAAGATATGGATGTATGAATGAACAACATATAAATAATGACGTATAGAGTATAAAGTTTTTATTATTATTTTAAAGAATTTACCATACATTGAATACAAAAGATATGATCGGTATTCAGGGTATGGAAAATGTGAAGGAAATTACGCTACTTTATGACGTCATAGCTATTCAAATTATGCCATACGTCAATTCATATTTAATACGCCACAGTTATTTAATTTGTACGTACAGTGCAAGTCATTATTGGGAGAATTTAGAGGAGATGAATTAGAGCAATACAGTAATGAAAGGTTTATAACCATTGTACAAAGAGTGAGTGAAACTATTAATTAAATATATATACTTATACGAGTATACAGTAAATATTAAGGAATTGGGTACATTGGAGGAAGAATTAAGTAAATGAATAAAGAAGTACAAACAAGGGTTCACATCATGTCACATGCAATGTGCAGGCATAATCTAATAAAATTTAGGGATGAGGGTTGGATGCAAGATAACAATAATTAATTATCGTAAAGTCTATAACAAATGGAAAATGGAGATATGGGTAATATTCTGATGGAAATGTTAAACGATCTAAACCGTCGAGTGTCTTCTTTGTACTTTGAGGGAATGAAATTAAGGGACATTCGCTTCTCACAACGAACCTCCAATGACACAAACATGGATACGACTTAACCATAGAAATGGTAGATAGCATGGTTGTGACATTGCAAGATAGAAAGCAAATCAAAATTTTATCCAAACTCGCGTTAGGCGATTTTGGTTCGTATGTAAAAATTAATATTTGAATTATAAAGATTATATAGGAATTATTCATTGTTCATTTTTACACACACACACACACACACACACACACACACACACACACACACAACATATATATATATATATATATTATGCAAACCCACAAAGAAAAAGAAAAATGATTCCAAGGCCTTTCGTGTATTCAGAAGTACACTTCGTCAGATATGGAAATTAAGCGTGTTGCTAATGGCCCAGATGTATTATATGTTTGTTTTGTAGGAGACTAAAGATGGCTTCACAGATGATCGATGTCCTCCGTATTCAAATGAAGTCCTAAAGAGAACGCATGACTCTACTTATTATGACGTAGCAAGATCAGGAACAATAAAATACTAAGCGGACAAAAAAGCTTTTTTCCGCGTAAGGTGCTTCTGACGCATTAAAATTTTTAAAATTATCTTCATTTTGGTAGTTTTTAATGTTCACACACACACACACACACACACACACACACACACACACACACACACAATATATATATATATATATATTATGCTGGAAGAAGGGACGAATGCCCGAGAAAACGCCCCCTCATACTGTAGAAGACGAAGAGAGCCAAAATCAAGGTCCAAGGTTTTCGAGATGCATGGACACTCTGCGTTTGAAATACTGAAGGTCAAAGACAGCTGAAAAGATGGACTGAGATAGATTGTCCCAGAGTTGATCGAGTGAGTAGATGAAAGATTGAGAGTACCGATTAACCCTTGCCTTAGAGAGTTCCACAGAAAAGGAATGAGAATGTGTTCAAAGTCTGGTATTGCGTGCTCTGATTAAAGGAGGAGGCATGCAGTTAGAGAGTTTAGAAGAGCAGTGTCCGTTATAATAGCGATAGTAGAGAGAGTGAGGCAATACTGCGGCGCAGAGAGAAGAATTGAACACATTTAGTTAGAGACGGGGAATTGATGAGACGAAATGCCTTTAATTCCACCCTGTCAAATAGAACTGTGTCGGTTGAGCCACCTTACACATGAGAAGCGTACTCCATACAAAGACGGAGAAAACCCCTTTACAGAGAGAGCAACTGAGAGGGAGTGAAGAAGTTGTGGAGTCGGTAGAGCCCACCTATCTCTTAGAATCTGTTTCAGAAAGAGAGTATATGTGATCTTTCTAGTCAAAGTCACGAGAAAAGGGAACACCAAGAATGTTAAGAGAAGAGGAGGGATTAACTTCTTGTGTTGTTGAAGATAAGGAGATAGTCGTGTGGAAGATTGTGACGAGTAGAGAGATGGAGGAATTGAGTTTTTGAGGCATTGAAACCAACAAGGTCTTCGCTTCCTTAATCAGAGATAGTAGAAAGATAAGAGGTCAGATGCATCATAGCCGTCCTACACGAAGCATGGAGTGACTGTTGAGAGGGACGCTTTGTGAAACGGGTGGAGAAGTGAAGGGTGAAATCATCGACATAGGAATAGATAGGATAGGAAGTGCGACTTAACAGATCATTAATAAATGAAAGGAGAAGAGTAGGTGACAGGACATAACCCTTAGGAACACCACTATTAATAGCTTTAGAACAAGAATGGTGGGCCTCTACAACCACAGCTATGGATCGGCCAGAATGCAAATGAGAGATGAAAGCACAGATGGGAAGATAAAAACTGAAAGAGGCAGTTTCGAAAACTAGGATTTGTGCCAGAGTCTATCAAAAGCTTTTGATATGTCTAGCGCGATATCTCTTGCGGAATCCATACTGACGATCTCAAATAGATTGTGAGAATAGAGATGTTTAAAAATCTTGCTATTAAGGATAGATTCAAAAACTTTAGAGAGGCAAGAAATCAAAGCAATTAGACGATAGTTGGAGGGTTGAAAGCGGTCACCCTTCTTTGGGACAAGCTGCATGAAAGTGAGCTTCCAGTCGGAAGGTAAAGTACTAGATGAAAAACAAAGACGAAAGAGTTTGCCTATGCACGGTTTCAGTATGGAAGCACAGTTCTTGAGAACAAGTGGGACACCAGTAGGACCGTACGCCTTCCTAGAGTTCAGCCCAGATATGGCAAAATAAACATCTTTGGAAGAGATCCTAATACCAGACATAATTAAGTCAGAGGGAGGAGGAATAACACCGGAATCATCCATGGTTGAGTTAGAGGTGAAAGTTTGAGCGAAGAGTCCAACTTTATCAGGAGAAGAGACGACGACTGAGCCGTCGGAATGGAAAAGAGGAGGGAAAGAAGGAGAATCAGTAAAGTTTAACACCATATAGACAACTGTCACAAATTTCTAATCTTTCAAATACACACATTTACTGTATGATGTAACCCTGCAGAAAATTCTGTCCATAGAGTGTTAACTGGGTTTTCAAAGGACCGCGGAGAAGTGAAATTATCTCGAATTGGGTAAAGTTAAAATACTTTCTGAAAATTAATATTTTGGCGTTTTTAAATTAATGAAAACGTATCGTATTCAACAAATTTTCTTTTTGCTTCTAATAAAAATCTAAGGGCTTTCGAACCAGTATTTCACTTACTAATCACAATTGAATTTTTATACACAAATAGTATCGTAAAAAATATTAAAATATTCCTTCCTTTTGAGTTATTTATATTTCTCTTACCTTAAATGTTCAAACTTTTCGATCTTAAATTTCATATTGTTGTTTTCTGACCATATGAATATCGTTTGCTTCTGTTTGCAATTAATTACTTCACATATGGGGTCTCTATCATTTTTGTGTCGTCTGTGAAGTGATTTGTGACTGTACTACCATTGTTTCATTACCCATAGCGGTTACCGTTACTACGACTATTAGTGAAATTAAGTAAGTATTGTTCTTTGTGGCACTGACCTACATACCGCCAGTTCTATTCATGATATTTATTGATTCATTGAACCGTCACACTATATATATATATATATATATATATATATATATATATATATATTCATAAATTCCCAAGTGTACACACACATATATATATATATATATATATATATATATATATATATATATATATATTGTCATATATTCCCAAGTTGGTCAAATAGTTGTGTAAATTTTCGACCATTTTTTACCCCGTACATCGAACAGGTTTATTTCATGTATATATTTTGTATCACTTTGGCTTGTGTTAAGTAGGGTGGGGGGTTCTATAAGAAAATTTGGAGAAAGCGCTCTTTTGCCATATGTAATGATTATTTTTTCGAATTTTATCCTCATTAAGCTTTGAATTAAAAAAACTTGAAGTCAAATAAGTAGTCGTTTATGCTTTATCAGCCTTTGCACACCCTCTGATTTGTTTTAGGTTAGGTTAGGTTAACATGAGTTAACCTAACCTATACTAATCTAACCTATCGTAACCTAATCTCAAAAAGTAAGTAGTAAAAAAAATCCGACTTATTTACAAAGTTCGACCTAATTGGTAAAAAGAGGTGGTTTACGAAGAGCGAAACAACGTCCATCTGCACAATGTCAACAAGCATAATGCCTATACCAAAATATCTGAACTTGCTTAATGTCGAAAATCTCAACTTTATTCATGTCATTTAAATTTATGCTAAGTTTAAATTAGGTCAAGTTAGGTTAAGTTTCGTTAGTTTAGGTTACATTTTGCCCGGTTAGATTACGCTAGGTTAGATTAGGTTAGGTTAGGTTAGTCATTTTTATTGAAAATCTGAAGTGTATGTAGTCTTAGTTAAAACAATGAACAAAATTTTCATTTTAATTTGGAATCGATATTCCTGCATTAATTAAAGATTGATCTGGAATAAGGTCGACTTGAATAAATTTGGACGTCGCCATTATGAAATTCGACTTTGTTAATGTAATCCGTGGATTATAAGTCCCATAAAATTGTACATTACGTTTGAAGGTTATTACCTTTAAATAATAATTTTAACATAAATAATAATTAAAAAAAAAAAAAAATTATGCCTAAAAGAGAATTAAATATAAGACACGTATTGAAACAAGTAATAATAAAAAGCACCCAAATCTAACACTACAAAAAGAAAAAAAAGAAATAAAATTAAAAAGTACACGTAGTGACAATACCACCATACAGTATATATGCAAAGCTGGGCACTTGCGGTTTTTTTTGCGGTACTGCGGTACTGCGGTACTACCGCACTACCAAACCGGTACCGCATAACGCAGTACCGCAAAAAATGCGGTAGCGGTACTGCTGTACTTTCAGCGATCCTTTGCGGTACTGCGTTATGCGGTACCGGTTTGGTAGTGCGGTAGTACCGCAGTACCGCAGTACCGCAAAAAAACCGCAAGTGCCCAGCTTTGTTAATATATGGTAATGATAATGATGATAATAATAGTGGCAATGATGATGTTCACTGGCAGGAGGTAGAGCCCCTAAAAAAAATAGTACAGTATCCATAAAGGTAATCAACGGTACAACTAATTAAACAATAAATTAAACAAAAACAAAAACAAAAGAGGACTACGGTAATAAAGAAATAACAGTAATATACGTAAGGAGACGAGAAATAATAAAATTAGTAATAACAGCATCCCAAAGGTAGTACTAAAAAAATAGGAAGAGGGTACGTGTAATGGAAAAGCTATTGCAGGAATTATGTGAAGCTAAAGATAAACACTTTCTGACCAAGAGATCCACAGCAGAGTTGGAAACGAGTCACCAACTTTGGCTCATGTGTCGTGTAACCCGTCTAGTATCTAACTCGTGACCCACTTGACCCGCGACCCACTAACCCGGCAAACCTGTTAACCTAAACAATACAGTGAACAAAGCTTTGTTTCAAAATACAAAATCTTTATTTCGATAGACAAATACAAGCTGACTTATACCGGTAAGCTATACCGGTGTGGTATGACAAACTGATATGTAGCTATAACTACAAATGTCGACACGCAAAAAAATACGAATTTTTTTAATTTGACTGGAAATTTGTGCCCCACCTAATCACAGCATTGACCCACGACCCACCTCGACCCGTCTTGAATTCATTCCCAAGTGACCTGCAGATCCGTGACCCGCTAACTCGTTGCCAACTCTGGTCCACAGTCTAGAAGACATAAAACAAGACTGATGAATAGCTTGGGCAATCAGA
>JAJOZX010000932.1:810000-822500 GCA_023014485.1 Bathynomus jamesi
ACTGCGAGATTCCGGGACAACACTTTATACCCTTTGCCCAATTGCGTCTTCTCTCTCTCTCGCTCCGTTGAGAGACGGGAATGCTTTTTCGTGGAAGGATATAAATTACGAGTTTTCCTTTTGTCAGTCCTTTATTTTCACAAGGTGGAAAATCACTTTTAAACTATTAATGGATTTCTTTTACAATACAGAGTAATTAGAAAAATCAAATCCTTTTCACTACACTTGTTTAGAGAGTTATTGACGAACAAATGCTTACATCAAAAAGCTAAGGGGCCCAGCCGAACCGGCTGCCCCAAGGGCGAAACACTCACTCCTGCCCGAAGGCCGAGGCGGGACTGGCTCTCTCAAGGCGTGTTCCCTTACTCAAGGGGTTTCCCTTTATCCTGGAGAAACCCCCTTGGTGCCACGTTTTACAAAAGATTATTAAACTTGCAAACACCTACTCTAATAATAATATTAACAAAAGAATTTATATAATTGTAGTTTTACACTTAACTCTTTTATGTGATTTATAATAATCGAAAAGAACATTTAGAATTTAGAACTCTGTTTAAGATTATAGACGTGACAACACTGTTTTCGTTAGGGTTAGAGAGAAAGCCAGATGATCCACTGGGGCATCGAGGCAATTTATACAAATATTAAGAATTTAACGGATTCATATTTTAATTTATATGAACAGAATAATATCTTTTAAAGGATTAATATTTTAATTTATACAAAGAGAATGATATTTTTAAATTTTAACACAAATTTATTTTCTTGTGGAAATCCTTTTCCACACCTATTCCAACTTATTGACGATATACGTAAAATTCTATTACAGATGTCGGCATACTTATGCGGAACTTTTAGGTTCACAGTGTTTCGTGCTCGTGATTCTGTCCTACATTGCTTAAAAATTTGGAGAATTCATAAATATGCTATGTTCAGGATCGACCTCATAGCCAGTTAAGCGTGGTGATCAGGAACGTTGCACAGGAACCTGTCGAGTTTGTTTTTGGAAGTAGTTAGGTTGATGTGCTGGAGGCTTCTAAGTTCTTTTGGCAGCATGTTAAAGAGCTTTCAGCCTCGTAACCTGAGAGTATTTTTCATCGTCATGTTCATGGTCCCCTGTCTGACATGATATAACATTGTCTTCAATATTTGCATCTATGTTTGCAATCATCATTATAAACAGCAAGGGATCTGATACTGTACCTTGGGGAACAGAACTGATGACTTCTGAGACTTCAGATTTAAATCCATTTACTGACAAAAAATTTTGTACTCTTTCGGTCAGAAAATTCAATATCCATCGTTTGTATTATATTATATTATATTATATTATTACTTCTGACCTTTTCCATGCACTTAACGCAAAGGTAGCCATGTAAACCAATGATTTTACTATTTTCTGTTAATCCCTCATCTCTCCTTTCTTATTTCCACGTAGATTGATGCATTCGTCGTGTTTCAATTAACGCACTACACAGAATGTATTTGAGGCCAGTGGTTTTGTCAGTTTCATTTTCGCAGTTGCATAGGTGGGTAAGGGAACATTTCTTTAGGCATAGCTACTTCTTATTCAATTTCATGATTTTAAAGCATTTTTCAAATTTATTTCTATTTTTAGCCTTTTTTTTTTCTTTTCTTTGCTTCAGCGAAATCTCAGACTACCTTCATGACCAGTGTTCAGTTTGTTGAATGATCATATTTTGTTCAACGCACACCCACACTCACACAATATATATATATACTCATTTTAAAGCTGGATAACCTAAAATTAAGAACACTTTTATACAGGGTGTCCCATAAGTCTGGCATCATAGGAGAAATTCATATTTTTCTATTTCTACAAACCATAATTCATATGTTTCTCTTTCTACAGGCCATCATGTCTGTGAGCAAGGAAGAACGAATCCAGATAATTCTACTCGTAGGAAATCGGAGTCAAAGAGAGGCCGCTGCTGAATTTAACAGACTGCATCCAGACCGCGAGCCAATAACACAGAGTTGTGTCAGCAGACTTGTTGCAAAGTTTAAGGAAACAGGATCCAAAGAAGATAAACCAAGCAGTGGACCTTCAAGGAGGTCCACTGACGATGATACAGCGACTGCTATCCTGGCTCATTTTAACAGAAGTCCCAATAAGTCTCTTCGGCGATTGTCCGCCGAAACAGGAGTGTCGAAAAGTAGCATCCATCGCATTCTTCAGGCTCACAAATGGCATCCAAAAAACTTCCGATCCTACAGAAATTAAGCGAAGATGATCCCGACCGGCGGATGGAATTTTGTGAATGGGCTACGGAACAATATGCTCGGGATGCCAATTTCCCGTCCACCATTCTGTTCAGTGACGAGGCTGTTTTTTATGAAAATAGTGAGGTAAATCGACAGAATACCCGCTACTGGTCTCAAAACAACCCTCACTCGTATACCTCTTCAAAGGAACAAGGTGCATCTCGGGTGATGGTATGGTGTGGCATTTGGAAGGATCGCATCATAGGCCCCCTCTTTTTCGATGAACATGTCACTGGAGGCACCTACCTACGTATGCTCAAGGAAGAAGCATTTCCCAGTGTCTTGCACGAAGAAGGAAATTTCCCAACATGGTTCCAGCAAGACGGCGCTCCTGCACATTACAGCACCCAAGTAAGGGAATACCTGTACCAACAATTCCCTGGTCATTGGATAGGACGTCGAGGGCCTGTGGAATGGCCAGCTAGAAGCCCGGATCTCACGCCACTAGATTTTTATCTCTGGGCCCACTTGAAAGCGCTGGTATACGCAGAGAAAATTAGAAGTGTTGAACATTTGCGGCAGCGCATTATTGGGGCCTGTAACACCATTACTCCTGACATCATTCACCGTGTGCTTGCTGACTGGGTATCACGTCTGAATTTGTGTATTGAAAACAATGGTGGACATATTGAGCACGTTCTGTAAATAAAAGCTTTTCTTTTGCCTTTTTTAATTATTTTTCCTATGATGCCGGACTTATGGAACACCCTGTAGTTCCTTTTAAAAGAAAGCTACAAGCAATCGGTCGAAATCCACCGTCTGTGGGCATCATGCCGTTACAAACACTTTATATGAAATTAATATAAAGGGCATTGAACAAACTGCACCAAAGTAACGTATGCAAAGAGGTAATTCCCTGAAATGTAAACCCTCTTATTGGCCCTAATTGGCACTCATTTGTCCTTCATTTCTCATTCTACTGTATTCACCACAGAGAAGAGCAAGATCGCGGTAATTACTTTGCAGGAATACACTCTCCTGTTCGCATTGTTCGCAAGTAATTCTATCATCATCATTATCATCATCATCATCATCATCATCATAGATAGGTTTTGTTACTTAACCCCTTATTCTCTTCTTTTAATTCCCTACTCTCTTCTTTCTCTCGGGCTAACCTTAGGGTGGATCTTAGAGTCTTTGTTAGCCTTAGCTTCTGTAGCTCTGTAGATCATCATCATCATCATTATTATTAAATTAACAATAATAATTATAATTATAATAATAATAGCGAATGACAAATAATCTGTTCTTTAATCCCTTTAAATAATGAGAATTATTAATAATAAGTAATAGTAATAATAATAATAGGGAATAAGAAATAACTTTGTCTCGAATGGCTTTTCCCTTAATCAAGTGTCATAAAACACGAGATATTTCCCATAAATTAAAATAATCCATTTTGCTTCATAATTCGTGGGATTTTTATCAAAAGAACTTCAAAGGAATGTTTTAATATTATTTGAAAGGGAGGAAGTTTTTGCTAAAATTATTATTAATTATTATTATTACTGCTGAAATTGGATTTGTGTAAAGGATTACAAACTTGAATGTAATAATAATAATAATAATATGATAATGATGATGATGATAATAATAATAATAATAATAATAATAATATAATAATAATAATAATAATAATAATAATAAAAATAATAATAATAATAATTAGTTTGTTGTTCTTTGCTATATATATATTATACAGTGAGTAACATATATAATAACACATATCTACTGTATGTATACATATAATGATATTGCGACAGTTAATGCATTCCTAAGCATATATAGCGTAGTAGAACAGACAATTTAAAACAATGTTACCAGCAACAACAATAATAATGATATAAATATTACAATTTATTATTGTTTTTATATGACTTGATGGTGCACATCAGTTGCTACAGGAAGCATACATACACACATATACTGTACATACACACATACGCAGGTACACGCATGTATATTCATAAATACGCACTCGCATACATATATACACGCATGCCCATTATACATTCGAACAAATGGAACGGTAATGCCTTCATATATTTACATAGCAAAGAACTGCCATTAAGAAGCAAATTTTAAGCTTTATTAGCAGTATGGAATTGTATAATAAATCTTGATAGATAATGCAGAGTAGCGAAGTTATGTACACTAACTTTAAAGATATAGAGGCAAAGAGAGAAAAATACAGAGAGATTATCTGCTGCTGATTCTCTCTCTCTCTCTCTCTCTCTCTCTCTCTCTCTCTCTCTCTCTCTCTCTCTCTCTCTCTCTCTCTTTATTCTACTTTTGCATTTGCTCACAGTCATTTATTTTACGTGAATCCACATTCCTTTCAAATGCTATTAAAAATTTCTAGAAGTATAATGTGCTATAAAAATGAAGGCTTTTTTTATCAGTATTGTCATAAAATTTAAAACATGCAAATCAAATGTAGCGGTTTGGGACCGCAGATTTTCTGACGAGACTGACGTACCGAGACAAACGTCAACGAACTTGAAGACCCCAGATGTTCCTTTCTAAATAAATGGGAAAATTTAATTATTTCCGGGGATAAAAGTCACATACATCATAAACGCACGCATTTATGTGACGCAAAAGCGAGAAAAAATTATATGAAGACGGAATAATATGAATGTAAAGATGAAACCAAAGGTTTTTGACATGAAATAGGTCGAGAAAGAAACTAATAATTTGGTGACACAGTTATTATTATTAATTTTGTCCATATTTTTCTTTTCATTAATTATGTAAAAGTTAGAATGTGTTATTAATTTAGTAAAGAACAAGTCTCGTGGTTTTAATTAAAAAGTCTTTTCTGTCTTAAGAAAAATTAATTAAATTTAATCAAAAAGCAACGTTTCGAATCTGCTAGTCATCTTCCGATCGAAAAAAAAACAGCAAAATTAAAACTATAAGGAGGAAGGAAAGGTTCTAACTACCTGTAGGGTAGTTAAAAGGCCTGTGGCTTATAAGCTTCACGTATTTACGCCCACTGTTTCACCTTCTTGTGTAATCCCAACTGTGACTTTAAAAGTAACTTTTTTATTTTGTTACGGCTTACGCTCTTACACTGTAAACAGTGTTTTATTGACCCTGGATAGGTAATCATCAAAAAAAGGTTCCACTGTAGGTAATCTGGAAGCGTGGGGTCGTTTATACCCCAGATTATCTACTTCAGCGTTTTCCAAATTTTGTATGAAGTCAATCTTTTTTTACTTTTCAGGCATATACAGGGTGGGCGGAAAGTAGCTCCCTATTTTGGATTGGTAAAAAAATACGTATATTATTCATTTATTTCAGAAGAAATAATATGAAAAGGTAGGCATACATAGTAGGTTTTCTCTAAAATTCAATGTGGGCTCCAACTCTTTCCACCAGCTTCTGGAGCCGCCCAGGAATGGCGTCCACTGACTTTAGCAGGAACTCCGGCGGGATGGAGGACATGACTTCCCGAATTCGGTCCTCCAGTTCTTCCAATGTCCTCGGTTTGGTGCGGTAGACTTCTTCCTTTACCCACCCCCAAAGAAAGAAGTCGCACGGTGTCAAGTCGGGGCTCCTGGCTGGCCATTGATGTGGACCACGACGACCCATCCAACGCCCAGGGAAGTGGGCATCCAGCCACTCACGGACAACAAGAGCGAAGTGCGGAGGGGCGCCATCTTGCATAAATATCAGATCGTCGATGTTCTCCCATGTGCTGACAACCGGCCAGACCTCGTTTCGCAACATAGCAAGGTACCGTTCAGCATTCATGGTGTTGCGCAGAAGGAACGGGCCCACAACCTGATCTGAGGTCATACCACACCACACCGTTACACTGAACCGATTTTGCCGTTTTTCAGCGGTAACCGTGCGACTTCTTTCTTTGGGGGTGGGTAAAGGAAGAAGTCTACCGCACCAAACCGAGGACATTGGAAGAACTGGAGGACCGAATTCGGGAAGTCATGTCCTCCATCCCGCCGGAGTTCCTGCTAAAGTCAGTGGACGCCATTCCTGGGCGGCTCCAGAAGCTGGTGGAAAGAGTTGGAGCCCACATTAAATTTTAGAGAAAACCTACCATGTATGCCTACCTTTTCATATTATTTTTTCTGAAATAAATGAATAATATACGTATTTTTTTACCAATCCAAAATAGGGAGCTACTTTCCGCCCACCCTGTAGATAAAATATTTCATAATGAATAGAGCGTGTAAAAATGATCCCAATAGATTCTGCTACATATGTGGGACGGTTACCATGCCAAATAACCAGTCCCAAATCACTAAATTTGTGAAGACAATGTATAGAGCATACTTTCGAATTAAGCTAGGGGACCAGGACAAAAATTTCGCCCCTCATATGTGCTGCAAGACGTGCATTGAAAATTTGAGAAGATGGAGCAAAGGCAGAGCGAAATCTTTGCCTTTTGGAATTCCCATGATTTGGAGAGAAGGAAAGGATCACGTGACAGATTGCTATTTCTGCATGACAAACCTCCAAGGTGGGCTTATAAATTTATTTTTCTTAAATATTTTGAAATCCTCGTATGAAACTTGACATAATATTCACCATAATGTAATATTCACCATATATAGCATAATATTCACCATAATGGTAATCATACATTTACATATACATATTGTTATAGAAAATACATTTACACATACATATTGTTATACAAGTTACATTTACATATAAAATGATTGTATATTTTCTTTCTTTTTCATTCATATTGTCCCCGAAGGGACAATATGAATGAAAAAGAAAGAAAATATACAGACTCCATCGACCTATTTCATATCTTACAGTCCGCAGCCTTCCCTCACGAGCCGCCATTGTCTGAATGCTTCTTCTATTTCATATGCAAGTTTTATATCCATGTTTCTGTGTTTCTATTTTCAGGAGTTACCAAGAAGAATAAACACATTGTTGTATACCCTGACATTCCTTCTGCTATGAGACCTGTACCCCATGGTCCTGGAATTCCAATACCCGACCCACCTCAAACCCTGACTTCGATGATTCTGATGATGAATCAATGACCAATGCCAATGACCAGTCCCAGTCGTATATACCTCAAAATACCTCTTCAAATGAGCCGAGGCCTCTCAACCAGGCCAAACTTAATGATCTTACCAGGGATTTAGGACTTTCCAAATTAGCTGCCAAGATCTTGGGCTCACGACTTCGAGAGGGCAACTTGCTGGCTCCGGGAACAACATTCTCCTGGTATAGGAAACGAGAGGAAGAATTCCGCAAGTTTTTTGCAGTGCACGAAAATACATCTTCCTTAGTGTACTGCTGCAATGTTGAGGGGCTAATCGAATCCTTGGGCCTGCCATATAACGCATCAGAATGGATGCTATTTATAGACTCGTCTAAACGAAGTTTGAAAGCAGTACTTCTCAACATTGGGAATAGGGTTGCATCAGTCCCTGTAGCACATTCCGTACAACTTACTGAGAGCTACGATAACATGAAAATTTTACTGGATGCTCTCGTATACGACCAACATAACTGGAGGATCTGTGGAGATTTGAAGGTAATACTAATATCATAAGTAAACTATTGCTATTGACTATGTTGTTTTTACAAAGGTTATTTGAGAGCGTATAAGAACACTTAACTTCCCCACAGAAGTGATACAGTCCAATGCATAGATTTTTTTATCTGATAGAACAAATTCTCTAAATTCTTTAAATATTTTCATTTTTTTCAGATTGTGGCATTTGTATTGGGAATGCAAGGGGGATACACGAAATACCCATGTTTCCTCTGCAAATGGGATAGCCGAGCGGATGAGAAGCACTATGCACAGCGTGAATGGGCATCCAGAGAGAATTTTGAACCTGGGTCGCATAATGTCGTTTCAGTGCCCCTTGTACCACCAACAAAAATTTTGCTCCCACCACTTCATATTAAGCTGGCTTGATGAAAAATTTCATCAAATCAATGAATAAGGAGGGTTCAGCATTCCGATATCTCGAGAGTAAATTTCCTTATATATCTGATGCTAAACTAAATGCTGGGGTTTTTGATGGTCCTCAAATTCGAACTTTGATCAAGGATACTCAGTTCGAAAACACAATGACTCCAACTGAGAAGAATGCCTGGCAGGCATTCAAATCAGTTGTCACTGATTTTTTTGGCAAGCGTAGAAGTCCAGAATACGAGTCCGTTGTCGAAAACTTGATGGAAGCTTTCAAAGCTCATGGGTCGCGCATGTCCATAAAAATGCACTTTTTGTGGTCCCACTTGGACTATTTTCCTGAAAATTGCGGGGATTTAGTGAGGAACAGGGTGAACGATTTCACCAAGATATCAAAATAATGAAAGAGAGGTACCAGGGAAACTGGGATATCAATATGCTGGCGGACTATTGCTGGTGTTTGAAGCGAGACGTGCCCGAAGAAAAACACAGACGGAAAGCCAAAAAAACTTCATTCCTTCCTCAATAAACTTTTTCCATATTCATTGTATGAATAAAAGTATTTATTCACACAATGTTTTCATTTTTCACGAGTGTTCTTATAATATTACTCGTATCTACAGTGTTTAAGCTAAAAAAATCAATAAATTTGGGGATAAAATTGGACTTATAATAAATGGCCAATAGAGAAAAAACCTGACCTGATTGAGGAAAACCAATGTCATTTTCGAATTCAGCATGGTCGAATTATATAATATGAGTTGAAAAAACCCTCACAGCAGACAAAACAATTTCATATGCATACCAGTGTTATCAGTGTAAGGTAGCATGTAAAAAGAATGTTCCATTTATTAACGAAACATTTTACATGACATATGTTTTAAACAGTTTGTACAGATCATACAGATACAATGACAGTGAATAATTATTCAAAATATCCAGGTTTTTACATTTTTATTTCCTTTTGCTAACATCCTCTTGCCCTTTTCATTAGGTGTTATACCCTCCCATGGGGATCGAGTCTGACAATTCGGGAATCGCTGAGCTAATTATTATCTGTATACATTGTTATTAAGTTTATATATATATATATATATATATATATATATATATATATATATTTGCTGTTTTAAAGTTTGTATCCTTAGAAAGTTATAACATGTTTGATGAAATCTCGAGTTATTCAACAAGTTATTCTTGTCTTACTACAAGTAGACAAGTGAATGATTCACTTCCTATTCGGAATCAGTGTTTTGAAGTAAAAAGTACACGTAGTTTTTTTTTCTCGCCAGAAAGCATCTGAAAATTACGTAGTGCATCGCTTTACACATTATATAATGTTGCAATGGATGTTGAATTTCGTTTAAAGTTATTGAAAGAAAGAAAACTAGTTAAACCTGCAAAGATCTTACTGAATAAACATTAATAATTGTTTAAAGTTTATCTATTAGTTTCTCAAAGTCTATTTCTTCCACTTCCATTGATCCATGCTAGATAAACACGCCAACAAGCGCAACATCAGGGAGCTGAAGGAACATCAGAGTTTGCACACTTTCATTCTTCATCAGGAAGGATGTCCTCAGTGTACCACTGACAGGAAAATGAATGTCTCTAGAAAAACAGACTCAAACAATATTTGAAGAGCTTTAGAGCTGGGACACTTTCGTAGTCAAAAGAGACCTTAGAGAACAAAGAAATTCACTGAAAGAGATGAGCATGTCGTGGGTGAATTTCAATTAGAGATCGTTCAAAAACCTCGGCATATCGATTTCGGCAAATAAAGTAAGAAATATTTTGGTTAAAAAATGTTTACAGAAAACGGATGTAGGGTACATCGCAAACCAGCGACATCGAAGAATATTATAGGCCCTCACGAGAGTGGGCAAAGGGTCCAGAAAGTGCATAATGCACCAGTTCTGAAAAGGGTTGTGGACTAATGTATCCAAATTTAACTGGTAAGACTGTCCTTTTCTTTCTCAGGAGGAGAGTTTCATCCAGAGTATAGTGTCATAACAGTAAAGCGGGAAAAAAGTAAATTATGATTTGAAAGTCATTTTCAGCGGTGAGTCCATGGCACCACAGATCGCTTTCAGTGTGTGAACTTACTCAAAGAAACAATCCTGTCAGCTGCTAATCAAATGTTATAGGGTTATTAGACTCTACAGCAGGAGAAGGAATGACCAAAGCATCCCTTCACTCATGAAGATCGTGGATTCAAGAACACACACACACACACACTCTCTCTCTCTCTCTCTCTCTCTCTCTCTCTCTCTCTCTCTCTCTCTCTCTCTATATTATAATATATATATATATATATATATATATATATATATATATATATAAATATATATATATATATATATATATATATATATATATATATATATATATATATATATATATATATATATATTTATACACACACAGGGGGAGTCACTACGAAATGTCATAACTTCGGAGCTTATAGCTGAGGTCATTCCCAGTCAAAAACTTCATATGAACATACAGTAAATCCAATTCTTAACGATTATAGAGCTATGGATGTTTGAATGTTTAAAAATAAGAAGCGAACAAAGAGTTGCAAAAGTTTTTATTCATGAATTTACAATAACTGTTCACTATGACTCCCCTCGGCCTCCATACACATCGCGGCTAGTCTGTGAATCGCGCGTGTAGCTCGCATTAATTCATTATGATTGTCGTTTATGAGGGCTGCAACATCAAAAATGCGACGAAGCAATGCATCACGTGTTTCCACTTTTCTCTGGTACACCAGCTCTTTTATGCGCCCCCACAGATAAAAATCTAGAGGGGTTAGGTCCGGAGACCTGGATGGCCAATTTTGTGCACCACCACGACCGGTCCATTGACCAGAGAAGCGATCATCGAGATGCGTTCTCACTGCAAGGCTAAAATGGGGAGGAGCTTCGTCTTGTTGGAAGTACATACGCAATCGTGTTACCAAAGGTACATCTTCTAACAGTGGCGGCAGTTCATCTTGCAGAAATCGTAGATAAATGTCACCTGTAAGACCACCTCCACCACACCACACATTGACACTGAACCGATGTTGAAAATTACTTTCCATATTGGCATGAGGATTCATTTCTGACCACACGTGTGAATTGCGAGTGTTGTTGACACCGTCGCGGGTAAATTGAGCCTCATCACAGAACAAGACGTATCGATGCAATTGTCGATCGGTATTGAGCCAATAACAAAATTCCAGTTGTTGGGCACGATCCCCAGGTTGGAGGTGCTGAACGCGCTGTACGTGGTATGGATACATGCCTTCTTCCTGTAACGTTCTACATACTCTCGTTTGAGGAACTCTAAGACGTGTGGAAATCCTTCGCGTACTAACATGAGGACTCCGCTGTACCATCTGAATGTTTTCTTGTTCAGCCACATCTTGTTGTACCGAACGCTCAGATAAAACAGTAACGCCAGGAAATGAACTGCTCTCTCGCACTCTTCGATTTGGAAAACGTCGCTAGTATTCAGCGACACCAGCAGTAGTATTTCCATCGCAAAATCCGTAAACATACACTATATCGGCATATTCGGCATTTGAAAACGTAAAAGGTATACTGAATGCACAAAACATCAACTGCACGCTGTGAAACACAACACTCTACTGCGTAGTTAGTTTGGTTCGGTAAGTAACTGTCAATTCAGTTCAAAGTCACGCATGCGCATGTTTGAAATTCAAACATCTATAGCTCCATAACCGTTAAGAATCGGACCTATGTTCATATGAGGTTTTTGACTGGGAATGACCTCAACTATAAGCTCCCGAAGTTATGACATTTCGTCGTGACTCCCCCTGTATACAGGGCCGGCGCTAGGAAGTGCGGGGCCCAATTAGAAAATTGTTAGCGCCTAGCGGGGCCCTCTACCCTACAAAACCTGAAGATCGATGCTTTATGCTTCGTGCAGTACGCCAGTCCCAGCCAAAAAGCGTTGAGGGCTTGAGGCTCCACCATTAGCCACAATGATATACTAAAAATTGAAAGCCCATATGAAAGTTTTAATGTTTTATTACAAGTCAAGATATGCATGTATGCATCTAATGATTAAAGCAAAAGATTTCATGATTTTTAAAAGCCTGGGAGTAAGAAGAAAAGCGCAGGGGGCAAAAGAACAAGCTCTAGTAAATAGAAATGTAAATGCTCTCTATGATAATGAGGCAAAAACTAGTTAATTTAATATGTAGATCTACTTACCACCACGTTTCTCTGTTACATGCAGGCTTAAGACACTTCAAGTTTGCAGTTTGGACATATAAACAATTTGGATA
>JAJOZX010000932.1:825000-880000 GCA_023014485.1 Bathynomus jamesi
TGTGAACCCTTGCGATACAGGAAAATTGCATCGTAAATGAAGTACAGTATTAGCCTAGCTTCACCCAGCATGTTGCTCTGATCTCCCTGACTTTTTGTGTATTGTTGATTCAGGTTCCACGGTACACTCTCTTTGCATGCTTCTCTAAACCCAATAATCAACAGGGCTCAAATCTAGGATGTTTTGTGGCCAAAAACTGGATTCAGTGAAGTCTATAAAATTTGCAGTAGGAAGTCAGTGGTGACTTCAGAACGGTGTACCGGTGTTCCACCTTGCATAAAAGTGAAGTCTTCAACACAGGGCAACACGCGGAGCATGAATTCTTTACAGATCATTTTGGAGTGATTTTCACCCCTCTTTCGAGGAATGTGAGGTCAGTTTTGCCACAAAAGAAACTACAACTACTATCACACTGTCAATGAAATATGACCTCTCCAAACCCGTGCAAACGCTGTTTCTGCTTTTCATATCAACGCAGAAACATTCATTCTGTTTTTTTTAAAGTGAATTAAATTATGATTACGGACTATTTGATAGTTAAACGTCTGAATAGACGTTTACCTCTCTCCACGCTTCTTTTTTTTATTGCTGCCGTTAAACTATGCACCCTTCTTCCCCTTGAACACTTCTAAGTTCAGATCAAGTTTTGACATCCGCTGCACGTAGTGTCGTGAGATGCCTGAAGCATCACCAACAATATCGATGTTTTGTACCATGCGAGCAGAACGTGGCCGGGTACTGCCAGGGCGTCTTACTGTTACCTGCAGATATTGGCTTACCAAGAACTACTTTACATTGCTTTTTTGCATTTTCTCTGCCAGGTTTAGGATACCCAAAGATAATTTGATTATGGAGTGACTTTTCTCTTCATATAGGCCCTTAATTAACTCTGATTAATTCATAATCATATTGTGAATGAAAATAAATAAAGGACAACAAAACGAAACACCCAACACAACGCACTAAGACAACTAATTACAGATCATACAACCACGACTCTGTCACTCTAAGGAGTAGATTAAGGTCTCTGGGCCATTTGCGTACGTAACTATTTAAGTTGCTCCACATAAAAAAAATTTTCCCACCGTGAATGCTGCAGTATAGACTTAGGTACAGGCTTTGGTAGCGAGGTTTCCGCATGCAGAATTCTTCCGCCACAATGTGGCAAACTTAGGCTTGGCAGCGAGCTTTCCGCAAGTAGAATTCTCCCGCCACAATGCACGCTTGGACTTGGTAGCGAACTTTTTGCATACAATTTAGAAAATTTATAATATACTTCCTTATGAAATTTTTTTTAAATAGTATTTCAACTTATACTAATTAAATTATCTGTCCAACTGCTTAAAAATCCTTTGGATTAAATTTTCCTCACTCCAAAGATATAAACAGTGAAAAATTTATCCAATTTTTGTAAACCATTATAAAATAATTTAACTTGATGACTACTGAAGACAAACTTTAAGATTAATTTATGATAAAAATGATAAATAAATATCAACAAAATATGAGAGAACGAAATTCGTAAATTGGAAAACAACCATTTCCTGGAAGTGACAATTTCATAATTGGAGTCGGAATTAGTGGACTTCTCCAAATTTCTTACCTGAATGCAGTAAGTAACCAGAGAATTGGAGAAGAGATGTTTTATCCCCATCAATGGAATGGAGAACTGTGAAGGTATATTGGAACACTACAGCCAGGTAATAGTAATAGTAATGAATTCTGAATCAGTTTTAATTGTAAAACTTTCATGAGAGTCTGGATATAGTTCTTATTTCAACTAAATTATTACTTTAAACTGTATCCACATAAAAAGGGTTGACAAAAGTAAATAGACACCTTCGGTTTTTTCCATAACTTTTGATTTGATAGTAAAAGTCAATAAATAATAAATTTATTGAGTCAATATATTTAGAATCGTGTTGCTTTCCCCTTTCCATTAAGTAAAGCTGACGTACGTTCTCGCATTCCATTGATGAGCTTCTACCATTTGTTCTTGAGGACAATCACCGTGGTGTCTACTTACTTTTGTCAATTTTCTCTATATTGTATACACACACACACATACACACTATACAGTCGGAATATAATAATCAATGTATACTCGTGCTTAACTTTCAGAAAGCATCTGCTCCTAAATCACAAATTATTCATTTGGGCATTAAGTGTTAATGAATTACAAGATGAAAGAAATATGTTACATTTAATATATATATTAAACTTACTTACACACCATATTTGGAGGGTGACGTACAGTGAGTGCCTTTTTCAAAAATTTTGTTCCTTGATTTTGAGAGTTAATAAACATGCATAGAAATTAACACTCCTAGGTGACATATATAAAATAGTCTTGCATAAACTTTCGATTGACAAAAATTGGCTTCATTGAGTCAAACAATTAATTCTTATGTTCGTCATCAAACTACAAAATCACATATTAAGTTTTTTGAAAATGCATTTACGCACTTACGCACATTACTTCCTTTTTTTAACTTTCACTTAAAAATAACTCGTATCTTCAATCTACAATACCATCGTAAGTACCTTCCATATAAGATACGAGATTGGAATTGGGTTAAATCGTATCAATCTAAGTTCTTTCGAAATAACCGATTTATTACTTCGATCACTCGCTATAACTTCTCACCCCTAAAAACTTCCTTCCTTTTATGTCATAGAATTCTAATCAACAAATTCTATGACATAATTGTGGGTCTGGAGATGATTAGTGATTACACTCGAGTGAATCAAATGTCCCCTGATAGCAAAATCTAATAGAGCCATTAAAACGAAGAACAAGGGAGTCATAACGTTTTCAGTCGTCCAAGTTCGTCACGGGGATGGTTGTAAAATGCCTTAAATGATAACCTTATTGCAGAATTCTTTGATTTTTCACCCATTACTTTAAGCTTAATGAGGCCATTCCCCATTAAAACTAAATTTATTGGTTAGGGAGTAAAATACGAAGGATTTTTGATTTATTGAACTTTTAGTTTCGCTAATAAAAGTTAAAATTTATTTTCTCCTCCAGTTTTGGATATTACTAAATATTTCATTCATCTCCTTTAGCTCAACAATATACTACTCTGCTACATATGCATATATATATATATATATATATATATATATATATATATATATATATATATATATATATATATATGTGTGTGTGTGTGTGGGTGTGTAGGTGTGTGTGTGTGCGAGGGCGTGCGTGCACTTTGTGAAGTTTGTATTTCCCTCAAATTTTCGAACACAGTTTTACTAAATTTTGGAGTTGTCATTTTGACAAATTTTGAGGCGCAGTGTTGCCATATTTTGGAACCCAGTTTTACCAAACCTTGAGATTCAGTCAACCAATTTTGGACTAAAGACTCGCTCCGTTTTGGAACATATTATAACCAACCAGGTTTGGCTCACAGTCTCACTTCGTTTAAGGTTACAGCCTCACCGGAGGTTAAGACTTAACCAATTTTACATAAAACTTTATCAAATTTTAGGACATAGTTTCATCTAATGTGATTTGGGATGCAGCTTTGGAAAATTTGGGAATACATCCTTGGCAAAGTCTGGCACACAACCTCACTTTTTTATGGGACATAGTCTCCCTTTATTTTAGAGTGCAGGTTCGCCAAATTTAGGACACAATTTTACAGAACTCTCGGCCATAGTAAGGCCTAGTTTAGGGAAAGTATCATTAATTTCTAGAGTAGAATTTCACCAAATTTGGAGAAGTAGAATTAATTAAAAAATCTGGAGGCAATCTTACCATATTTTAGCAAACAGCTTCAAGCATTTTGAGACAATATAGCCAAATCATAGGACACAGCCTAACCGGTAGAGAGAGAGAACCTAAACAGTTTTGAGTACTTGCGATACCAGATTTGGAGATGAAACCTAAATAGATTTTGGGACATAACTTCATAATGTTTTGGGACAAAGCCTTGCAACAAAAACTAAAAAAAGTTTGGTGTGTGTGTGTGTTTAGTAAGAAATACAAATCAAATTCTTAGTCATTTGTCATTTTTAGTGTAAACATGCCCAAACATAGTAATAAACAAACCAAATTACGCGCCATCAAATACGCCTAAATCTTTGAGATCCGTCTCTGTGGGGCTGTGAAAAAAAAATTAGCAAGGGCAGAGAGATCAAAAAAGCAATGTTTTACTTTAAGCAACCATATCTTTGCACATTTCATTAATATTTTACTGTTAAAACGCACATTCTGTTATTGTTATACTTTCTCTTTCTTAAAGTCAATTTATATTTAGACGCATTTATTATCACTAAATAACCCGCCAGGATAGTCTACTATTTAAGGACTGGGCTATTAATCGGAAGGTTCTGGGTTCGCGCCTTGGTTCGGACTTTAAATTTCAGCTATTAAAGTGCTTCTCTGGGTGCCCCTTTTGTAAGGTATTGGTTTACATCTCACGAAGAGCTGTAGGTACCCTCCGTTATACGACCTTATTTTTTTTTTAATGCACGAAGGAGGGTCCAAGAGCGAACGCAAAAATTGGTCCCCACATAGAAAGAGAAGGAGATAGCTGAAATGAACTAGTTTAAGTTTGAAAAGATTGTGTAGTGTGTAAGATGCATGTATATGTAGTGAGGAATAGAGGGAGAAGTGTGCGTTTGAGAGCAAACTGGACTGCTCACAAGGTAGATGAGACACGGAAAATGAGCAGCTAAGGAGGGCAGTGACAGGAGAAACAGAAGTTCCAGCACTCTCTGTCTCCTACCTGGCCTCTCCCCCTGAGTATTTCCCTGGTCGATTGGTGCCTACAATCTCCTCCTATAGATTAGATCCTTTGAAAGAAGTTAAAGAAGCTAAATTATTATTATTATTATTATTATTATTATTATTATCAATAAATATTTTTTGCGTTATAAAATAGTACGAAACACCTTAAATATTTTTATATGTTATCATTTTATCGTATCGGGTTCGGTAGAACGGATTTCTCTTCTCTATTTTCTCATTTCTATTTTCCCATATGATGTTTTCTCTCATTAGTGTTAATTGAAAATGTGTATAAAATAATTAATTTGCCCTCAAAAACCAGTAATAGCTTCGTAATTGTCAGTTTATCAAGGGTGCGAAAAGGGGAAATTCTGTAACCAACAGTGGAAGATTTCTTTTTCAAATGCCCTTCGCATATTCTAAGCAATTATTATAAATCTTGAACTAAATAAATAAGTCCTTATCGTTACTGAATGAAATTAAACATAATAAGGATAATTATTTTAAGCAGCTTACTTACTTACTTACTTACTTAAAGTAAAATAGAAAATTTATTCAAAAGATTTGTTGAAACCAAATAGGAAGTTATTCTGAAATGAGAATAATAGAAATTATTAAAATATATAGAATTTAGAGATTTTGTTGAGGATTAGATTCCACCATCATTCAACAACTTCGAGACCTCCATTGTGGGGTTATTATTTGAAAGTGCAGCACTTATTCCTCCCCCCCCCCCACACACACACAATTTTAACTGTACGCCCTTGACAATTGGTTAGGTTAAGTCATGATATTTTCGTTAAATAAAAGGAATAAGTGGAATATTTTAACGAAAATATCATGACTTCTCCTAACCAATTGTCAAGGGCGTACAGTTGACCTAACCGGGAAAAAAGAAATTGCGGGGGGAAAAGGAATAAGTGCCAAAAGTGCAAAAGGGCAGAGAATAGTGCGTAACTACGAAAAATAAGTACAAAAATAAGTGGTACATTGTAGCCAACTCGCAACACCACTTCCCCTCAGATCAGATCAGAAAGATCGCTTTTATTCCTCTTAATTGCAAAACTTAGAGGGGTAACGATTTTAACATAAAGAAAGTTACATGGAAAACTTGTGTAACATATCATAAAACTGAGGTTCTAATTAAAACAAAGTAAGTGTAAAAACATTTTATAATCATGTTTTGCAATTAAATGTAGTGACAAACATGTGCTTCTACTCAGGTGCCTGGCGTAAGACAAAAATAATGAAGGCGACCAAAAGAATGTATGTAAAGTATTTTCAGTGTTTGTTACAAGGTATATTTTCATGAACCGAAGTATCTGTATTATAGTTTTATTGTGAATAAAATTGTAAAAAAATGTATTTGAAATGTGCTATGTTTGCGCATGCGCGCTGCCCTTGTTTAGGTCAGCTCATAGTTAACATGTGGACGTGAACAGGTAACTTACTCTTTAAATATTAATTTAAACATGAATGACTATATCCTACATTAAAAATATTTATCTTACAGTACAAATGTTTATCAATGTTATATAAAACAGTCTAGTAGAGTCGGGCAGTAAAAAGTGATAAATACATTTTGAAGTTGGATTACTTACAAATCTGAATGTGAATTAATGTACCTAACCGTTTCTAGAGTTCTCTTGACCTAAGTTTGGAAATGTCTGATAGACCAATCTATAAACAAACAAACAAAAATCACTTATAACTCTATAAAAAGAAAGTACTACAATATATATTTCTCTGTTTCATAACACTGGGCAACAAATTAGAACTTTTCCTGTTCCTCAAGTAAAATAGGGTGATTCTGGTAGATTTCTGCAAGCGGAATACGAATATGGATGCGAAATGTTTCCATCACTCACAGTTTTTGAAAAAACTGAATTTGAATTTTCTTTAAAAAACAGGAATATATAGGTATAATTGGCAGCATTAGAACTACACTTTTCGGGAGGTATTGGGGCCGAAGATGTGGCAATGAAAATGGCTAAAATAGCAGTTAGATGAATTACACTTAATGGGGAGACCAGTGGTTTGCAGCAAATAGCGGGATACAACTAGAAACACTGGAATGGGAGTGATCGTGCGGGATAATATCACTGTAGGTGATATAAAAATTTCACTCTTATTTTCGAAATCGGCACTAAAAAATCGGTAAGGAGCACCCAACACTACCAGAGGAACAGAATCTTTGTTGAACAGTGTAATTAAGTTCTCACCTGTAATCTTTGTTGAACAGTGTAATTAAGTTCTCACCTGTAATCTTTGTTTGTATTTTACCTTCAATCGGATGGAAATGTGATGGGCGGTTTAGTGGTAAAAGACGTGCTCGGGAAGTAACCCATACTAAGTACAAAAGAAACCACCTCTGTGTTTGCACGTTTTACATTAGTCTATTTCTATTAACCAGAATCTACAGTTACTCTAATTCTCTATAATAAATAAATCATATATAGGTCATAATACAATATTATATTCAACATTATTTAACATTTTAATTATTTAATTATTATGATTATTAAATTTTTTTTATTTACCGCATTCTGTGTTTTAATTTTCCTTTGAAAACGAAGGCACTGAGTGCCACGAAATTTACCAAGGATAAAGTGAGCCTTCAAATATGAGCACCAGTGAACTATATTGTTGATTTCCAGCAGTAGTATGTGAGAAAAGGTACGAGTGCAATGCAACTGCATGCAACATTGCAACATAGCCTTGCAATATTGCTGGTAAAGATGCACAGGGGCAAGAAAGAGGGTTAGTGGGGTAGGGGTGCCAGACTTTAAAATAAAGGGAAAAGAGTATATTGCAACATTTGTAACATTGCTGGAAAAGGTGCGCAAAGGTTAGGGGTGTAGGGGTGTCAAACCTTAAAACTAAGCGAATAGAGCAACTTAGCACATCCAGCAAAACCCCACCTTAGCCCTACATCCAACCCTATAACATAATTACGGACTTTAGCGGCTATCAACAATATCATACTCCATCAACAAACTTAAAATTAAGCGAATAGAGGAGCTTAGCACACCCATATATATATATATATATATATATATATATATATGAAAATTATTTCACGAAGGTAACACGTGAAAAATATTTATGATGAATAAAACCACGAAGGAAAGGAAACACAAAATGGTGCTCACCATTTTGTGTTTCCTTTCCTTCGTGGTTTTATCATCATATATATATATATATATTACAGTACACGTATATACACGTTCACAATAAATAAATAAAATTATTAACATTTATATGGATTAGCATATACGAGTATATATTATATAATATATATATATATATATATATATAGAACAAGGAACTCTTCTAGGATAATTAAATCCGCTATAGTCCGAATAAGTAATGGTAAATGACAAATACTATAGTTTTTCTTTTTCATGATGCTAGCCTGACGTGGGCAACGGGTCACTCGCAAAGAGGTCCCAAAAATATAGCTTCCCTCACCAGCTATCTGCAAAGCAGATAGGATCCAGCTTTGGGACAGGATCTAAGGTTTAAAGCAGCCTAGCCCAGCTACATTTAGAACCTCAATATAAGCAAAAGACTCGCTGCCTTCACGTCAGATTGAATACATCAAAGAAAAAGGGGTATCATAAAAAATCCTCAGGGAACCATTCTGAGTTCATTCCCATCTTGAAACGGACATGCTATGTGCCTTGAAAAGTGGACGCTCAATTCTGCCAGTTGAGGTTTAAGTTTTGGTTTTTGGCTAAAAATATAATAGTTACCCCTTTTTCTTTGACCGCAGACTAGCAAGTCCCTACCTCAGACCTACAACCATCCACCTGCTGCACAATGTTGCACTAACAATTAAGATATATGTATAAAGAAATTGACCCCTAGGGCCTACTATTTCAGCAAAAACAAAACAACACACACACACACATATATATATATATATATATATATATATATATATTATATACACACATATATATATATAATATATATATATATATACAGTATATATCACAATAAAGCAATCCACTATTAAATTTGCCAGGGATAACTTTTTTAATTCTCTACACACTTAATTTATTAATTCACATCTGGCTAAATTGACGGTGTTCCCAATTCCGAATATATATATATATATATATATATATATATATATATATATATATATATATATATATATATATATATATATAGATGTAAAATAACGCACTGTCGCGACAAAGTATGAAGAAGGATTCCACTATTCAGAAAGACTCGTATTTTTATTTCTTTAACACCAATACAGTTTCGGCTCATCGCGAGCCCTTGTCAGCTGGTAATGACCGCATAAACAGAGAACTTCTAGGTGTATATAAAGTTTGTTCTCTGTTTATACGGTCATTACCAATTGACAAGGGCTCGCGATGAGCCGAAACTGTACTGATGTTAAAGAAATAAAAATACGAGTCTTTCTGAATAGTGGAATCCTTTTTCATATATATATATATATATAAATATATAATTCCAGGAATGTTGCAGATGTTGCAATAGCCTCTATTCTTTTTATTTTAAAGCTTGAAACCCCCTACCCCTTCTAACTCCCTTTTCTGGCCCCTGTGCATCTTATCCAGCAATGCTGCAATGTTGTATGCAATAGCACTGCACTCGTACTTTCTGCTCACATACTACTCCAGCCATAAGTTTCAATAAAAAATGTATTGGACTTCAGGTACCTGTATTGGTTTTTAGAAGAAGTCCGCAAACTCTTTAAAAAAGTCAAGAAGTCATAGAAATCTCAGATTTGAAATGAAAGTTAAATAAAATAATAAAAGTTGGAACAACCAAGAAAGAAAAACTTAATATTGAAGTTCCTCCATAAACAGAACCACAAGATGAAATTTTAAATACTTCGTAAATATGTTAAAAGACTTTCTCCAGAGTATGAATTTCTGTTTGAGTTTCATATTTAATTTTACTCAGAGAGGGAAAAGATGAGAATAAAATATTTGTAACGTCTGAGTTTCTGAGCAACCTCTGAGGAGAAGAAGCTACCGTTTCCCTATAAACGAAGTGAAGACACTGAAGTCGGGGGTTTGACTCACGATGATGCTACAGTTAATACCCCAGAAGTTAACAAAATGGGTCGCATTCGTCTGAGCTCTATGTCAGTGTCTGTCTCTTATTACTAACCATCTTTCACGTTTTAGACCTAATATCAAAGTATCCTTTGAAAGCACTCAGAATTCTCAAATAAAAAATTAACACCTTATCCGTTAGAAATATTGAAGGACATCCTTCTTTATTTTCAAAGTACATGATTCAAAAGGAAAGTGTCCTTTAACCAGTATAAGAAATTCAGTTATAGCATTAATAATAATGAGCATTTTTATAGCTACCTTCAAGTCATAAAAAACTTCCCTCTATGGAAGAAAGATTTTGCATTGTATCACTCGAGTCGACATCAAAGCAAGAAATGAAATATTAATAAAAGTTTTAGACCTAATATCAAAGTATCCTTTGAAAGCACTCAAAATTCTCAAATAAAAAATTAACACCTTATCCGTCAGAAATATTGAAGGACATCCTTCTTTATTTTCAAAGTACATGATTCAAAAGGAAAGTGTACTTTGACCAGTATGAGAAATTCAGTTATAGCATTAATAATAATAAGCATTTTTATAGCTACCTTCAAGTCATAAAAAACTTCCCTCTATGCAAGAAAGATTTTGCATTGTATCACTCGAGTCGACCTCAAAGCAAGAAATGAAATATTAATAAAAGTTTCTAAGATGTTAAATAAACGTTAACAAAAACGTTTATGATGTTAATTACATGTCCCATTTTATGATGGATCACTTCCAGGTTTTCAGAACATGGAGAAACGAATGATTTACGAGGAGAATCAGTGACGGAGGAAACGTTTGGTTGGTTGGTTGGTTGTTCCGTTGTTCCCTTCTTCGTCCACCAGAGGGCGCTGAGACGAGCGGCAAAGCCATCAACCGGGACAAATAAGTGCTCTCTAAAAGGTGAAACGGATCGAACTAAATACATTACGAGCAGTGGACTCATCACTGCACCCCTCCCCATTTCTCAAACTGGTTTGGAACAGTCCATGTCTAGGTTGAGAAAACGTTCACACCTGTCACCAGGGGGCGACATCTGGTTACTGGTTCAAAACAAAACTTTTAAAATGCATTTGTGAATTAATGTACAAAACATAATGGATCACCTGAAGATCAGGGCCCCCATGTATTCTTGTTTTTTGCTTTACAGTACCAAATATAATAATAAATTAAATTGAATGCCCGGTTAGGTCAACTGTACACCCTTGACGATTGGTTAAGTTAAGTCGTGATATTTTCGTTAGTTTTAACGAAGATATCATTTGGTAATTGAGGCTGGGGGCCCTGATCTTCAGGTGATCCAACATAATTACTATGATACATTATATTAACCCTTTAAGGCCTAAATTTTTTGTATTGTTAAAGTATGAATGCATGTATTTGAAACGCTACCAATTTGTACCAGTCGTCCTGCAAGGGTTTTAAGTTAGAAAATGAAGTTATACTTTTGTTAGATTTTTATTCCACGTTTTCTATAATATGTGGGTAACTAATGTAATGGAAACGTTTTTTCTATATTATCTGACTTGCTCCTTATTTTCATATTTCACTCTAGTTTCTAATACTAATTTCACTTACTCTAAGTTATTTTTATTTGTTATGGTAGCCTGTCAGCTTGAAAGAGAGAGAGAGAGAGAGAGAGAGAGAGAGAGAGAGAGAGAGAGACTTTACCGTTATATTTTTAATACACAAACACTCATCACGCAAGGCCTGATTTAACAACTTTTAAACTGTTCTTTTTGTTTTATTTTTCCTGTTGTGTCTATTTCCTTTCAGCAATTCCTACCAATGCCCGTCGTCGATTAGCATATATGTCCGTGACTGGAGCCTCCGTTTTAAAAAAAAATATAATACCTGAAATCTCTTTTAGCAGCCCTGATTCAAAATACTTTCTTCTGATTGGTTAATTTTAAATGTGATCACCTAATTGGTTAATTCTAAAATAGGACTCTTTCTGAACGCAAAAGAAAATGTAAACTGTTAACATTTTTTTCTTATTTAACAACCATTTTCGTTAACAATCATATCTAATCCCGTTTACTGCACTATTTTTTACAAAAGAAAAATAACTCTTGGCATGCTTGATGTGGTATGAATGGCGTATGTGTTATAGGGAATCTGTGTAACTAGGGATTTCATGAAATCCTTAAAATATTCAGGGATTTCACGTAAGGTTAAGAAGTCGTGATATACACAAATGATAGTTTGACTCATTAACGACCGTAAAAATATCTCTTTCATACTTAAGCCCATTAACCCGACAAGCCTTAGTATATTCCTGTCCGGAGAAGCTATGTATATAGCTGCCCCCAATCAATTCTTTACGGAACTTGGTAGTGAAAGGTTCAAATTTATAGTGACTTTAAAAGCGATCTTATAATCTTAAGAATTCTCTGTATCTCTTCCTAATTTAAATAAAGGACAGAACTTTCAAAGGACGAACTTTGAACTTTCTCTCCTTTGAAAAGTCTGATAAGATTTTAGATTTTAGAGTGTTTTTAAAATTTATATGACAATGAAAGGAAAACTTTGAGTACAATGACAGTCCTTTGAAAGAAGTGGAATTTGTTAAAATACTCTGTACACTTAATTATTTTCCGATAATTACATAATTTTTCATATCACTTTTTGTTCTTGTTGTTCTTGTTCTTATTATTATTATTATTATTATTATTATTATGTTCAAGTTTATGAGCTGTCTACGCAGTTCGTTCTATTTACTGTATCGTCTTAATCGCGAATATACAAATGCGAAGAAGCACTAATCCTACTTTAATTTTCTATCCTCTAATATGAGTAACTAAATGAGCTACTGTAGGTGTATTACATTTCTAATAAATGTATCAGATGAGTGAAATAAAAAAAGACTGAAATCTCCATTTCAAAAAATCTCCAGCAAAAAATTTCTTCAGAAAAGAAATCTAAACTAGGGCACACAGTCCTAATGTGATACCCTCAGAGAAATGTTTGGGTATTCTCTTCTACATAAACTCGCAAATTAATCAAGCAATTCAAAGGAAATCTCATTTTCCCTAAGACTGAATAAAAGAGAATCATCTGGCGTGAACCCCCCCCCCCCATAGTACCCGCTGCATGGCGTAAGTAAATTAAAACCAGTAAAGTGACTGTTTTGCATTATAAAATCTCATGAATCCTTATGGGGACTTGCCATAAGGAAGAATGGAAGTTTGTAAAGCAAAATCAATAGACTTCACTTCGCTTATTATTATATAAGAGAAAATAAATAGACAAACGCCAGGGAAGTATATTTTTACAAAGTTTGGGATTAATTTTACTTACTGCGCAGAGTATCAATTACATAAAATGGAATTAGTTTTAAAATATAATAATTAACAACGAAGTATATTTAGAAAAATTTGAGAGAGAGAGAGAGAGAGAGAGAGAGAGAGAAATAAAATAAAATAGGAGAAAATGATAAATCTGAAATGTTAAAGACTGGCTACGATCGATCCTTATGGAAGAGAAGAGGTTCCCGAAAGATTTGTACAAGCACTTGTGGAATTCATTTAATGATGTCTGATGTGTTCACCTCTTGTATATTGCTTACATATAATCCATTTTCAGAGAAGCACTGCAAAATCTACTTTATTATTCCTTATAATTACCACTTCTACTCATAACTACCACTTCTATTCATCACTGAATATTAAATCTGCTTTGAAGTCATTTTTCAATAGTTCCAGTTCAATTATTCATCTTTTAGTTACTCAGAAAGCCAGTGAATAAATAAGCACTACGCTGATATATATATATATATATATATGCGCCTCGGTAATGTAATGGTTAGCATCGCTGACTACGAATCCATCGGACCCGGGATCGAGACCCACTGACGGCAGGCGGCGCGCAACAAAACCCAGCTGTTCATTCTTCCACACAATAAAAATGAGTTGGTAGATAAATAAGTACCCTGGGTAACCTAATGGTTAAGACGCTGGGCTGCTGATCGTGAGGTCGTGGGATCACGTCCGAGTGAGGACTTTATAATTTCTGACCACTCGTAGTGGAGCGTGGTTCGGATTCCACTTTAAACTACGTTTAAGGTGGAGTGACAAGCTTGAACGAACATATTTTTTAAAGAAGTTTTAGGATAATTCTGAAATTTTAAATTAGTTTATTAATTCGAATAACCCAAAGAATCAAGAGAAAAGAGGAGAAAACACAACGTACAGTAAATGTAGATTTAATTTCCAAACCGACATTTAACACTTGTTGATTCGTGGGTAAATATAATTAACCTAAATTTAAATTTCCTCTCCATAAGGACAAAAAAAGAGCTGCGCTCTTTCCTAAAGCAGTTAGCAACACATAATACCATTTTCGTGAACCTGCTCACTCTCATCCCGAGTCTTCGTGGGACTTTTCTTTTTTGTCTGGAATTATTTTCCTTTCCAATTCTTACCTCGAATTTACCCAAACTTGTCAGAATTCAGATGAGGAAGATGTCGGCATTGAGAAGCGAAATTTATTTATTTTTTCTTTATTAATAATTTTCTTTCGTTCTTACTATATTGTAGCGCACTCTCACACACACACAACACACACACACACACACACACACACTCATTCATTTCACGTGTTTAATTGTGAAATTCATCCCATATATATATATATATATATATATATATATTATATATATATAATACACACAGACCGTGCATGGAACAAGGAACTCTTCTGGGAAAATTAAATCCACTATAGTCCCAATAAGCAACGAGTTTTTTGCTTATATTGAGGTTCTGAATATACTGTAGTTGGGCTGGGATGCTTTAAACCCTAGATCCTGTCCCAAAGCTGGATCCTATCTGCTTTGCAGATAGGTGGTGAGAGAAGATATATTTTTGGGGCCTCTTTGCGAGTGACCTGTTGCCTACGTCGGGCTAACATCATGAAAAAAAACTATAGTGTTTGTCATTTACCATTACTTATTCGGACTATAGTGGATTTAATTTTCCCAGAAGAGTTCCTTGTTCCATGCACGGTCTGTGTGTATCATGAAAAACCTCAGGGTACCATTCTGAGTTCAATCCCATATATATATATATATATATATATATATATATAATATATATATATATATATATATATATATATACTGTATATATTACGGCCGAATTGTCAATCGCTTGTGGAAAACTGCCTATTACTTTAGGTGTATCATCAGGCAAATTCTTTAAACTTTTCCTTTGGTTCTACTGTAGTGTATCAGTTTTGAAAGGATCTCTGATACTTTTCTATCTGCATTCCAGGTTAAGGTGAGCTCAACACTTAATTTAACTGCTTATTAAATGTTAACAGGCTCTTAATTGTTAATTACATTTCCTGCCACGTTTTAACTTCTTCAAGAATTTTATGAATGAATTGGCTGAAACATATCATTAACGAAATGCTTTATCAACGAATGCCTTGTAAGTTAGGTCAATTAGGTTATGTTAGGTTAGGTTAAGTTAGGTAAAGTGAAGTTAAGTTAACAGAGGTGTCAATAAAATGTGCCACTGACATCTTGGCCAGCAAAATATTAGACTTTTAGTAAACGTGATAAGCATTTTATTGACATGTATTAAATGTTCCATTTCTTACTAGTTAATGTTTATTTCAGTTTAAATTCCATTTTTTGGCTGTCTTGTTTTTTCTTGTTTGTTCTGCATTTGTTCAAATTTTACAGAAAGTGTCTTTTCTGTCAGAACATTGCTATGATCTACCTTCCAATTTGGCTTTGTTTACATTTTTACCTTTATGATTCAGATCCTAGATTAGGTTCTACGTCGTCCCTCTCTGATTGTATCTTCTCGTCAGGTTAAACTTCCCAATAACTTATGATTTCTCAGAATATAATCCTTTTAATTTAATCTTTCACACATACTCTGTTTGTCTTTTCAGTAACTTTTTTGCTTCCTTCTACGTATAATATATTCAGTATGTCGGATTTCATTCATTCTTCTCAATTATTATAGTAGCATCATCTATTATTACATGACTAATGTTAGTCACAAGTGACCTTTGTCTCACTTAAAGAAAGTTCACTGTATCCTCCTTGTGTGGAATTTCTATAACCACTTGATTAAAAGTGTATTTTTCTCAAAATTCTAAGAAAATTTCCCCTTGAATTCTATCTTCTTTCCCAAAACTAACTTCTGTATTATTTCTCATTCCTATTATAAAAGGAAAGTTGGAGTCGCCACACAGAATGTGTTGGTACTAGAGTTGCCAAACAGTATATTATATTTCTAATTTCAGTTAAATGATATTTATACGAGTATTATTAATAATAATAATAATAATAATAATAATAAAGATTTTGAAGTTTTATAAACACTTTATTCTTTAATGTATACTAGGAGAATTTCAAACTGTATACTGTACATATTTGCCGAGTAAAAATGCTACCTGTAAAGATATACCTTTATTATAAATATACACAACATCCTCTCCTTCATCCCGTTAATCCATCTTCTCTGAATAAATTTTATTTATTTTCACTCCAGAATTTTCAAATGAAATTTTCACCTCGGGATTTTTTTTGTTTTTGTTTTTTTTTTTTTTATGAATGCATCTCTATCTTACAATTTTTTTTTTTTTTATCTGTTTCGTAAACTAAATTTTTTGAAAAACTGTACTTTGTAATTTAACTTTTTGCTATGAGGCTTCAATATTTGCATATGATGTTAAAAAGTATTATTAGCTATTCTATGGAGTCAGGGATTTTTTGTTTTTTTTTCTTATCCACACTTCCGCTATTTTTCATTTGAAAAGGATTTCTTTTTTATTTTGAATTTTTATGGAAATTTAGTTTGTTTTCAGTTCTGACGTGTATTTACACTCAGCTTTCGGTAATATATATATATATAATATGTGTATATATATATATATATATAATATACACACACATTTCAACTGCAAAGAACACGCAGTATAATTAACGTAAAGAACGACGCTTGTATAGGAGAACATTCCGCGCAAGATTGTTCGTTCTCCCTCCTCATCTTGCGCGGAATGTTCTCCTATACAAGCGTCGTTCTTTACGTTAATTATACTGCGTGTTCTTTGCAGTTGAAATGTGTATATATAGCTGCGGCATGCGGGAGGTGCCCCCCTCGGGGCATTGGTTTCTGCGAGTATGTAGAAGTACGACTTCTGATCGAGTGAGGACCATAGTGTAGTGGTTATCATATCTGACCGGCAATTGGAAGATCCCGGGTTCGATTCCCGGGTGATTACTTCATTTGTTCGTTCTCCCTCCTCATCTTGCGCGGAATGTTCTCCTATACAAGCGTCGTTCTTTACGTTGATATATATATATATTTTTTAATTGTGGTTGTTTAACCTCCTTCGCAACATCTAAGGTCATATGACGGAGGGGACCTACAGCTTTACGTGGGATCCGAACCACGGGTCACTACATAATCTGGGCGCGGAGTACGGTCTCCCATCCAATTACTACCCAGACCCAATGTCGCTTAACTTCGCTGATCTACGGGAAGCGGTGTTACGACATCGGCCACGACGTAGCCCATATATATATATATATATATATATTATAGAGTGTTATCAAATTATGTTTCATAAATTAGTATATATATTCAAGACATCAAAGCGAACAAAAATGTTCCTATGAATATAAATTCACAATCGCTTCGTTTTGGAAATACATTGCTTTTTTTTCGAGAACGCACGGAACTTTTACCAGGTTTACCAGGCATCCAGTCTTTTTTTGAAGATTTCAGCTTTGACCCCTGTGACGTTTCTGAGGTCCTTTCGAAGCTGGTTAAAATTTTTTGACTCCCTGACAACCAAACTATTTTCCTTCAGTGTCGAGGGTATCCCTTGTCAGGCCTTTAGTTTGGGAACACTACACATTCTACCTTTCCTATTTTCCAGTGTTGTTTGAGTGGTAATTGGGTTTAGTTTGAGGTTTGGTACTAGTTTTTCGATCATTTTCAATATGTAAATTATAGTGTAGCTGTCCCGTAACTTTTTTTGCTTTGTTTATCGATAGCCGATTCTGTTTCAAATTTTGCATTATCCTAAATCTTTTGCTTTCGTGCTTCTCTGAATTTCCTGTCTATCCTGGCCATAGTATTCTGTCTGTTTAAGTTCTTAATTTCTTCCATATCTCAAGAGCTGAAATTTCTTGGTGTTAAAATTCATGTTATTGTCTTCTGACCATTTGTATATTCTGTTTGTGTCCCTCTGTTGGGCTTCCACCTCTTCCGCATTGCCGATTTTTCTGCTGATCTTTGTATCGTCAGCAAAGGATGTTACATACTGTTGTCATATACTTCACTCTCTATGTCTGTCAGCATGACAATGAACAGGAGTGGGGCTAATACTGCTTCTGATGGTTCTGATGACGATGATATACCTTGGATTTTTACGACTTGCTGCCGTTCCCTGAGGAAGTTGTAGATATAGCCTACTATATTCAGAACCTCAATATTGAGATTCTGAATATAGTAGGCTAGGTGTAACTGTAACCCCTAGATCCTGTCCCAAAGCTGGATTCTATCTGCTTTGCAGATAGGTGGTGAGGGAAGCTATATTTCTGGGGTCTCTTCGCGAGTGACCCGTTGCCCACGTTGGGCTAACATCATGAAAAAGAAAAAAACAATATTGTTTGTCATTTACCATTAATTATTCGGATTATAGTGGATTTAAATTCCCCAGAAGAGTTCCTTGTTCCAGGCACGGTTTGTGTGTATCATAAAAAAACCTCAGGGGACCATTCTGAGTTCAATCCCATATATATATATATATATATATATATATATATATATATATATATATATATATTATATATATATATATATATATGAAAATTATTTCACGAAAGTAACACGTGAAAAATATTTATGATGAATAAAACCACGAAGGAAAGGAAACACAGAATGGTGCTCAAGCGCTTTCGTCTAATGACATCCTCATTAGTGTTCCTGAGGATGTCATTAGACGAAAGCGCTTGAGCACCATTCTGTGTTTCCTTTCCTTCGTGGTTTTATTCATCATATATATAATGTTATAATGTTATAATGTTTCAGACCAACAAAGACCCTAAGATCCACTCATGGCTGGTCTACCTAACTGTGTTCGTAATCGTGTATTGTGTATGTCCTCCGTGGTGGCGGAGGGGAACTACAATTTTACGTGGGTTCCGAACCACAAGAGCATAAGAAATTTATGTACCAACTGCTTGTACATTCGCAACGTACAACTAAATAATTATCAATTAAAAACTAATTAATTATCGATTTAAAACTAAAGATAGAATCTCTGGATCCAGAGGATCAAGTCATAATAGACTACTATCAACAAATATGTTACACTCTATATCTATTTATAACGGACATGCAAATATATCAGATCCAAAGAATCCAGTCAATTTCATTACGGTATTCATCAATACTAGTACCTTGCCAACGAAAAATAAGTCACGGTCCATATCGATTGCGGACCAAGTCAAAATTTACAACCATATACATTACAATATATATACTTAGGAGGGAAGGTGTAGGTGTGGCTGTAAAGACTGTACAGTAATGTAGAAATGTGTGTGCACCCATTTTGGGTCTCCCATTTAAAGGTGTTTGTGGGGCAAGTGAAGATCATGAGTTTTTCAATACCTCACAGTACTATGGGGGGCACCGCTGTTGTGCTGCCTCCCTATATCCCACAACACTTATTTTGAGCTGTGGGATCTATCACCACAAAGCCTTAATTTTACTACCTTAAACTATACCCAATCTATCAACATATTTGTCAAATCGATTTTTAAACATGTTTACAGACGTGCTACTAATTACTTCTACCGGCAAACTATTCCAGCTATTTACTATTCTATGCGTAAAAAAGTTTTTGGCAACTGCTGTCTCGAACCTTCTACTTGTCAACTTACACCCGTTATTTCTAGTCCTATTATATTGAGATATTTCGAAAAAGCTATCTCTATCTACGTTATCGAACCCATTCATAATTTTGCAAACCTGGATTAGATCACCCCTTAGCCTCCTAGTCTCGAGTGTTGTCAATTTTAACTCTTTAAGCCTATCCTCGTACGACTTTGACCTAAGCGACGGAATCATCTTAGTTGCTCGTCTTTGAACTCTTTCGATTTTGTCTATATCTTTGCGCATATGCGGATTTCAAAATTGGACCGCGTACTCCAAATAAAGTGGAACTATAATGTCGCGCGATTTGTACTAAAAATTTCGAGCTATAAAACCTAACACTATGTTCGCCGTTTTGACCGCTGCTGTACTTTGTTTCGCTACTTTTAAATCACCAGTGACTATAACTCCTAAATCTTTTTCCTGCTCTACGCTTGTTAAATCTTTCCCTGATATACTATACGCAAAATTACCGTTACGCGAACCTATATGCAAAATTTTGCACTTATCAACGTTAAATCTCATTTGCCATGTGACTGACCAATCAACGATTTTACTCAGATCTGCCTGGATTTTACCTCTATCTTCGTCATTAATCGCCCTACCACCCAGTTTCGTGTCATCCGCAAACTTTGAAACTGTACTGACTAGGCCGACATCTAAATCGTTAATATATATAAGAAAAAGCAAGGGGCCCAATACAGAACCCTGAGGAACGCGTCTCGCTACATTAGCCCAACACGACTCCGCTCCATCAACGACCACCCTCTGTTTCCTACCTCGCAACCACTCTTCTAGCCAATTTATTACTACACCCCTGATTCCATGAGCCTTAGTTTTTTCAATGAGTCTTTTGTGCGGCACATTGTCAAACGCTTTTTGAAAATCTAAAAACACTACATCAACCGCCCGATGTCTATTGTAAACGTCAACCACGCTTTGGAAAAATTCTAAAAGATTAGTTAAGCAAGATTTGTTTCGCCTAAATCCGTGCTGCGTATTTCTAACTAGCTTATGGAATTCTAAGTGTTCGACTATACGATCCCTAATTATTGATTCCAGTAGCTTACCTACAACAGACGTTAAACTGATTGGCCTATAATTTCCCGCCGCACCTTTATTGCCTTTCTTAAAGATAGGTGTTACGTTTGCTAACTTGAAATTATCTGGTACGCACCCCTCAGAAATAGACGCATTAAAAATCATGTGCATATTCTTTTTTATAGATTTTTCCTTTTGTCAAGAAGTGACTCAAGTACTTGAATCCGCACTCTGTCCGCAGAGTGCGTGCCCACGAAGTGACTCAAATGGCACAGTAACTCGAATCTCACTTTGTGGGAAGAAGAAAACCGTGATTAAAGGTGACTCAAGTACTTGAATCACTTCTTAAGTTTTGGCGTTTTGAATGTACTTGAATCACTTTTACTTCCAAGCGTCCAATTTTAGAATTACGTTATATTTTTCACGGCAACGCCAAAAAATAATTAATATTTGCCCCAATTGTTAGTTCTACAATAATGCAGATCAAGATCAGACTTTCCGTAAATCCAACATACTGTATAATACTGTACTGTATGATACTGTACTGATAATACTGTACAAAACATTTTTCAAACCTGAGGTGAACACAAAGTATTAAATAATTTTGTAAATAAATTATGAGCGCTACTCATATGTATATTATTCACCTTCAAAATTTTTTTTTTTTAATTTTCTTCTAAAATTAATAAAACAAATTTGAAATGAAGCGAAGTATTTTGTCCTTAAAGTGTGAGAGACATTTCCTTGACAAACTCTTACTGTGTCCCTGTGTAGGAAAATGGTCTTCTCTGGGCCCAAAGTGCCATGACACTATCGTCAGAAAAATTCATTCATTCATTCATTCATTCACATCTAGAGACAAAACACTGATTTTTTTTCCGAGTGATATATATATATATATATATATATATATATATATATATATATATATTATATATATATATATCTATATATATACAGGGTGGGCGGAAAGTAGCTCCCTATTTTGGATTGGTAAAAAAATACGTATATTATCCATTTATTTCAGAAGAAATAATATGAAAAGGTAGGCATACATGGTAGGTTTTCTCTAAAATTCAATGTGGGCTCCAACTCTTTCCACCAGCTTCTGGAGTCGCACAGGAATGGCGTCCACTGACTTTAGCAGGAACTCCGGCGGGATGGAGGACATGACTTCCCGAATTCGGTCCTCCAGTTCTTCCAATGTCCTCGGTTTGGTGCGGTAGACTTCTTCCTTTACCCACCCCCAAAGAAAGAAGTCGCACGGTGTCAAGTCGGGGCTCCTGGCTGGCCATTGATGTGGACCACGACGACCCATCCAACGCCCAGGGAAGTGGGCATCCAGCCACTCACGGACAACAAGAGCGAAGTGCGGAGGGGCGCCATCTTGCATAAATATCAGATCGTCGATGTTCTCCCATGTGCTGACAACCGGCCAGACCTCGTTTCGCAACATAGCAAGGTACCGCTCAGCATTCATGGTGTTGCGCAGAAGGAACGGGCCCACAACCTGATCTGAGGTCATACCACACCACACCGTTACACTGAACCGATTCTGCCGTTTTTCAGCGGTAACCGTGCGACTTCTTTCTTTGGGGGTGGGTAAAGGAAGAAGTCTACCGCACCAAACCGAGGACATTGGAAGAACTGGAGGACCGAATTCGGGAAGTCATGTCCTCCATCCCGCCGGAGTTCCTGCTAAAGTCAGTGGACGCCATTCCTGGGCGGCTCCAGAAGCTGGTGGAAAGAGTTGGAGCCCACATTGAATTTTAGAGAAAACCTACCATGTATGCCTACCTTTTCATATTATTTCTTCTGAAATAAATGGAAAATATACGTATTTTTTTACCAATCCAAAATAGGGAGCTACTTTCCGCCCACCCTGTATATATATATATATATATATATATAATATATATATATATACACACGTCAGATGTATTTCTTTATACAGTTATACCTATGGTGTATGCATGAGAACACGATTAAAAAATGCACTGTTTACTGTGTGTACAGTAGATTAAAACCTGTTACCATTTGATCATAGATTTTTATCCTCCATTTTACAGCATTTCAAATACGTAATTCGATGCCCAAATTGCCCATCCATCAGTATTTTGGTTATATTAATCGGTAAAGAGGGGCAAAAAATGGGCCAGCAGGAAATGGGACATTTAGTAAGCGTCATGAACGTTTATAAAATGTGAATATAATGTTTATAGCGTTTACTAAACTTCCCTTTTCTTGCTGGTGGTCACAACGCTCGAGCCAGACTAATGCGGTCCATTGAACTAACTCCTGGCTTATTATTATTATCAGCACCAAAGGGAATCGAGCCCATGACATCAGCATCTTCTCTTCGTTTGTAGAGAAATGGTGCTTTACGCGGAGTTAATGACATCAGCCAGTTTGGTTATACATTTCAAATAAAACATATAACTCATACGAAAACGTATAATTCATTATGATTTCGGCTATAATTCAGAGCCGAAACGTATGACCCAACTCGTAATGAATTCTACATTTGAAATTCTATTCAAATAGGACTCAAAATGCATATGGAAACGTCGAAGAGAATTTAACCGATATACAGACTGTAAACTCACGGCTACAATGCGCAGAATGTAAACACACGTTTGAAGTGTATAGACTGTAAACAAGCAACAAAAGAAATTCTGAAACTTAGTTGGATATGTCGAATATTGAACGAATATTTAAAATGAGGAATTAATGTTCAGTATAATTATGTTCTCCCTTTAAATATTGATTATGATAGAAAATGGTGAGCCAAAACTTCACTTTTATGTATATACTGTATTATGGGCTACTTCTTTGTCATGTGGCGACATCGCTTCCCATTCGATTAACAAAGTTAAGCGACATTCGGTCTGGGTAGAAGTTGGCTGGACGAATATTTCCCGCGTTCAGATGATGTAGCGAACCATGGTTCTAAACCCACGTAAAACTGTAGGTCTCATCCCTTACGTAACCGTTGCTCTTAAGAAAGTGGTAAAGCTACTCCAATACTTCAATAGTCTCTCTCTCTCTCTCTCTTTCTCTCTCTCTCTCTCTCTCTCTCTCTCTCTCTCTCTCTCTCTCTCTTTATATATATATATTTTACAACATCAAATAACTTACAACGAAAGAAGGTTTATCGCTTCAGCTCGTCTGCATTAGTGCGTGTTCTTCGCACGGAATTTCACGCATTGTGTGTTGCTCCGTTAAAAATAGGTCGTTGCTAATCATAAAGGCGTTACAGACATTAAAAGTAGTACTAAGAGGTTCGTGTTCAATTACAATTATTAGCAGTAAATGTAAAAACGCCATAAACTTCTATAAAAAAACACTTTAATGACGTCAAATTAAGATGCCAACAATATATATATATTTCAAATATCATTTCAACAAATTCTTAGGTAAAGACTCTGATCAGGAATATGAAGGTGGCTTATGAAGGCACGATGGGAATTGAAAACAACTCCCTATTACAATAAGTCCCCCAGATGAGGGGCATGCTGGAGAAGGGTTGAACTCATGTCGACCCTGAAAAGTTGTACAAAGCCATTAAAAGTTAGTATATATATATATATATATATATATATATGTGTGTGAAAAAATAAGAGTGTTTTGCAAAAGTAATTTAGGGTATTTTTCGGCAATTGAACCGAAACCGGTTTGACCTCAAAAGTTACATAAACCCATCCGTGTCCTTCAACGAGACCGTACGAAAAAACAACATTCTATGTAAATAAATTAGTGCAGTTTTTACGAGTTTCCCTTCGAATTACACGCAAAAGTTATTTACTTCCTCGAGCTTCATTTTGCAACGTTTTCTTGAAATAACATTTTACGATTGGATTCCAACGCCAAATAATATAAAATCTCTCTCTCTCTCTCTCTCTCTCTTTGTTTTTCGCCGTAAAGAGATTTTCTCTACTCTCGTGGTGGCATAACACCGCGAAGTATGAACGACTCAATATTTCATTTGATGCATACACACCTCTCACGGCGGCAAACCCAAGCTGAAACTAGGCGACATTCAAAGAGTTGGCAGACACGTACATAGGGCAGACATTCAATTGCAGAAAACACGCTCAGACACTTGCCTGTCTTGTTAATATGTCTAAGAATAGAGTAGAAAAATATTTTTTAAAGAAACATAATTTTATAACGAACAAAAACCTAAAAAAAAATGCATGGCATGGATTAGGGGAGGTAGAGTTACATTTCTGCCGACACAATTCTTTTTTTCTCTTCTATTTGTTGGGTGGCTGGATGCACGTGACGGATGAGGTCATGGGGTGGAAAATCTGATTTCTGTTCTTAATTCTTGTTTCCATCCGTTTCCTGCAGAAGCATTTCATCACTTTGCCGGCGTAATGGCTCTGCGCGTACATGGGTGTAGACATGGAGAGTTTAACATTTACCTCTCTTTTAATCCCTATGGGGCTAACCTGAAGTGGGTCATGTGGTCTTTGTTGGACCGATACCTCGGTAAATAGAGCAGTAAATATTTTATATAAGCTCAAAACCATATGTTCGAGGTTTTAATGACGATACCAAATGGTTGATGGGCGGTCGGCACAAGTATATTATCGGTTAGTTTTTACAACGTTGCTAGCTACTGTACAATGTCTATGTGTGCATAGCGTAATTGTAGGGGTGGCTTATATATTCTCCTCTTTCCTGTAAAACTTCCTTGACTCCTTTTCCAGAGTCAAAGTATTTTCTTCAACTTTTTTCCATGCCTGCCTCTGGCGCGGATAGTAGGGAGAGAGCTTTTCTATCCAAGTTTTCTACTACTGCCAGAACAATTAAAAATTGAACAGTTCAATGACACGAACCTCCCCGAGTGGACCGAAAGGTCTTTGAGGTTTCCTCTTGTCCTTGTAACTCTCTCTCTCTCTCTCTCTCTCTCTTTTTCACTTTATTTGTTTATCTAATTATCTATCTATCTATCTATCTATCTATATATATATATATATATATATATATATATATATATATGGGATCGAACTGAGAATGGTCCCCTGAGGTTTTTTTATGATACGCACAGACCGTGCATGTCAGCCATCTCAGCAGTCATGAAGCGCTCCATGTTACGCGTACTACGTCCGATTTAAGAATGCCCGCGGCAAGCGCGAGTCTAGCCCACTTCACCTTTTAGCCAATTGCAGCAGCGCCCTCTCGCGCCGAATGTTGACGTCAGCGGCAGGGCCGGATTAAGACCTTTAGAGGCCCTAAGCACTTAAAAGATTTTGGTGCCCCATATATATGTAATTCAAAATATAACAAAAATAAACCATAAAATAAAATTTTATTTTTTGAAATGAAACAAAACTTACAGTAAGATGGAAAATAATGTTTATTTTTGTATACTTCCACTTCATTTATATTTGAAAAGTTTTCTCCTACTTTTTTTAATTGCAAAGCCTTTGATCAGATCCTCAAAACTAATCTTACGTAACACATCTGCTTCTATACTTAGTAGAGATAAGGCATCCAGCCTGCCTTGTTGCATAGTTGTTCTGTTGGTATTTTTAATATACTTCAACTGAGAAAATGAACGCTCAGCTGAGCAATTTGTGACCATTAATGTTAAAAATATACGAAAGGCAATTTCGACATTTGGGAAGGCACACTCAATATTGTCTTCTACAATTATTTTATAAAGTTCAGCATGACTGAATCTTGTTTTTACATTTACTATAGCACACGAAAATATTTAATCTATATGTATTTTTAATATGGCGCTCAAAGATTTGATATAAACAAAATAATAACGCAAAGCGTAAAGTGTGTGATTACAACGAAATATATTTATTCTCTCAAAAGGGTTGTTGTTCACTACAAATTCAAACAATGAAAAAAAATAAATACTATATATGAATATATATAATTCAGTTTTCAACAGCTTATAGGCTATAAGCCGCGATTATAATAGTATAATAAATCCATGGAAAATTTCTGTGGTGCCCCCCTTCCCTTGATGCCCTAAGCACGGGCTTATTTTGCTTAATGGTTAATCCGGCCCTGGTCAGCGGACATACACTTATAGACGAAAAGGGTTTGTCTTGGTGTTGCCTATCCCCATTACAATTTGTACAGAAAGTTTTCAAACACCCTGTGTATATATATATATATACCTAGCTATTTTTTTATCTATGGCATTGTCTTAATCTGTTTTCTATCGAGTTTTTAATTCTCTCTTTCTCTCTCTCTCTCTCTCTCTCTCTCTCTCTCTCAAGCCCAAGATATAAAAGTGGTATTCTATCAATTTAGACAAATATAATTTTTTTACAAGTTATTAAACCTTAAAAAAACTAATTATTTTCTGCAAAACTAACAAGTGTTTATTGTCGAATTTCATTATTTTTCACTGTTAGAGAAATTAGTGAACAGGTGAAAATTATGGTGTAATTTTCACCATAACACGACCATTGTTGCAATAAGGGTGAAAGGTTTTTCAGGGTAAACTCGTTACGCCGTATTTGGCAAGTTATAACACGTTGCAAGGGACACTTTTATCGACCTTGAACGTGTTTGTAGAGTACTGTAGGGAAGTATGGCGTCTGCCTTCGATAAAAGGATTAAAATTAAAGGTACGCGTCTGCGCAATTCTTATGTACATATACAGGGTGTCCCAGAAGTGTGGATTCATAGGGAAAATAGACCTTATATTTTTCAAGCGAAACAAACACATTTCTAATGTCAGTTTTCAGGAAAGAAAATACTCTGACGGCTCAGTATACCAATCAAGAGAAGGTGGAACTGGTATTGCTACATGTTTCCGGAAAAAGCCAGAGGGAAGCATGTTCCTGAAATAACTGACATGCCTACCCCTGGCTTTTTCTGGAAATATGTAACAATACGAATTCCACCATCTCTTGATTGGTATACTGAGCCATCAGGGTATTTTCTTTCCTGAAATATGTAAAACTGACATTAGAAATGTGTTTATTTCACCTTAAAAATATAATGTCTATTTTCCCCCCCCCCCATGAATTCAGACTTCTGGGACACCCTGTACATCATTTTATATATATATATATATATATATATATATATATATAATGAATTTCACAATTAAACACGTGAAATGAATAAGTGATACAAACCCACAAGGAAAAAGAAAAAAGATTCGAAGTTCTTTCCTGTATTCAGAAGTACACCTCGTCAGGGAATATACTTTTGAATACATGAAAGGCCTTAGAGTAATTTTTCTTTTTCCTTATGGGTTTGCATTATATATATGTGGTTGGGTGTGGGGGTGTATGTGTGGTTATATGTGTGTTCTTAGCAACCCTAAGGAGCCGCGACAATCTTCAGTTTACACACACAACCCATCGCGACATTAGCAGCGTCGCGATAGTTTCACACCTTTTTTTCAAGTGAAAATTATTAAATGTCAAAAAAAATAGTGGATATAAAGAAGGTAGACGAGGCTAGGTTAGGTTACGCTAGATTAAGTTAGGTTTGGTTAAGTCTGGTTAAGTTAATTAGACAATTTAGATTAGTGTGTGTGTGTGTGTGTGTGTGTGTGTACTTAATAATTATCACACATGGTTTTAGAAAAACTACACACGTACGCTAAGGTATAATTCGATATATTTTCAATAACGTTTCCACGTATGAGTTCCAACAATTTCCCGTCTTCGTCTTCGTCTTCGTCCTCGTCTTCGTCTTCGTCTTCGCAAATCTCAACTTTTTCAGAAAAAGAATGAGCGTAAAAAAAAAAAAATTTAAACAAATTTTATTTTTGCGATTTGGATAAATTGCTTTCAACGCTATTTCGAAGCATCGAAAGATTCTTTTCCTTTGCGAAATTATTATTATTATTATTATTATTATATATTATTATTATTAGAGTAGCAGTAGTAGTAATAATAGTAATAATAGTAATAGTAAAAGTAAATTAGAAAAATGAAGTGGAAGGAGTTTTATAAACGTTAGTTTCAAATTAGTTTCAAAGATGGGCAATTACAGTCAATTCGGAAAAATAGTCAAAAGTTCAAAACACGCAATGAATTATAACACTGCCCAACACCAATTTTGCTGATTTAATTCTAACATCTGTTTTTAGGTAACTTTGGTGTGCTGATTTAAAAAATCACCTTAGTTTTTGTCTATCACGTCAGGTTCTCGAGGAATCAAATATGGATATTTTGGAGATATCGCATTTTGGCAGGGTTATGCCCAATTTTTTTTCTTTTAAAAAAATAAGTTTTTACATACTCAGAATCAGCATGGAAAAAGTAAACAATTGTGCAGGGAGTGAACTTTAATATACAGGGTGGGCCGTAAGTTTCCATACATAGGAAAAATAAACATTTTTTTATGGACAACCATTTTTATTTATATAATATGCTCTACATGGTTGCCATTGTTTTGAAAACACATTTCAATACGTGTTCCCCACTGTTGATGAACACGCATTAGCACAGTTGACGTTATGCTTGTAATGGCGTTGGTGATACGTTCCTTTAGATGATTTATGTCTCGTATCTTTTCCTGATACACCATGGCCTTCAAGTGCCCCCAAAGATAGAAATCAAGGGGGGTGAGATCTGGGGATCTGGGAGGCCACTCCACAGGACCACGCCGACCAATCCAAGCATCCGGAAACTGCTGCTGATCCAAATACCGACGCACGTGAAGACCATAATGAGGTGGAGCTCCATCTTGCTGGAAGTAAACTGGGAAGTTACCTTCCTCGTTTAGCAGGGATGGGAAAATCTCTTCTTGCAACATGTTAAGATACCTTTCGGCATTAAGATTTCCACTGACAAAAATTGGTCCAATAATTCTGTCACCCCATATCCCGGCCCACACCATCACTTTACCGGCACCTTGCATCTTCGTCGGACTCAGCCAGTTAGGGTTAGCATTACTCCAATAACGTATGTTTTGCCGATTAACCTCTCCATTGACGTAAACATTTGCTTCATCAGTAAACAAGATCTTACACGCATATTCTTAGGGTATCTGAAACATAAAAACAAACGTTTAATTTTTCCTATGTATGGAAACTTACGGCCCACCCTGTACAATGGTAATATTGACACACAAAGTGATTAAAAGTGTTTAAATAAGCAAAAAATGAATCCATATTAAAGCAAGCACGCGACCAGTTTTCTTAACATTGTCTTTTTCTTGTTTTCTTACTTTTCAGTGCTGATAAATTTTCTCTTATAGGACTTCCTAGAATGAGAGATGTCAAGACAATCTCTTTGCAGGCTCCAGCAGTAGTCAGCCATCATATGGGTATCCCATCTTCCTTGGTATCGTTCTTCCATCACTTTGATATCTTGGTGGAACCTTTCACCTTGCTCTTCACTAACATCACCAAGATTTTCTGGAAATTTATCCAGATGACTGTTGAGATAGTGAACTTTAATGCTCATGTTGCAACCCAACTGCTGAAAGTTTACAAGTAAATCCTTTACAAGATCTTTATAATTTTCAGACTTTTTGTTTCCTAGGAAGTTCTTAACTACTGCCACAAAAGCATTCCAAGCTCTTGCCTCCGTTTCGGTCATTGAGTTACTGAACTGCGGATCTTTCATCAGTTTTCTTATCTGGGGACCATCGAATATACCAGCTTTAAGCTTCTCATCACTAAGACCTGGAAAGGCTGCACATATGTAATTAAAGCAATCACCTTCTTTATTCAAAGCTTTTACAAACTGCTTCATAAGCCAATGGGAAATCTCTCTCAGATCATGACGTCACGCTCACACCTGGGGAAATCACATACCCAAGATTTTAATATGTTGTACATGACCTTTAGATTTAATGCACAGATTTGCGTATTCCACAGATAAAATTTTAACAGCAAAACAGCTGTTAACAGGTCTCAAAAATCATCAATTTTGATAAGCGCCCTTCATGGATCACCCAAAATAGGCATATTGCATTGCACGAAAACCTGATGTGATGGACAAAATCTAAGGTGATTTTTTAAATCAGCACATCAATATTATCCAGAAACAGGTCTTAGAATTAAATCAGCAGCAAAAAAAATGTTTTTTGTTGGGCAGTGTAATATAACCCAAGTTATAGTATCTTCTGAGTTGTATATGTCACTGGATCTCGAACCCGGGGCCAATGGATTCGTAGTCAGCGACGCTAATCACTACACCACCGAGGCGCGTATATATATATATATATATATATATATATATATATACAGGGTGTTCAAAAAGAAACGCAACCCATTGGAGAATATATATATCATTGTAACCTAGCCCATTTCTTTTTATTTTGGGTTGCGTTTCTTTTTGAACACTATATACTGTGTATATATATATACCTCGTTCACCTCGTTCAGGTTCCGTGTGTTGGTCTCTCTTCACATGAAGGTTAAGCTGGTGGCTCCCCCGCCTCTAAGCTTGGCTTGGTGGAGGAGCGAGTTGCTCTCTTGCGCTCTCCACCGCACATAGCCAGGTACACTCGGCTCATCTGGTACCGTTCTGAGCCAGGCATCTAGTCTTCTCTCGAAGATTTCAACTTTGATCCCTGTAACGTTTCTGAGATCCTTTGGAAGCTGGTTAAAAAGGCTTGGCCCCCTGACAACCAAGCTATTTTCCTTCAGTGTTGAGGAGGTCCCTTGTCGGACCTTTAATTTGGAAACACTCAACATTCTGCCTTTCCTATTTTCCAGCGTTGTTTGGATGGTAATTGGGTTTAATTTGAAGTTTGGTACCAGTTTTTCGATCATTTTCCATATGTGGATTATGGTGTACCTCTCTCTTCTTCTTTCCATGGAGTACAGATTTAGTTTACGTAGTCTTTCCCAGTAGTTGAGTTCTTTGCAACCATCAATCTCTGCGTTTCTTCTAGTTTATTAATTTCTTCCTTTTTATATGGGGACGTCAAAACTAAGCAGTATTCAAGTTTTGGTATGATCAGTGTTCTCAGCAAGGGAATCGTTACTGTCTTGTCCCTCCGTTTGAACGTTCTTAGTACCTGTCCCGCGACTCTTTTTGCTTTGTTTATTGCTATCTGATTTTGTGTCTCAAATTTGGCATCATCGGTCATTATTACCTCCAAGTCGATCGCTTTCGTGCTTCTCTGAATTTCCTGTCTATCTGGAGCATGATATGTAGTCTGTTTAAGTTCCTTATTTCTACCATATCTCAAGAGCTGAAATTTGTTGATGTTAAAAGTCATATTGTTGTCTTCTGACCATGTGTATATTTTGTTCGTGTCCCCTACAAGGCCTCCACTTCATTTACATCGCTGAATTTTCTGCTGATCTTTGTATCGTCCGCAAAGGAGATGTTACTATACTGTTGCTGTTTACTCCACTGTCTTTGTCTGTTAGCATGATAATGAACAGGAGTGGAACCAGTACTCTACCTTGTGGTACTGAGCTGCGTACTTCTGATTCTGATGATGATACACCTCGAATTTTGACGACCTGTAGTCGTTCTCTGAGGAAGTTGTAGTTCCATTATCCCACTTTGTCTGTTATTCCCATGTGTTTTACTTTATGTGCTATTATGTCATGATCGCATTTGTCGAAAGCTTTAGCAAAATCCATCATAGTTTCCATTGCCTTCAAGTGCATCTATGATATTGTTATAGTGCTCTATAAGTTGTGATAGGCATGATCTTCCTGATCTGAATCCGTGCTGATTTTCGTTGAATCTTTCCAGTGTCTCCAAGAAGTCATAGATTTTCTCTCTGACTATTCTTTCAAATATTTTGGTGAGATGGGACATCAAGGACACTGGTCTATGTTCTTTGCTTGAGATTTATCCCCTCCTTTATATATAGGGACAATGTTTGCTCTTTTCAAGATGCTCGGTATTTCCCCAGTGTCTAGGAATCTTCTCCATATCCAGTATAAATGTGTAGCTATTTCATTTTTACAGTTTTTAATTAATAGTGCGTTCCATTTGTCCGGACCTGCAGCTGAATGTGATTTCATTTGTCCTATAGCTCTCGCTACATCTTCTGGGGTAAAGTCAAAGTCTGTCATACATTCTCCTTGCAATTTCTCTTCGAAGAATGCATCTACAGTATGTCAGGTATCGCTTTGTCACTTTTTGGGGCACTGAAGACCGATTCATACTGGGTTCTCAATGTTTCAGATATTTCTTTTAGATGGTCTGTTAGTTCATTATCTCCTTTCCTTAAGGGCCCGATGGTAGCGCGCATTTTTGTTTTCCTTTTCGCATAGCTATAGAAGTATTTTGGATCTTCCTTTATTGCTTCTACCCCCTTTTCCTCTTCCCTCTCTGTATGGCTCTTAATCAGAGTTTGTATTTCCCTATCGATACTCTTCAGTTTTTCTTGTATTGCTTTCCTGGCATTGTTATCTCCGCAATTAACTAACTTCGTCGCTACTCTCTTTCTTTTGCGGAATATTCTTCTTTTTTGCCTCTCTAGCCAGTTCCTCTTTCCTTTTGGCTGTGCTTTCGGAACATATTTTTCTAAAATTTTCAGCGTCTTTTCTTCCAAGGTTGTTAGCGTTTCCTCAGTTGTTTTATTCTCTAAAACTGTTCTCCACTCTATTTGGGCCATGTGCGATCTGATTTCTTCCCAATTTATGGTCTTGGAGTTTAAGTTAAAAGCCCCAAATTTGCTTCTTCCTTCCGTATGTGTATTGTCTTTTAAAGTTATCCCCATATTTGTTAATAACTCGATTATGTTGTGGTCTGAGATAATAGTTGGGGTTATTTTTATATCAGCAATCAGAATGTTACCCGGAGATAATTTTTATGGAATACAGAGAACTAATGTGCATGGAACAAGGGACACTTCTCGGGATATTAAATTCACTGAAGCCCGAATAAGCAATGGTAAATGGTAAATACTGAAGATTTTCCTTTCATGATGGAAGCTCAACGCCCGCGGGCAACGGATCACTAGCAAAGAGTCCCCCAAAATATAGCTTCCCTCACCAGCCATCTACTAAGCAAATATGCTAAGCAGATACGACCCAGATTTGGGACTGGGTCTACGGTTTAAAGCTAACCTAGACACACTACATTCAGAATCTTAATAGTTACCCCCTTTTTCAATGATGTGAATTCAATTCGACACAAATGCAGCGAGTTTTTGTCGTAAATTGCGGTTCTGAATGTGACTCTTGCGCATGGGTAACGTGGGCAAGTAAAATTATGCTATTTAGGAACATTTGGTGCCAAATTCTAAATTTTAACTGGAATATGGAGCATTTTTTGTCAATTTTAGTGGCGTTTCCAAACTTTTTCCAACATTTATACTTCCTTTGAAATATAGCGCTTAATATATACTGTAATATCATATAATACTATTAAAATATAACAAAATATATTATTGTATTTTATGTATAATATATTTTACATTATATAATAAAATATTATATTTTAATATCTTATATTATAATTTATTAGATTATATTACATTTTATTAAAGGAAATATTCTGTAACAAAGAAATAAGTCCAGATGGTTTCTAGAATCAAAGCTATGGCTGTTTGATAATTTTCTCTCTCTCTCTCTCTCTCTCTCTCTCTCTCTCTCTCTCTATCTATCTATCTATCTATTTTTATCGCTCACTGTTATGTAATAGCTAGTATATTCGGACATACACAATTATTAAAATATAGACAAAATCCCCAATTCTATTGTATATATTGTAAATCAGCGTTCCTATTCTGTACATTGCTAATAACCAATTATAAAATATATATCCATTGCTTAATTGATTCTAAAAACATGACCGAAATTCAACAGTTCGTTTGAATGGAAACGCTAATTATGCGTGTTACACAATACAAGGTAACGCCACATTCTGAGTTATTTATAGAGTATGAATGATGATCGCTCATGAAAAGGTCAAAAGGTGTGTGTGTGTGTGTGTGTGTGTGTGTGTGTGTGTGTGCAGCTCGAAAAAAATCTTGATCCGGTCTTAAAATATACCTCGAGTCACTCGTGTATAAAACTTTTAAAATAAGTATAAATTTTCCATTTTAATTAAAGTTTTTAACATTTCTTTTGTTTCGCTATCAATATACAGGGTGTCCACAAAAAGAATCGTAATAACTCCATTTGTAATACACCAAATTTCTACCATTCTTTTATGGTCACCCTGTATATTTCAATTCCTTTATTTCTGATATTAGCAATACAAATATCTTTATTTATCAATAGTCTTATATCTTATTAAACGTTGAATTATACATTCTCTCGCCCATTATAGTTGAATTTTAGTACTTTTTGTAAAGGTTTCACAGCGTAAACGTTTATAACCCCATTTAAAATTAATAGACACTGAATTATATACATTCGAAATTGTACTGGAAATGGGGCAGAGAGTATAAAATAATCAAAGCTCTAATAGGGTTTACGAAGCAATACGTATGGCAATTTTCAATATATATATATATTTTGTCCCCACCAGGATTCGAACCCGGAACCTCCTGACTAGGAATTGCGAGTGCTACCATCACACTACGACAGGATAAAAGTTAACACAGGAAACATTTAACTCTTTCGTGTCCAGAGGTGTTTTACCTGCAGAGCCCGAGTTCTAATCCTGGTGCTCATTCCTGTTATTCCCGTCTGTGGGTTCTCCAGTGTTATACCAGAAAGATTTGAATTAAATGTTGTCATTATCTCGAGTGTGGGATGGTTAACGTTGTAAAACAATTCTAGACATGAAAGCGTTAGGTGTTTCCATAGTCATTTAAATATTTGACAAGTTGTGTTAACTTTTATCCCGTCGTAGCGTGGTGGTAGCGCTCGTTCGAATCTTGGTAGAGGCATTTTTTGTTTCATACAAAAACAGTGCGTGCTCATGCGTATTATTCTCTCTTTCTGTCACTATATATATATATATATATATATATAATATATAATATATATATATATATATATATATATATATATATATATATATAAAGATAATGGGCATTTGTAAAGTGAAATAATGAGGATAATGGGAGTTTAGAAAGTGGGTTAAAGGGAGATAATAAGGGATAAGGTGAGATAGTGGCGGATAGTAAATTGGTATAATGATATACAAATGAATACAGAGCCAAATAAAGAAATAGATTTGTTAAATAAGATATTAAATAATGTGAACATTAAATAAAATTCATTGGAAATGTGCATTAATGGAATGATTCAGGAGGAAATAATATTGAGTGAGAGAAGTTATACAATATACATACACCGTCTGCCAAAAGAAAGGGTTCACTCTAAAAATATCCATGGAATCAACATTTTCAAACAATCAGTATGAAACTTATACACGTAGAAGATACATACAACATCTACGCGCAAACCAAATTTCAGTTCGAAGCTATAAAAAATAACGATTTATTAAATATTTCTCTAATAATACTACAACTGATGCTCGACAAACTAATCAAGAATCCTTTATTTCCATTTTCACTTTTGTAAATTCTAATATACGATTTTTTTTGCAAGGTTATAAAATATGGTGAATATGCCATTTTTAGAGGAAGATAAGATTATAATTAAGCATTATAGACTAGAAAAGGGATATGGACGAACGAAACTACTCTCCGAATTCCCCAACAAAGGATGGACCCTTGGTGGTTTGGGAAAGCTTCTAAAGAAAATTGACGAGACTGGGGATATCAAAAGAAGAGAGGGAAGTGGGCGACCAAAAACTGTTCGCATACAAGACAATATTGACACGTCGAAGAATGTATATTAAGTCAGGAAAACCAGCCAGGAACTCATATGACACCAGCTCGCATATCAAAAGAGTTACAATTATCAGAAACTAGCGTGAGACGCATAATTAAACAAGATCTTCAACTAAAACCTTTCAAAAGAGTGCACGAGCAAAAGATTACTCAAACTGATGAGCAGAAACGAGTTCAAAGATTAAGCCAAATCTTACGGCGAGTAACATGTGATAAACTTTCAAAGACATTTTTTACTGATGAAAAGAGATTTAGTGTGGAGCCACCTCGGAACAGTCAAAATGATAGAGTTTAATCGTACGTCCAATGTAATACCTGATAGCAGACTTTTTGCAACCAGAAGTCATTTCTCAGCTAGTGTCATGGTATCAGTTGGAATATCAAAGTTAGGAAAAACATCCATTCATTTTATTGAGCCTGGTGTAAAAGTCAATGCCGAGTACCATCGAAATACTCTGCTGCGAAACATGCTTCCCGAAATACAAAATCTGGCCAACGGTGGTTATTATCTTTTTCAGCAAGACGGAGCAATGTCCCATACAGCAATAGCAACTGTGGAATACTTAAAATATAATGTTCCAGAATTACTTGAACCCAAAAATTGGCCAACTAACAGTCTTGACTTGAACCCTGTTGACTATGGAATCTAATCTGGGAAAATTTGGCACAGAGAGTTTACAGGAGCAGGGTGAGAAATGTTGATCACTTGCGTCGGCTTCTTATGAAGAAGTGGGAAGAGATACCACAGGAGCAGATCGATCGGACCATTGATGAATTTCGTCCAAGATTGAAGAAAATTGTTGAAACAGAAGAGAAACACATTGAAAAGTTTTTTAATAGGAATTCCAAAAGAGTAAAATGTTAATTTGATTTCTTTTGTAAACTTAGGAGTTAAGTTCTGTTTCGAAATTCAAAATCCTTTTTTTATTTTCATGGTTTTTTAATGGATGCATTTCCTATATTTTATAAATCTTATGATATATTTTATAAATAAAATGAGAATAAAAATTTTATTACCAAAGTTTTACCGCTTTTGTGGACTCCCAGAATTAAAAAATGGAGCGATGTTCACCAACAAATTTTGTTGAACAAAAACAATCCTCATTAAATCATTAATTTTGAATATAATAATCTGAAAATTGGTGTACATATAGAGTGTTTACATAGTTTTGCTCTGTATGAGTTTCATTATGATTGGTTAATAAATGTTGATTTCATGGCTGTTTCTAGAGTGAACCCTTTTTTTTGGCAGACGATGTTCATACATTATGAGGGGAAATGTAAGGGAAAGTCTGTACACGTGCCGACTTGATATGTAGATGCAATTCGAATATGTATCAAACATTGAAAACAAACAGAAATACATAAGAAATTAATAAATATAGAATATTATATTAGCAAATAATAAATACTCTAAATAATTCTTGGCACCCTGGCCCCTTGGCCCCTCCTTCCAGCATAAAAATTTTTTTAGTAAACAGATAGATAAAGAAATAAGTTAAAGAATAAAGAAATAGTTACATAAGTGAGGGATGAAATAGAGTGAAAAGGTTTGCATGCCAGATTACTCCGTGTGTGCCACGTGTTTGTTACAGATGCTATTCGTAAATACACCGCAGGCACTATTCATTAACATATTATATTGCCGTATGGTCGCTAGTAAGCTTCACAAGCGGAAACAAGAGGCTTTGCACAGGTGTTGCGAGGAACGTGCAAGTAGAATGCCGATGATGTAGACCTATGAGCATTAGGCCCGCGTATGAAGAACCGATGGTATAGGCTACGTTAGTAGGTCTATTGCCAATTGCAGTGGTAAACCTGCGTTAGCATCCCCAGTTGTAGTTCCTTTTGTAGGCTTGCTGATAAGCTCCATAGTAGGCTCTGCTCCACACGATGTGTTAGGACATCAAAAAATATCCTTAACCTTCGACGTCATTGATGACGTTTTACAAGAAATTTGAGTTGGCCCTTAAAATTTGAAGCTTAATATCAGTCTCAGACAAATTCCTCCTTAACCTCTTAACGACCAAAGTTTTTGTAGGGTTAAGTTATGAGTGCGTGTATTGGAAACGGTACATATTCGACCCAGTGGTCCAAAAGAGGTTAAAGATACTGTGCAGTAAGTGAAGTGATTAAATTCGTCTAGAACATGGCTTCCCAAACTTTGTCATGTGCGACCCCGAAAAATCATGTTCACACAATTCACGACCCCCAAACACTGTTCGAAGTTCAACAAACTCCCCAAAAGTTATAATATATATATATACAGGGTGTCCCGTAAGTCTGGACCCATAGGGAAAAATAATAAAATTACAAAATAGTCCAAAAATTTATTTATAATATATTTTTTTATTATTTTTATTATTATTTTTATTATTTTTTTATTATGATCTTACTCCGCTGGAGTTTTATTTGTGGGGCCACTTGAAAGCCAAAGTGTACGAGGTCAAACTTCAGAACATTTTCCACCTTAAAGCACGCATTGTGGAGGCGTGTCAAGAAATTTCTGCGACTGTGATTCAGAAAGTGCTGTCGCAGTGGAGATTGCGTCTTCAACTATGTGTGCGACACAACGGCGGACACTTTGAACAGATTATGTAATAAATTTTTGGACTATTTTGTAATTTTATTATTTTTCCCTATGGGTCCAGACTTACGGGACACCCTGTATATATATATATATGGGCTACGTCTTAACACCGCTTCCGGAGATCAGTGAAGTTAAGCGACATTGGGTCTGGGTAGTAGTTGGATGGGAGACCGTCCTCCACGCCCAGATTATGTAGCGACCCGTGGTTCGGATCCCACGTAAAGCTGTAGGTCCCCTCCGTCATATGACCTTAGATGTTGCGAAGGAGGTTAAACAACCCCAATAAAATATATATACTTCATGTAAAGAACGACGCTTGTGTAGAAGAGCGTTCCGCACAAGATGAGGAGGGAGAACAAGCAAATGAAAAATGGGAGCTACCTCATTTTTCATTTGCTTGTTCTCCCTCCTCATCTTGTGCGGAACGCTCTTCTACACAAGCGTCGTTCTTTACATTAATTATACTGTGTGTTGTTTGCAGTTTAAATGTGTATATATACTTCATAAGCACAGCGTTTATTATTCGCGGGAAGGGCCCGGATTTTAGCTGTTATATGCAACTACGTTCATGATTCATAAATGTGTTGTCTGACGGCAGTCGGAACAGAATTGAAAATAAAATTATCAGATCGGTTCCCGACCCCAAATATGATCTTCGCAACCCCAAGGTTGGGAAGCCTTGATCTAGAACCAGGTAAAGGGATAGGCTTAGTCTATATCAGTGGCAAACGGTAAGTTCAAAATTGTGTTAGGTGGCAGATAATAGGTTTCATTAAGTACGTAAACGATGTATGTAAACTTAGCTTACACTTGTGCAGGACAAATACAGTTGGGCTGAACTCTATACCTAGAGTCCCTCAAACGAACGCAAAGGTGGAAAGAGCCATGCGACCCTTAACGAATCTGGTAAAGATGACTCTAAAACAGGGTACTAATGTGGTGAACAATCCTGCACGTGCGAGAGATGAAGACTATACTCAGTAGAAACGGGGTGATCCACGATTTCAGCCTTTTCAAGTTGGACAATCCGTTGCACGAAAGATGTATAAAACAGGACACAGGAATAAGAATAAGTAAAAATTTTGAAAATGGCTTTACGATTACCAAAATTTATAGTCATGCCGTAGCCTATGACAATCAATGACCATGTTAATGAACCACAAAAAATTTGAAAGTTTATATATATCTCAATTAAGATCTTGCCATGATGAACCTAAGTACATACAGTAAATAACTTTGCAAAAGCAGATAGAAAAAATTAACCTATAGATGATTTTGGAGGTTCTGATAAAAATTATTATTTTATGGGTATGAATCTAAAAAAATTGCAGGGATTAAGTTTGTGGCAAACTACCACACAACCCCCTCCCACCCTAGAGATAGGTATAATGATACGATTAGTAGCATAACAGAGGTACAAGATCCTGTGCATGAACCAATGAATGATATAAGAGATGAAGAATCCAATCCAATCCGCAATGAACGCGGAGATTTAGATAATGCTTCGAAATTGCAAGTAATCACAATCCAACAGTATTCCTACATGGCTCACGAGAAAATAGTTATCCTTATCCTCACCTCCCTACAGGAGCGCTGCTTGCATCTGTAAGTTTGAAATGAAACTGTAAGCTACAAGTCTGAATTGAAACTTTCAGTTCAAACTTACCCCCGAGTATGGTGCCCTTTCTGCGCTGTACAGTATGTATATTGTGTTCTTAATATTTTATATTCCACTGAAGATGGAGAACGCTCTCTCCGAAACGCTTAGAATTGAAGAGTTAAATGTTTGTTGTTTGTGCTTGGGTGTTCCTTTTCATACTACGTTCATATTCTCTTAGAAAAAACAACTTCTAATTTTATATTATTGAATAACTTTTATTAATAATAAAATAAATACAGTGATCTTACAATTCACAATGACATAAATAAATGCGAAGCTGGGCTATTTATTTAATTTAATTTGGCCCTTAAGCTTTAGGCTTTACTGGGCTCTTATTAGAAATAAAACAATATATATATATATATATATATATATATATATATATATATAATCATGCGGGTTGCTTCTACAGAGCTTCAATTTAATATTTAGGAAAAATCCAATGACAAGGAGAAATGTAAATGCCATGAAAAGTCTTCTTTAATGCGCAACGTTTCGAGCAATACGCTCATCTTCAGGCTGTATAATAACAATGTGAAATTAAAATCAATAATTGAATGAAAAACAAGACAAAGAAAATTTCTATAACCTATTCATAAAGGCAAATTTTAAAAGACTGAAAAAAGAGGGTTAAATTCTAAGTTATACAGATTTACATATAAAATTAAGAAGCTATTTTTAAATACATATAGTAAATGTGAAATTAATACACTGGAAAAATTAACAATAGTACACTGGAATAATGAAACTAACTAACCTATCACTGCAATTTCCGAGGCTAGACTGATTTAAGCAGAGGCAAAACGAGAAAACATAAGATGGTGAGGGCGATTGGGGAAGGGGGGATTATAAGGAATTGGGGAAGGAGGAGGGATTATAAGAAATTTAAAGGGACAGCTGATGAGTCAACATTTAGCGTAGGAGTCAATGTTTTAATGTAAAGCGATTCCAAAATTCTAAGTGAGTTGGGACAAGTATTACAACCAAGAATTTTAAAATTGTCTAAAGTGACATCAGTTTTACATTTTATACTGTGTTCCCGAATACTAGAAACTTCTTTAGTTTTTAAAATTTTACCTGTTCGGCCACTTATTCCCATATGCGAATAGAATCTAGCCCTGAGAGAGCGAACAGTGCTGCCAATGTAATTCCCAAGGAGACACCTAGGGCAGGTAAATAAATATACAACACCGCTACGCAACGAGTCAGGGGTTCGATCCTTCGCTGAGAAAAAGCTACCTAAAGACGTTTTATTAATAAATATGATGCGGAAATCAGTATGATAAAAAAATTTCCTTAACAACTTTGTAAATTTAAGCTTAAATTCCTTATTCAAAGGACCCATTTCAGGTACCAAGAAATATTTATATCCTTAGGCACTGTAATACAAGGAAGTTGAGGGCTATAAACATTATTTAAGAAGGATCTAATTAGTTTATCTACATATTGAACAGGAAAACTATTATTGGTAAAGTATGATCTTAGATTATTAAATTCATCATTAAGTAAGGTAAAACTAGAGGTCAAATTATATCCTCTGAACAGGAGAGTTTTAATACAAGACATCTTATAGTTGAAATCAGTAAAACTAAAAAAATTCATGCCCAAACCAGTGAAAGTGGGTTTCCTGTAAACTGATGTAGTAATAGAATCACCGTTTTTCGAAATTAAAAGATCTAAAAAGGGGAGGGAGCCATTTTTCTCAGTTTCCATTGTATACGTTATATTGGGGTGCAAAGAATTTAGGAAGTTAAAGAATTGTTGCGCTTGTACCGCATTATCAAAGACAGCTATCGAATCATCAACGAAGCGTCGATAGAAAATTGGCTTGAGATGAGTGGGAGATTGTCTAAAAATTACACTTTCTAAATGAATCATAAAAAAATCAGGTGCTAACGGTCCGACAGGTGATCCCATCCCTACACCATCAATTTGTTGGTAAACCTTATTGTTGAAAGTAAAATAGCATTGTTTGAATTCCAAAAAGACCTTCTTGGTGAGAATTTCGATTCAAAAAAGTTTTTTGTCAGTTTTGATGTAAAGTCGCTTTTCACAAATGTACCTGTATCTGAAACTATTGCCATTATTTTAGATAGGGTTTTTAGCTCGGTTGATATTTTTCATGGTTTTTCATTGTCTCATTTTAAGGAACTTTTAGAATTGGTCTTCAAACAATGCTATTTTACTTTCAACAATAAGGTTTACCAACAAATTGATGGTGTAGGGATGGGATCACCTGTCGGACCGTTAGCAGCTGATTTTTTATGACTCATTTAGAAAGTGTAATTTTTAGACAATCTCCAACTCATCTCAAGCCAATTTTCTATCGACGCTTCGTTGATGATTCGATAGCTGTCTTTGATAATGCGGTACAAGCGCAACAATTCTTTAACTTCCTAAATTCTTTGCACCCCAATATAACGTATACAATGGAAACTGAGAAAAATGGCTCCCTCCCCTTTTTAGATCTTTTAATTTCGAAAAACGGTGATTCTATTACTACATCAGTTTACAGGAAACCCACTTTCACTGGTTTGGGCATGAATTTTTTTAGTTTTTCTGATTTCAACTATAAGATGTCTTGTATTAAAACTCTCCTGTTCAGAGGATATAATTTGACCTCTAGTTTTACCTTACTTAATGATGAATTTAATAATCTAAGATCATACTTTACCAATAATAGTTTTCCTGTTCAATATGTAGATAAACTAATTAGATCCTTCTTAAATAATGTTTATAGCCCTCAACTTCCTTGTATTACAGTGCCTAAGGATATAAAATATTTCTTGGTACCTGAAATGGGTCCTTTGAATAAGGAATTTAAGCTTAAATTTACAAAGTTGTTAAGGAAATTTTTTTATCATACTGATTTCCGCATCATATTTATTAATAAAACGTCTTTAGGTAGCTTTTTCTCAGCGAAGGATCGAACCCCTGACTCGTTGCGTAGCGGTGTTGTATATTTATTTACCTGCCCTAGGTGTCTCCTTGGAATTACATTGGCAGCACTGTTCGCTCTCTCAGGGCTAGATTCTATTCGCATATGGGAATAAGTGGCCGAACAGGTAAAATTTTAAAAACTAAAGAAGTTTCTAGTATTCGGGAACACAGTATAAAATGTAAAACTGATGTCACTTTAGACAATTTTAAAATTCTTGGTTGTAATACTTGTCCCAACTCACTTAGAATTTTGGAATCGCTTTACATTAAAACATTGACTCATACGCTAAATGTTGACTCATCAGCTGTCCCTTTAAATTTCTTATAATCCCTCCTCCTTCCCCAATTCCTTATAATCCCCCCTTCCCCAATCGCCCTCACCATCTTATGTTTTCTCGTTTTGCCTCTGCTTAAATCAGTCTAGCCTCGGAAATTGCAGTGAAAGGTTAGTTAGTTTCATTATTCCAGTGTACTATTGTTAATTTTTCCAGTGTATTAATTTCACATTTACTATATGTATTTAAAAATAGCTTCTTAATTTTATATGTAAATCTGTATAACTTAGAATTTAACCCTCTTTTTTCAGTCTTTTAAAATTTGCCTTTATGAATAGGTTATAGAAATTTTCTTTGTCTTGTTTTTCATTCAATTATTGATTTTAATTTCACATTGTTATTATACAGCCTGAAGATGAGCGTATTGCTCGAAACGTTGCGCATTAAAGAAGACTTTTCATGGCATTTACATTTCTCCTTGTCATTGGATTTCTCCTAAATATTATATATATATATATATATATATAAATAAATAGAGGTTTATTTTTACAAAAAAGTTCAAAAGGGGGGAAGCCAAATTAATGTACAATAAATTGAATGAACGTAATTAACTGTAATTATATAACCTAAACACAGGGTGTTCCAAAGGTTTGTGCGTAAAGTTTAGTATTTGGTGATTAGGAAATTAAAGGTCAGAAGTTTAAAATTACTTTTAAATTTTTTCATTTCCTTTTTACCTAAAGGTGAACATTTGATAGCCTCAGCACAAAATTGATTTGTTCGCAGGTGTTCACACGATAACATTCACTTCCGAGGTATTTTTGCAAAGTTTCTAAGTTTCTTCGATTCGTGTCGAGGATTAAATGTACATTACTTGCTTACTATTTTTCGTGTCTAATTATCAATTCTTTGTACTGTCTTGTTATCATATCTTCAGTAATGACTTTGTTTATATTTGTTTCATATCTTCAATTATGACTTTGTTTGTATTTGTTTCATATCTTCAATTATGACTTTGTTTATATTTGTTTCATATCTTCAATTATGACTTTGTTTATATTTGTTTCATATCTTCAATTATGACTTTGTTTGTATTTGTTTCATATCTTCAATAATGACTTTGTTTGTATTTGTTTCATATCTTCAATTATGACTTTGTTTGTATTTGTTTCATATCTTCAATTATGACTTTGTCTCTATTTGTTTCATATCTTCAATTATGACTTTGTTTATATTTGTTTCATATCTTCAATTATGACTTTGTTTGTATTTGTTTCATATCTTCAATTATGACTTTATCTGTATTTGTTTCATATCTTCAATAATAACTTTGTCTGTATTTGTTTCATATCTTAAGATTAATACGAGTATATACTGTATTTCCATTATTATTATTTAGTTGGTGTATTAATAATAATTTGAACGTGATTTAGATATCATGTATTAAGGGCCAAATTATGTAAATGAAAATGAAAAGGTTTATTGGCAGACTATAGTCTATATGACAAATATTATTAATGCAATGACAGTTCACATACGAAGGATAGAAATATATACAGTTGATTAGAAATAATACTGTAATGTCGAAGTTAAGTGAAGCTACAGACAGAGGTTTTCGTACCAAGAATTTCATAGCTTAGAGGATAAATGGCAGGACTCATGGATAGCCTGGATAATCGGGTTGGTTGATTTTTTAATTTTCTGCATCAGACTGTAATGAGGACGTCTTGTTACCACCGGGAAGATCGGAGCATTGTAAAATAAATAGTCCCATTCAAAAATAAATAGTCCCATTCAATTCAATTCAAATTCAATACCACCCAGACCCAATGTCGCTTGTATTATTGTATAATTGTAACAAAACAAATTGTAAGTTATTATTTGTATTATTGTATTTATTGTAACGTAACAAATATTGTATTATTATAACAACAGAAATTTTAGTTATAATACTTATCTTATAAATAAATTTTTAAATTTAAATAAATTAATAAAGAAGTATATTCACAATAACTTTAATTACTTCCAAATTATTTAAATTCATTGTCTAATTTTCAATTATTAGTTAATTTGTCTATTTTAAATTAATTAATTAGTTATTCATAATTTATATCTTATTAATTAATTAATTAATAATAATAACTATCTGTTTTATTTTTAATTAAGAGCCCAGTAAAGCCTAAAGCTTAAGGGCTAAATTTAATAAAATAGTCCAATTTCACAATTATTTATTCATGGGTGCCTTTCACCGCTTGTGAATATCCGGTTTTTAGGTTTGTAACAGTGACAGTTTATGAAAGAAAGAAGTATAATGAGGGTGGGGGGTTCTTTTGCCTCCCTTCGTATCATCTAAAGTCATAGGACGGAGAGGAGCTACAGTTTTACGTGGGATCCGAATTACTGGTCGCTACATAATCTGGAGGCAGAGGACAGTCTTCCATCCCATCTAATCTCATCTAATTCAATCAGCACACAGAACTCAATGAAATTGAACCCATTCCATGACGGAGTCTCATCCTCGCATCGAGATTTACCAACACAACTACCAGAGAATTCAAAGAGGTATTAATGGATTACATTGACGACGCAGCATTCATTGACTCTTCTAAAAGAGACACGGAGGGGTACATTCGCTTTGCCACGCCTTATTCTAACAAAGATATCATCTAACACATTGAAGGGGAACTTGAAGTGAATGACGCCGCCATCAGCGTTCGTCTCGTGGAAGGCGAGGAGGAAGATGAACAAGTGCGGAAGGAGGAGGCTGCGAGGACGAAAATGTTAACTTAGTTTAGCAGGAAGAGGAAGGCTGGAGGAGGTAGAGGAAGAGGCGGGTATAGCAAGAGAAGGAATTAGTGAAGCATCCTCTTACTTAAATTTTTTCTTTGAACCAAATTTTTTTTTTTTTTTTGTATATTAGGAAAAGTCACATTTTTGTCCTTCAAGATTCTCTTGAACGGAATGTCATTAAATTTAAAAAAAAATTATTTTCAGTATAAAAATACGAATTGTTACTACTAAAACATTTTATTTTACATGTATGATAATTATAATAATAATAATAATAATAATAATAATAATTAAAATCCTACATTACTCTAATTAATAAAATAATTCTTCGTTATGATTTATGTGTTATTAATTAATAAGAACTGTTTTATTTTTAATTAAGAGCCCAGTAAAGCCTAAAGCTTAAGGGCCAAATTAAATAAAATAAATAGTCCAGCTACAGAATTATTTATTTCATTGTAAATTGTAAAAGTACTGTATTTACTTTATTGTTATTAATAAAGGTTATTCAATTCAATTCAAATTTAATACTACCCAGACCCACTGTCGTTTAACTTCGCAAATTGAATGGAAGCGGTGCTACTATACGACACTAGCCACGACCGTAGCTCTTATGAAAGAAAGAAATCAGGAAGTAGGAAAAGGGCATTTCCGGGTCAAAATCACCTCAAGTCTATACGTGACAATCAAGCAGCCGATTTGTATACAATCGGAAATTAGCATTTTGAAATAGATAATTTCTGGTCGATACAATCATACATTTCTCGAAAATTCCCTTTTGAATTCTGAGAATTGATGTTTGGTCTCATTATGCAAAATCTTCAGTATCTAGAGTAAGAATCCACTTCTCATTTCCATCTAAAGGTACAAAGGGTTCCCCACCGGGAGTGAGGTACCACCCAACTTTAAGGATCCAATGCTACTTTTCATGAAAAGATTGGGGATACACCTCTAATGGTACGTTAGGCGACGTGACCCGACAATTCAGCGCAGGACAATTCAGCGCCGACAATTCAGCGCAAGACAATTCAGCGAAAAGACAATTCAGCGCAAGACAATTCAGCGCAAGACAATTCAGCGCGAAAATACCAACAAAGAAGAAGAAAGAACAAATCCAGAGGGAAGAGAGGCTTGCAACTGTTAGGTTAGGTTAGGTTAGGTTAGGTTTCTAGTTTTTTAAATAAAATCTTAATTTTAACAATTCTAACAAATTTTGTTTTTTTAAATAAAATTTTAATAATTATACTCCTTTGAATTTTATCTCCGATTTGTCACTCCTTCGTTATGTCACTCCTTCGTTACGGTATTTATGTCACTCCTTTGTTATGTCACTCCTTTGAAATGTCACTCCTTCGATACAGACCCAATTTAGCATATACACGGTGAACCAAAAGTAGGTGGACAGTAGGTTGAATACGGTTTGTGTTATATTATATTATAACTATGGTGTTCATTATAACTATGGTGTTTGTGTTTTATTATATTAAATATTATAACTAAATTTATTTAAATTTTATTTTGTATTATAGTATACAAAAAAATTAAATATGTATTCTCAAAATAAACGTTATCATTTACTGTCCACCTACATTTGGTTCACCCTATATATATTAAATATTATAACTAAATTTATTTAAATTTTATTTTGTATTATAGTATACAAAAAAATTAAATATGTATTCTCAAAATAAACGTTATCATTTACTGTCCACCTACATTTGGTTCACCCTAAACTTTTAACTGTACTGACTTGCGCTGAATTGTCTGCGCTGAATTGTCTTGCGCTGAATTGTCTTTGCGCTGAATTGTCGGCGCTAAATTGTCGGCGCTGAATTGTCCTGCGCTGAATTGTCGGTGCTCCGTTAGGCGACAGCCTCCATTTATACACACCTCACAAATCACTTCCTATCTGTTTTTCGTTAACTTTTGGGCTACATTTATATGAACTCCACTTTTATTCACACACTTACTAATTACACTATTCCATCACTTAGTCTTTCTCTACTTCTCTCTCTCTCTCTCTCTCTCTCTCTCTCTCTCTCCTCTCTCTCTCTCTCTCTCTCTCTCTCTCTCTCTCTCTCTCTCATACACACGCATTGTTATACACACTTTACACTATTATATCTTTATTAATTTTCTCCATACGACCATACCAGTGTAGTAGCTATCCTCCAGTCTCACGCCACACTTTCCCCAAATATCCTCAGTTCTCATACGGTTAATCCGTTTTACACCAACCGCGCTTCTTCAATTATTCATCTCAGTTGTTTTCACTTTTCACAGTGAACTGTCATGTCAAACAAGTGCTTCACAGCCATACTTCAGTGTTGGCACTAATGTTTATTCGTGAAAATCATTCGTTGTACCTATACTTAAATGATTCCTTCCTATCACGGATTTTATCGTGCCGATGGCTTTCTTTCTCTGCTTCACTCTACTTTCAACTTCCACTGTATTTGTACGTCTTTTGTCAGTCAAATATTTAAATTTTTTACATCCTATAAATTTTTCACTCACCACAATATCACAATATATATATATATATTTTTTTTTTTGCACACATTCGTATATCGACGAGAAGAACCTTGCCTCAATTTACATTTACGTTGAATAATCAGCCTTCCAACTTTTCTTCTCTGTATCTGTCCACTCTCTCTCTTCCTTTTATACCAACACCAATTAAGTTCATTACAGAGACCTTAAAATTATGTAATGATAGACGCTTCATCTTTGCTAATTCTGGAATCTCTTTCAAGTATAATGCTTAAAATTATATTAATGATGATAACTCCAATGAACATGAATAAAATTTAGGGTCTACAAATTAATAAATATTTGACTCTCGGCGGCAGTCATACCCTCCGAATAGCTAATTAGGTATATAATGTCTACGTAATGAAAACAAAGCAGTGCTATCCTTTTCCATATACAGTAAATGTAGTGAGAGGTAATGGTCGGGTCTGGTAACAGAGCAGTGGGTGTTGTCAATATAAGAACACTTGGGTATCAAAACCTCCGAATAATTCTATAATATAAGGATGGCTAAAGGAGGAGTCGGGTGAGATGGAGTTAAGGTTGGTGATGTTCCCTTTCGTTCGTAAATATAATTGGAGGTGTTGGTCGGGTCTGGTATTAGAGCACTGGGAGTTCTCAAACGATAGCCTTTATTAGATTTGTTTCATTTTATTTTATTTTATTTAGTGTATGGGAATCCTCAGGATCCAAAATCTAACAGATATGGCAAATTTTATTTGTGAAGCTCGTCTCTCTCTCTCATTTTTTTCATTTGCTTCCTCCTATTTTCCTTTACGGCAATGTAAAGGGAACTGCTTACGGGAAGGGTTAAGTTAGGGTGGAAAGGAAATAATAATATTCCCTTTTAACAATAAACGTAAAAGGAGGCACTTGAATGATATGGGTCCACAACACTGGAAAGAAGTTCTCAGATATCTCAGCGGTAGAGACAGGAAACTTGTTGGGAACTCTCGGGAATCCAAACCTCTCAATAGACACCTTCAATTTCAGGGATACTACTTGGGGATATAGTGTAGGATTGTTACTACTTTTTTTACAAAAATCATGTTATATTTAGAACATACATTAATTTCATAGTTTTAAAATATGTAGCAAATTTTCATAAAAATAAAAATCCCAGTTCTTAAACTGGGAGCTGCTGAACAGCTGGAGGTGCCTCTGGATCGGTGCTCTCTTCTCTAAATAATTCCAATGAGGAAAATAACAATATAAATAATGAACTTTAAGTAGTCAATCTCTCAGGAAATGGTGCGACAATGAAATGATGACTTCTGATGTACATAATAAAAAACAGAAACTCCTAAAAGATGTATGTTGTTCATTAGAATAAGTAGTCAGTGTTTCGTGTTATATTTTATTTTCCACTTTCCACTAATGCGTAATTGATGAGTACACGAGATAAGCGTACGCATGGTGTGAATGAACTCTGAAGCTATACGTTCCATTATACTTTTTCTTTCTCTTCCATAAAACGTTTTCAGAACTTTTTCCTGTCAGCAGTGACTTGAGGAAGAAGAAGAGCATTGTCTATTTTATACTTTCTATTTCCGACTACTATTATTTATGTCTGAACGCTTTCCCCACGTTTGCGTATATAAGTATTCTATGAGAGATTTCAGTAGTCTCTCTCTCTCTCTCTCTCTCTCTCTCTCTCTCTCTCTTTTCATCTTTCTTGGGCTATCTCAGAATGGGCCTTACGATCTTTGTTAAATTTCTGTAACTGTCATATATATATATATATATATATTATATATATATATATATATATCAGCATCGCTGACTACAAATCCACCGGCCACAGCAGGCTGCGCGCAGCTGACCCAGCTGTTCATCTTTCCATGCAAATTAATTGGTTGGTAGATTAAATGGATACCCTGGGTAGCCTAATGGTTGAGACGCTGGGTTGCTGATCGGGAGGTCGTTAGATCCAGTCCTGGTGAGGATTTTGTAATTTTTATCAGCAGTGGTGTGTCAAGTCCGGTGGACCAACAAGTTTAATCTTCATCAGAATGAAACATTCGGGCGGAAGCAAAACCAAGGTTACCAAGATATATATATATACTCTTCCCTTTTAATACCGTTTGATGGTTTTGAACGACGGTTCAGGATCGACCTGCAGCATCCCACCTCATTTGCGAGATTTACTGGAGAACTGGAGAAAAAAATTGATTTCCTAGCTGGCCTCGGAGCCAGCCACACATGGCTGGTCAGGGACTCTGCACAAGAACCTGTCCAGCTGGTTCTTGAAATTATTCAGGTTGGTGTTCTGGAGGTCCTTCACTTATTTTGGCAGTAAATTGAAAAGTTTCGAACCTTATATTCTGACAGTATTTTTCATCCTCGTTTTCATGGTCCTTTGACACTGACACACCGTTGCTGGAACAGTACAGAATTTACATCTTCTCTTATACCACTGTGTTTCTCTTTCATTTCGAAGGTCATGGACACACCCCTCGAGTATTTTCCATATGTATCTTATTCTGTACCACTAGTGTCTTCTTTCCAGAGAGTAGAGTTTCAAGGTTTGTAGTCGAGACCAGAAGTCTTTATCTTTCGTTTCCTCTATCTTAGACGTAAAAGTCCTTTGTATGACTTCTATGTTTGCAATGTCTCGTTTTCTGTTTGGGCTTATGAATACTAAATAATTCTCAATTTTTTGTAGAACTAGACTCTTCCATAATTTCAGTATGATGTTTACATTTCTGCTGTGGAAGCTCCTCCAGATAATTCCCATTATTTTTCAAGCTGTTGTGATTTTAATGTTGTTGTGTTCTCTGAATTCTGCATCTGACGACATTATTATTCGAAGGTCCCTGACTTGTGGGTTTGGTGTTATTTGTTTGGCTTGCGGTGTTTTGTACCGTTTATTCCGTAGCAACTTCTTGTTACTATATGTTAGAAGTTGGAATTTTTCTTCGTTGAACTTCATATTGTTGTCTTCCGCTCACTTGACTAATGTTTCAATGTCGTTTTGTAATTTTTCTGTGCCACATTGTTTTGATATTTCCTTGCGTACCTTTGTGCCATCCGCGAAACACGATGAGGTACTGTCATTAATATCTGCATCAATGTCTGCATCGTAATGATAAACAGCAAGGGAGCTAATACTGTACTTCGTGGGACAGAGCTGACGACTTCTGGAACTTCAGATTTGATTTCATTTATTACCATTCTTTGTATTCTTTTGGCCAGAAAATTAAATATCCATCGTCCAAGCTTTACAGTAATTCCTGTATTCTTAAGTTTGTATATATATATATATATATATATATATATATATATATATATATATATATATATATATATATATACTATATATATATACAAAATTATATTTATATATACACATATATACTGTCTTCCTTACTTTCAAAGTCATGTTTCTTTATCTGTGAATGGAAGATAGACTAGTTACCATGGAAACCAATATGTACATTTTGAAGCAAACTATTCATTTGGAAGCATATTTTAGAAAACAACTCATGCATTGTAACAGTTATTGTTTTTAGGGTGAAAAACATAAGGTGGTTATTAGGGTGTCACTAGGTAATAGGGGGAAAATTAAACGATGGATATTTTCCAATGACACCCCCTAAACTTGTTCCATTTGGTGTAAAACATACGGAAGAGAAATTTCGTCCTGATTGGTCATCATTTAAAGGTCGCCCTCGTCACTGAAAACAAGACCCATTTGTTGACGTCAACAAGCTGTTCAGTGTTCACAGCTTGGGCCGAACCAGATAATAAAAAACAAGGCAATTTGGTGAAATAACGAAAGTAAGACACTTAAAAACGCAAAGAATACAAACAGTTTATTATATAATCAAAATAGAAGACATAATTTGGCGAATAATGGTACAAAATGGAGAAGCAACAAAAGCAAAACTTTGAGAAATAAAATACATATACAGTAGCAGAATAATTGGTGCTCATACGCTGATCAGTGATTAGTTCTTTCGCGTCCTCACTAATGCTGATTTGTTCGGAGCTGGGTGTTGCTTTCTGTGGTCAGTGACAACTTGAACGAGGAACTGGAGCTGTTCTTCTTTCACTGTCAACTTTCCGTTCAGCTCCTTCACCAGAGCCACGGCCCGTTCTGCTCTGTCGTTCACCACTGCAAGTTTGGAGACCACATCCCGAGCTTGCACGTATTCAGAGTTTGACGTCCATGAACTGGGATGGTGGAGCAGAAAGCAATCTGGCAACTGAAGTTTTGAGAAGAATCCTCGGGTGTTCTTTGTGATCAGTTGCTCCAGTCCTTTGCTGTCACTGAGGAACATAGTATCAAGAACCAAAGGTCGTTTTGGCGGCATGTGAGGGGCTTCTTGATCTAACGCTGCAACCATGCTGCACTTCACTTCCATCGATATCCTCTTATCAAAGAACGCCAGACCCACTGCCTCCTCCGAATGGTACCACAGGTGCGCAGACAGCTTCTTGGTGGTACCATCAGAGATCTTCTTGTGCGGGTATCGAAGGAGCGTCCTCATCAATTCCCAATCATTCAGCGGAGCTTCGATGGACAGATGAGCTGTTGCCCACGCTTTCATGTAAACTAGAACAGAAAAGAGGCAGATATCTCGAATTCCGCGTTCCTCAGTGTTCGTCAGTTTAAACTGTCTTCGGAAGAGCCAGATCTTGATGGCATAGAGCCCCTTAGCCATCCATCTCGCCCGGTGCATAGCACCAGGGGCGCGGAAGTTTAGTCCCTTGTATGGAACTCCTCCAAGAAAGATGACGGAAAGATCGAGGAATTCCTGATAGTCATCACGAACTTGAAGTGCTTGTGATTTTGCAAACTCAATGAGCTCCGTTCTATGCTTAAAAATAGCTGCTTTGGTGAACGCATCTGTATCCGCAGTTTGGAACTGTTGCTGGTCAATGCAGGTCTAATAATCATGGAAGCGCTTGAAAAGCAGAATTTCTGGACCGGTAGATACTGAATCTAGCGATGCTGCGAATGCCGCCTGTAGTACATGGTGTCTGCACGCGCAGTGTAACAGGTCACGTCCAACTTTTTCTTCCAGAAGAACACAAGTTCCTCCACGGTGGCCTGTGTTTGTCGCGGTTGTGTCGAAACACATAGATTTGACATGATCGGTCACTCCCCATTCATTCAGGCAATCTATGATGGCATTTGTTTGTGCCAGCGCGGTTCCTGACAGAAGTTTTGGCACCCCGAGGAGCTGCTCTGTCCCGGAGCCAGATACAAGAATAGGTAAGCGGTCAACATATTCTCGTGACGTCAGATCTTGCATGAGTTTTCCGTCCCAGTGAACAGTCAACGGACTATTGCCTTGGAACTCGCTCTTCAGTTGCCGAGCCTTAAGGGTACGGAATTTTTCACGCTGACGATGAATGGATCCACGATTGATGTTGTAGTCGCTAGCATCATGCCCTAAGCTGGAAGCTGCCTCAAACAGCAGATATGTGGCCTTTCTTGACGAGAGTTGCGTGCGATCAAGCGCTGCCGCCAATTCCGATGTCATGATGTTCTTCGTTGCTCTTTGTTTAGACGCTAACGAACCACCACATGCTCCTTTTTCTTCGCTATCATCTGAGCTGGAGGATGAGGACTCCAAAACCGCTTCGTTGGATACTGCCTCCATTTCAGCTGCTGATCGCTTTCTTCGTTTCTCCTCTTCCTCCCGACGTCGAGTACAATCTTTGACTTGGCGCTGATGGGTCATGTCCAAACCTGCCATTGAACCTGGACGTCCTTTCTGGCGCTGCTGCTGAAGGAACTCCCAATCCTCTGGGTACTTGACCA